>VZTB01009806.1:261700-276065 GCA_013397245.1 Thryothorus ludovicianus
CAGCACGGGCCGCGGGCTCCGCCGCCGGGGCTGCCAGAAATTTATTACTGTTCTGCAGTAAAGCCAATGCAAAGCTCTTCGCACAGTTACCGCTTGTGCTGTTAGGCTTCTTCCTATTTTTGTTTCTTTATTATGCCAATATATTTCAAGTCTTTGAGTTGGAGCACCTTTGAATGCACATATTTTCGTCTCTGGAAATTTGTTAAAATTGTTTGCCGGATATATGAACTCGCATCTTGTTTGGACCTTTCTAGCAGTAGAGCCCTCAGACCTTGCGGGCAAAGGTTGCAAACCATCGGTCAGGGCTGAGCACAGGGGAACAGCAGTGATCTGCAGCAGCTGTTTGTCCAAGGCCGGAAAGCAGTTGTGACAAAGCTAATTAATTCATTTGTCAGCTCCGTCCCTTCTGTTTAATGCACATCCTAGCAGTGAACCACGTTATTTCACTGCGATCCAACTACTTTGTAGTCATGTGACGATGTTCCTCTTAATGCTTATTGAAAACATCCTTAAAAGGTACGGTGTGAAAAGAATGCTTCTGTTTGCTTCTCCTACTTCAGGTTTTGTTTCCCCGTGTTCTGTTTCACCCTGGATCCTCAATGTCAAACCGGGCACGATCGCTCAGCTGGGTCCGCGTGGCTCTGCCGTGCTGCCAGCCCCGGTGTGGGACCGCCCGGCGCTGTCCCCGCAGGGACCGGGGCGGGAGCAGCGCCACTGAGGCTGTTGGAATGCGGTTCGGAGAGGACAGCGACTGGCAGAGGACAAGCTGGTGGGGCTTCCCCAGAAGAAGAAGCTGCAGTCCTACCTGTACATGAAAGAACGAGATTCACTCGTTCAGTGAATCTATTTCAGTGGGTTTGCTTTTCATGTAATAAAATATGCCAAGGATTCTTTCAGTCTTTGCCAAGCGAAGGAATACACTGATATTATAAATACGTATGTTTGCAACAGCAGTGCTGTCCAACATCCACACAGCTCAGCATTTAGTGCACTGGACTGCCAGCCTGTAGAAGTGCTCCCTAGTCTACAGTGTGCTGTACTGATACTAGTTCCTGGATAGTTTCTTCAAAATATGTCCTTACAGGTGGTTTTGGACAGATGTAATTCTGCTCTGAGAGGGGCCTTTCAGCATTGTCTTCAATCAGCATTTTGAATTAAGTGCTTAATTGTGGCAAAAATTCATTGCAATACATGGGCAGCAGAAGACTAGTTTCTTACTTTCCTCTCATGTCTTTTATTACTACACATATGGTTCTGTAGTGTATAATGCAACTGCTCTCATTCAGCTTCCTTTGACATTCATTCCTATTCAGTTTAAAATTGCAGTATTCGGCACACTACACGATCACAGGATTTCATTATGTTGTCAATCATTTTTGTTTAGATGAGCAAATCATTAACAATTACTTCCCTTTTATCCATGTCTTCAAAGACAGGACGTGGTCCTTCCTTTTGTGATCCATCAGCAGCTGAAATGTTCCTGAAAGGAAAACAGTTGAACATACATGCTTAGTTTTTGAATAAGTTATTCTCAAAGCCAGTAGACTAATTACAGTGCCTAGGAAAGCTAGATACATAAAACATAGCTCAGTTTCTGGATGAATACATAGTATTTGTGGGATTTGAGATCACATCTTAAATATTCATCACACTGTTCTTTTAAAGAAATGTTTCACAAGATTAAACAAACACCAAGATAATAATTTCCTTCTTGTTATGCTGAGCACCATCCAAGTACTGTTTCATATCTTAAGACTCAACCTCATTTGGAAAATTAATTAAAAAATAAATTGTTCTGAGTTCTGATACTTTATATGCAAACTTTTAGTTGCAGTCAGGCTGTTGTTGGAGAAATTTAAATTCCCCAGGATGAAAGTGCTGACAGATACTAAGCAACAAAACTCCAAAACATGGCTTCCAGCCATTGTGCCCATCCATGGATTATCCTTCCTTTCCTATTGTATGGTTTGGCAAGACTGAGTTGAGCCTCTCTTGGTTTTGAAAAAGGGCATATTCTCCACAAATCCAAAGCAAAGCAGCTCCTGTAAGCTGAACAGTCAGTAATAGCAAACGTGATGAAACTAAGGAGACAATGAAGAACTTTCCACAGGTCAGTGTTTTTTCCAAACCCAGGGGCTTTTCCAAACCATCTTCAAAGAACACTTTTTGGCATGACTTTGGTTAAGAACTAAGCATCTCAAAATCATCAAATCAGTAGAAGTCTGAAAGTCTAAGAGCCAGACTAGAAAAAGATGGTTAGGGAGGTAAATTTAGGCAGGTTGGATGACCTCCTCCTTTTCATTTCTTCCCAGAGGTTTTTCTGGTGGAAAACAGCAGGAAGAAATAAGCCACTTCAGAAGCTGTTGAGACACACTGGTCCCCAAAATACTTTAGACATGACTGATATGTCTGGGTATTTTCTTCTGTCTTGCTGACACGGTTGGAAATCTGCAAAGGCAGCATCCTACATCTCTCTCAGGGGGATGCAGCAGTAGAAAGACATCTCAGGTGGTGAGGTGTCTGCATATCACTGTGCACATTCCACCCACAGAATATTCCTGGTTGCCTCTAAAGATTCAGCCCATCACAAGGTGTTGGCATCTCTCTTTTCAGTTGCTAAGTTGTTGTTACAAGGCAGTTAAAAGCATATTAAATACTTTCCTAAAATTATTTTTCCATGCAGGCAGTTGCTGTATTTGGCACAAAGATATTATTATATGATCGTTAATGGGAAGTGAAAGTGGGCCCGTTTCTCTTTAAAGTGTGGCCAGCCCTATGGGACAATTTGAGAACTCCTGCTTCAAATATGTTTGGCTGTGTGTGTTTAGAAACTACTTTGGTGTTGTTCACCTCCTGACACTGACACTTTTGCTGTGCATAGCTGAGATTCTTGCATAATTTAACAGAGCCATCTCAGGTGTCTCCCACTCTGTTCCCAGCATTCAAGCTGTGTTCTCTGGAGTGTGGCACACAGTTTGTGGTACATTACTTTTGCTGAAGAGTTTACCAGACCTCCTTATTTAGAAAATTTTCTAGAAAACAGGTGCAGTGTTTGATTTTTTAAGTCATATATATTTGATTTACTCCAAAAATTCTTATGACAGCTGTCTCCAGCCACATTTATTTCCTTGATTTTTCTCTGATATGAGTATAAACAATATTATTCTATTTTTCATCTCAAATTTCAACATTTTTGGTGAAAAGTGGAATAAATAGTTGTAGACTTTTTTTTTTTTTTTTGGATTTTAAGTTCTTGTTCTTTTTTTTGTGTTACTGTTTCATCTTTATAGTATTCCAGCAGACAGGCTTGTGCATAGCACAAAGAACTGGGTGAATGGAACTGGAACCAGCAAAATATCTGTTTCAGTCATTGCAGACTGAGGATACTGGAAAATATAATGTTTCAGTCATTGAAAATCAAGGATACTGGAAAATATGTTAAAATGGTTTCATTTATTAAAGGCATATTTAGTTTGTTTTCTCACTTTTTCCTATTATAATTGCAAAACCTTCTGATTTTTTTTTATTTTTTTATTCAGCAATACTCTGAAGTACATCTAGGTATAGTAAATGAATTATGCAAATTATTTTATTGAAAGAACTTGCACATTCATGTGTACACATTATCTGTCTGGTCTTCCTATTACAGATACAAGTCAAAATAACATCCTAGTTTGTTAAAGCAAAAAACTGCTCAAGAGTTTCCAGATTTCTGACTGATACAGTAGAAATCTGTCATGCTTGTGTAGGGCACGTGGAGCTTGAATACAGTAATATAAATATTGAAATATATTGAACATTATTTTTTGTTGGTTTAGGTTGAGAAAGTTTTCTAGCTGCTCATAAGATAATTTTAACTTTCTTCTTTCATTATATTTATAGAAGTCTCAAAATACATAATTTTTATCCCTTCACCTTGTAAAATTTTTCTGTCTATAGCATTAGTCATGGAATACTAGTTTGGAAGGGACCTGAAAGATTGTCTGGTCCAACCTTTTTTGGCAAGAGTATCATCCAGAGCAGATGGTCCAGCACCCTGCCCAGACTAATCTTAAAAGTGTCCAAAGTTGGGAAATACACCACTTTTTTTGGGAGATTATCCCATTGGTTGGTTGTTCTTGTGAAAAATATTCGTCTTGTTTCCAATTAGAATCTCTGCGGATATAACTTGTACTCATTACCCTTTGTCTTTTCCATGTGTCTCATTTTAAAAATTGACTCCCCATCTTCTTTGTAGCCACCTCCTAAATACTAGAACCATTACCTCCATCAGGTCTCCCCTGAGCCTTCTTATCTCAAGGCTGAGCAAGCCCAGATCTCGCAGCCTTTCCTCACGTGGCAGGCTTTGAGCCCTTGGATCATCTTTGTGGCCCTTCTCTGGACCCTCTCCAGCTGTCCCCCTATCTTTTGCATAGCAGGGACAAAGTCTGAATTCATAATTCCAGGTATAGTCTGGCAAGTGCTGAGTAGAGCAGGATAATGACAACACCTTTGTCTCTGCTGGTGATGCCCTTGTTGATTGAGCCCAGGATCCTGTTGGTTTCTTTGCCTTGGCAGCAGACTGTGCTCTTATATCCAACTGCTTGTCCACCTGGGCCAGGTTCCTTCCTGCAGAGCTTCTCCCTAGCACCTGGTAGATCCCAGCCTGTGCTGCACTCATAGATCATACTTTCCCAGGTGCAAGACCTTACACTTCTCCTTGTTTACTTCAGAAGGTTCTTGGTAGCTGACTCTTCCTGCAGGGTGGCTCTTCATCCCAAAGAGTCCAGTCTCCCTGTCAGTTTAGAGGATGCAAACTTCATCAGGGTGCACTTGACTCCATCATCCCAGACAGCTTTTGAATATATTAAACAGTGCAGGGTCCAACATTGATCCCTGGGAGGCCTCACTTGTGGCAAGTTGCCAGTTTGGAAAGGAGCTGTTTGTCATCCTGCCCTGGGTGCAGCCTCTCAGCCAGCTCCCCACCCACGGTGTGGACTCTTGTCTGGACTGTAATGCCTCAGTTCTGCACACAATGTCCACTGCTCATCCCACACCAGCTGAACAGGTTACTTTATTGTAGAAGGTGATCAGGTTTGTCAAACACAATGTACCCTTGGTGAACCCATGCTGGCTTTTCCTAACCATGTGCTTCATCTGATAGCCCCAGGAGGATTCATTCCATAATTTTCCCAGAGACTGAAGTAAGACTGATGGGCCTATAACTTCCTGGAGCCTCCTTTAAGCTGTTTGTGTAGATGGGTGTGACATTAGTTCTCTGGGTTGTCCCCAGTCTCCACAACTTCTCAAAGCCTGAGGTGAGTGGCCTCATACCAACATGAACTAGCTCCTAACACCCTTGGGTGGATATTGTCAGGCTACATTGATTTATAGGGATCAAGTTCCTGTAGAGATCATCCACCAACTCTTCATTCACTGATGGTGGGTCTGTGTTTGCATCAATCTGGATTTTTGTTCGCAAGGCCTGAGTCCCAGTAGTGCGGTAAAGAGAGGTGCAGAGAGCCTTGAGCCTTTTGAGTGGTGTTGGTGACTAATTCACCTCTCCTGTTTAACAATGGGCCAGCATTTCCCTTCAGTTTATGTATATAGATATATATATGTGTGTATATATAATATACTTGACCAATGATGAGACTACTGTCCGATTTGCTGAGCTTTGCAAAACATCCATTGATGATACTCCATCCAGCTTGAGAAGTTCTGTCAGAGCCTTCTTCAGCTTGGAGTCTTCCTGTTCTGAGAAGTTACATTTTTTAGGTTATTACATTAATTATTAATGCTATTTCAGGTTTAATGGTGGCTGGTTTTCAGTTCACAAAATTCAATATTTTTCATACAATTCCTCATTGCATGATCAGAGTCTGGCTATGCCTTGTTTTTCTTCCTAGAATTTTCTATGCTTTATCAATCCTGGTTTGCAGTTAAAATACTGCAGTTACTGACATGCAGAAATCAAACTTCTCCTCAGAGTTTTGCTGCCACCTCCTGATCCTTGGCACACCTACTGCTATCTTATTTAATATTGTTTAATGGTTTGGATTTGCTTAACTAAGTCACCTGCCATCAGCAAACTGCACGGTACCAAAAGCAGACATGTCCTTCATACTTCCTTGAAGTTAATATTATATTTTAAAATGGTTATTTGGAGAAGAGAATATATACAGTAATTTGCAATACTTCAAAAACAGGGTATCTTTATGAGTTAAATGCTGATGCTAAAGTTTCTTACAAAACAACTTCAGGATTTGTGAAGTAGTTGTGAAAGAATTAAAGACAAAATGAATGCGAAATTTAGAATGTATCATCCCTAATTAAGCTTCCACTTTACTTCGTTGAGCTCCTGGGAGGGTGAACTGTTTGCATCACAAGGTAGTTAAAATGTCACTGCTTTCTTTATCTTTCCTGGCAGTTACAGAAAACTACTATTATTAATGAATTTGGATATGGCTGCAAGCCAAGAATGTGCTGTTCCATGAGTATGATCCTGCATCTGCATTTTAGCTTTTCCCTCACAGACTAAAGAGAAGCCTGATGCTCAAAGATCAAAGTCAGAATCTGGGGAGTGGGATCCACTGTGTGTGTTTTTGAATGGCAGGAGTATGAAGAAAAATAGAATATAGTCAGAGAAGCAGTTATCACTTCATTTTAATTTGCTATCTGATTGCCTGATCTCATTTGCCTACATTTTCTCCACAAAGCCCTGTCTAATCCTCCCCAGTGCAAAGGCAAGGAGCAGAGTTTGCTGCTCCATTCCCTTTGGGCAGTGCATGGAACTGAACAGAAAACAGATCTCCCTTTAGTATATCCTAAATTATCATCATATACAGCTGAAGTACTGAGCTAAACTTTTAGGAGATGCATTAGAAAAGAGGTACAGACATGACACCCAAAATAACAGCAAATATGCAACTGCAGTGCCACAAAAGCACATTAACTAATAAAGAGGAGGGAGCCAGATGCACTTTTTCATAGATTGGCATACACTTGTCTCATGTTTTGAGTTAAAAATTCTCTCATGGGGCAACTGACGCTGAGTGCTTCTGGCAAAGTCTGTTCCAGAGGGAAAGAGGGTTGCTGCTAATCTTACCCTCCCAGTTCACTGATGTTGCTGCGTATGTGGCTGCAAATTGGGGAATATCAGAACAGGAGCCACAGTGCCTGAGATGCACCACCAGCACCTGCACGTTTACTGAGTAGTGGAGAGAATTTTCTAGACTGAGAAATGAGTACCTATTACTGATAAGTAATGTAAGATGAAAGATGCTCATTATTTATCCAGCTATTACCAGTCATTATTAAGCATATTTGTTCTCTATCAGATAGCTAAACTACTGTTTACTAGGATTGTGTGATAAAAACTGAGAGCCATGCACCCCTCCAGATTACAGGCAGACACCAGAATTTAATATAAATTTTCTCCAGGACCCAGCAAGATCTACACCTCTCTCGCACCTAACAATATCAGGATTGCACCTAGCTCTACTGTTCTTAGTCTTCACCAAAGTGCCTAACAGCATAAGATTTGAAGCTTCCTGACAAGTGCCAGGTATTTTAGATCTGTGCTCATTTATTGTCTCTGGATGACTCAAGCACAGGTGAATTCCTTGCAGGCAGCAGTGAGATTGGTCTCAGATTTACCTCCTAAGTGGAAGAGGAGATGCTTTGAGTCCAGGCTCCAGCAAAGCTCACATCCAGAAAGAAGTGTGTCTTCTGGGTAAATCCACTGGCAAACCATTCTTCCTTCCTGGGTGAAGCAGTTGTTGCTTCTCAGCCTTCCTGGAATTCCTCCACTATACTTGGGCACAAGCTCCTGCCTGTGAAAGGCGATTTAGACCCAACAGGACCATAAGCTGCTCAGGATCAGCAGAAATAGGGACCATGAGTCTGACCAGAGCTGGTGAATGCCACACTCCTGTGTGCTGACACTCCTCTCTGCCTGCCCTGGAGGAGGCTGAACTGGGAGCTCTACCCTTTCTGCAAGAGGAAGATGAGTGCTTTCTGAATCTGACTCAGAGAAAGGCAAGTGGCTACAACTAAGAGCTGTCACTTTGTCTGACAGTCGTGGTCTTTTCAAGTCAACATTTTTACCTCCTGAGGCTGAATAACAGATTGTGGCTCTTTCGTTTCTATTTTTGCTTATCTCATCTAGAGTGAATTGTAAGCAGGCTGGCTGTGCTTGTTGCCTGCCAGCACAAGCCAGCCAATCTAGTGCAAAATCTCATTATAAGTCTTTTATTTTCAACTCACTTAAACTCTAGTGCTGTCCAGGTCTGCCAGAAATGCTGCTCTGTCCCTATAGAGGATTGGTCTTTCCTGCCTGGAGAATACCTTTATCCCTATTCTGTTCTTTTTTTTTTTTTGGTGTATGTATGTGCACGTGTAAGGGAGGCATGGGAGGAAGGAACAACTCCCCTAAGAGACAAACATCTATTTCTCTCCCTAAGCTGGAAACCTATTTAAATCTGCTTGATGGGAATCAGCCCTTCAGCTGATTCCCAACACATGCACAAGGTAGGGTGAGCAGCTCTGCCGAGTTTTTAAAGAGCCCATCCAGCCTGTTACACAGGCTTTGACATTTCCAGTGCAGGACCCAGCTTTCAGCTGTCTGTGCCAGGCTACCCTGATTCACACTGGAAAAGTCGATATTGGTTGTCTGCATCACGTGGGTATTTTTATTGCCTGGGGAAAATATCAACCAAAGGGGTTAGTAATATCTGAAATTAAATTTAGGAGGGTATATTGGTTTTCAATGGCAAAAAAAGGAAACTTTTTATGGGGAAAGCTTGTTTTGAATTTGAGCAAGGGAGGTTTTTTTCATGCGCCAAAGAAAATCTATTCTCATATGCCCAAATTTTAGAATATTTTAAATCTCAGTTTTTGGAGAGACTTGCTACTGCTTAAGGGTTAAGGTTGTCCCAGAGCAAGCTTTTGACTCTCAGAGTTAGAGTTCTGTTTGTGCATCATTCCCACAGTTCAAATAAGGCTCTCCAGCCCGTCTCAGCTCCTGGCCTGGGCATGCACTCTCCGTACAAAGCCACTACACATGGTGCAGCCCAGGATTACACGATGGAGACAGAATTTCCCAATAATGGTTGTT
Organism: Thryothorus ludovicianus; assembly: GCA_013397245.1. Taxonomy (NCBI): domain Eukaryota; kingdom Metazoa; phylum Chordata; class Aves; order Passeriformes; family Certhiidae; genus Thryothorus; species Thryothorus ludovicianus. Next base: position 270,798 of record VZTB01009806.1, read on the forward strand.
TCCAGCTGCCACATGCTGAGCCGGAGCCAAGCAACGAGTGGAGAGCAGGGACACTTTCCTGCACTTTCAGTGAACTCTCTGTTGGCATCTAGGCAATGTGAAGGAAGAAACTGTCTCATTCAGAGGCAAACAGTGCAAGAGACAAATCTGAGGCCTTCCTATGGAGAACCAGCAGGCTGAACTGGAACTGGGAGCACGTGGGGTGAAAACTGGGACTTGCAGAGAGGGCAAAAACTCAGGATTGGCAGGACAGAAATACTGTTTTAAAGCCATTAGAGAAAATGACAATTGGCAGAGACTGAAGATCCAGAAGAATATTGGGGTTGTACGTTGTAAAGGTGAATGCAAGATGGGAAAAAACCGTCTCAAGAAACTGAGACACAAGAAAAGGAAACTGATAGAGAAGTTGCTATGAAGAGGGGAGATGTTCTAAGAATGCAGTCCCAGGAAAGACACTGGCCCTAGAAACCAGTAGATGGGGGTGGCATTGGCAAGTGGACAGAGTGAGCAGTCCCAGATGACAGAGAGCCAGGACAAAGAGTCAGGAGGGAGTTCAGAATACCTGGGCAAGGAGATGAGGAATAAAGGCTTGGCTCAGCTTGGAGTTTGAATGCTAGGGCTTGTTTTTAATGAGTGTTGGGGAACAAAACAAATAAGGCAACAGTTGCAACAAAATGAAAAGAAGCCAGATTATAATCTTCTTGTCAAAGACCTGTAAATATACAGTCTGAGAAGACAAGAGAGAGCCCAGGACATGAGCATCTGCCTTGTTTGGACACAGGATCCACCCTTGTACTGCTTGCATGCTGAACTGGCCAGAGGGGACCATGCCATGCCCACTCAACCAGCTGTAGCAGGGCTGTGGGAGCCCAGGGCAGGCAGGTTTGCTGACCGTGGGCATTCCTGGAAGCGACACTGTTGCAGGCAGAGCAAGCCAAGAATGTCACTTGCTATCTGTGCATCTTTTCCAGGGTGGACCCTCTAGATCTTTTAATTTGATTTTTACTTGCTCTCCACTTGCCATCACTTGGTGTTGGCTGTTGGCTGCATTCTGACTCCAGACAATAAGAGCAGAGGTTCTGGCTATCTCAAGTAACAATATGACTTTTAATGATTTTAATCTATAAATCATAATAATTATGGCAAGATTAAAATGGTGAACTCTGCTGTAGATGAAATGTATTCTAGTATTCATCGAATGAACAGCAGATAATGATTTAATGATTTTCGTACTTAGCGCTACTTTCTGGAATAGGTCCTTGTTTTTATTTTGGAAATAATTCCTGATTTTCCTCTTCTGACCAAGGTGTGTGGGCATAACTGTGAGTGTTCAAGGTAGGTTGATCCTCTTACTCAGGCTTGTATTTAATAAAACTACTGTTTTATTAAATAAGCTGTCTCCAAGTTTCTGGCTGCAGAAGGGAAAGTTGTAATGCCATGCAGGTGGCACACAGGTCCATGCATGGTGCTGGTCTTCATTTCCTTCTGCAGCAACATGTCATCGTTTGGGTTGAGCCAATCTGCTGTCACATAAGCTCAACCAGGTTCCATCAGCATTTAAGAGTCTATGAGGCACTCTCTAGGTGATGATCTAATATGTTTAATAAGGCTGGTGTTAGCACAGACCATTGTAGGAATCACTCTCTGGAGCTGCGGGGGTGGTTTTATTGCACACGGCCCATTGTGGGAAAATGTTTACCACAGAGTAACACCTCAGTTGCCATTGATACTCTTTGAGAAAGGGTGACTGAAGGGTGATACTCTTTGAGAATGGGTGACATCCATGGACTGATCTAACCCTGGTGAGAGTTAGCTCAGAGTAACCCCTGGTACTCTGAGCTGAAGTCAGATATGTTTCTTTCATTCTCTTGAACCTTTTCAACATAGTGATTGGGATGGTGTTGGTATTTTGTTCCAGCTGGAAATTTAACAAAATGTCCCTCATGAGACCTTACCAGGGCCTGCCATGGGTGGCACCTGTCCTGCCAGGAGGGCTGACTCCAGGCATTGGTGGCTCCAGCTCAGGAGAGCTCTGGGCAGTGATGCTGAAGTGGCACCTTTGTCTTCAGTAGCTTTTTGCCATATCGTGAGCAGCCAGCCCTGCAGCATCAGATGGGTGTGGACATGAACAGATATAGATAACACTGCTTGTCTAGTTTCTGAAGGACTTACAGCATTGCATTGTAAAACCTACATCCTAAACCAGATTAAAAATATCCCCTGATTTCAGTTTGTGACTTTTATGATCTTTTTCCTGGTAATACCTAATCACTTTGTATGTTCAAAGCAGTTTCTTCATCCTCAGCTATAGTAAATTCAGCATGTCTGCTAATCAAATCCTAGTCAAGTCAATCAAATCAAGTCAGCACCCAAAACAAAGGATATGAAACTAAGGAATAGCACAATAAAAACTCCTCAGCTGAAACCTTCTAGCAGTAGCAGACTCCATTCCCCCAGTGACAGAGTTCTGCTACCATAATTGTAAAGCAATCATATTTCTTCATCCAATGGCCTGTGTCATCATTCACCATCCATTTTCCATCTTCTGCAACAATGGGAACAAAGGTCTGGCAGACAACAGATACTTTTGGTTCAGAAATTGTTTCATACTCACACCAGGCCCAAAAAATAAATATGCAGTGTTGTAAGTAAAAACTATGGTAAAAGTTAGAATTACAAAATTAGCTTTGTCAAGTTTTAGTGATTGATTGTGCAATATTAATACTGTTGGAATGTTTTTTTTTTCTGAATACAGATCCATTTATGTGTTCTCCCTGTTTGGCAGCTCCCAGTCTTTCTCCTTGCAGCAGGTGCTAAGAAAAAATTATAGGAGATAAGAAAGCAGGGAAGTGAATTTGGACTACTCCATGCAGGCAGATGGAACATGCTGGCATTACCACTTCACTGCCATTCAGAATGAGAAAGGCCAACAGAAAGGTTCAAGGACATTTTTGCACACAAACTCCTGGAAGCAATTATGTTGGGTTAAGCATAGGACTACACATATGCTGTTTTATAAGAAACATTATAGTCTCTCTATAAAAGGCTTCTGCACCAGAAAATATTATTTGGTTTTATAAAAAAATATCTGCAAAGTCTGCAAAGTAAGTGATTGACTTTTCTTCAACTTGATGATTTGTGTGTAGTTCTGGAAATACCATATCTAATCTTGCAGCAAATAATGAAGTAGTTTTTAGCAGTGAACGGACCAAAGACAGAGAGAGAGAGGTGGGACTATCTGGTTCCAGGTTTTTTTATGCTGTACATGTGTCAGCACTTTGTGTGCAGTCCGTGTAACTGTGTGCAGGTGGTCTTTAGTATATTCTGTGTAAGGTACTATCTTGAGGAGTTCCAGCTTTTTGCTCACTGATCGAGTGGGATCTCAGAACCACTGTACTCTCTGGAACACTCTCCAGACACAGCATTAGAACTACAGTGTTACTAAAAATGCAAATAAAATGCAAAAATATTAAGGTAAACTTGTGCACCTAGTATGCTGCTTACTGAACCTGTTTGTCTTTCTAGACACCAGCAAAGGGTGATGAAAAGGACTCTTCTATTAAAAAGCCTGTTTGTGATATGTAATGTTATTTCCTTTCAGAATCGGGCTGGCAATGTCTCTTTAATGTGCAGCACTGTGAATCTTAAAAGAAATCTCATTATGAGCCTTCCTAGCCTTAAGCACTTCATCAAGTATTCCATGACTGCTGGCTTGCAGATGCTGCAGTTAAGGTGCTGGGTGGTGGGATTTTGTTTGTGTTCCCTTAGGTCTTTTTCTTGTTTTTTTTTCTTGCTATAAATACCTTACTCCTGAGAAAAGACATGAAAGTACTTACATAGACATTAATTAGACACCATATGATTTTTTTTCTCAAATTCTGGAGTCACAAAGCATAACTTTTAATTACCCATTTTTGTTTGGGGAATAGTAGTTTCTTCTTCAGGCATATATCAAGATGTTCAGAAACATGTATAATTTCTTCTCCAGAATTCTTGATTTCCCTTGGCCAACTTTTAATAAATAAGAAAACATTAATGCCTGAATCAAAGAGTTATGCATCCCTGAGTTAAAGTTCCAGTTCTTCTGTTGTGGGTCTCAGCACAGTGCATCTATCATGTATTGTTCACAGAGATCCTTAGACAGAGATCAAAAACAAGTATAGTTCATTTCAGTTAATTTCTTAATATCTAAATTAAAGACAGAAAACTTAATTCCAATGTAGTCCTATGCAAACGGCTGGCAAGTAACTTTTTTAATCTTTCCCTATCCCAAAATAGTTGGTAAATGAAACCATATCACCTACTTCATACTACACCCAGAGAATATTACGTGCTCATTCTGTACATCCAGGCATGAAGGAGAAGACTCCTTTTTGCTAAATCCAAGCGTGTGAGTTTAGGCTGACTGGTGTGGTGTTTTTGGGAGGTAGCTTTCATTGCAGTAGAGGCTTGTAATGATCCACTGGTGTCAGAAACAGCGACAAATTGCTGAGACAGGGCTTTCAGGCAGATGATCCATTGAAGCCATGATTCACTGTTTGCAGCACTTCACACTTCAAAACTACTTCTTGCAGTTCCACTCCCATCAGCATACAGGAAACAAATGCAGGGCACAGGGCTGTGTGTAAGGACTGCACTCCACAGCTGCAGAACCTCCCCCATGCTGAGGCTTTTGAAACAGCTGTGCAGAGGAGGAGGATTTTGCAGACACATCTGAAAGTATCCTAATGACTTTTAGCCTTTGATGTGCTTGGGTTAACCCAGTTCAGATTCTTAGTACATACAAAATATTAGATCTTTTAATGTTTACATTCTTTTCTTCCCTTTTTCTTTTTTTGTTTTTTTTTTTTTTTTGGTTTTTTTTTTTTTCTGCTTAGTTTCTAAAGAGTCAGGGCTTAGGTGTCTGTGTCTCCCCAGTAATTATTGGATTTGTTAACAAGTTTGAATTGACTCAGGTCTCAAATATATTTGAATTTACTCAGAGGCGAGTTCGCTTTTGTGAGAACAGGTAGCTAAAAGAAGAAAGAAATCAAAATTGGTGACCCCACACTGAAAAACTACAAGACCTCAGCACTTATTAGGTGACAGGGAGTCTGTTCAGTGGAAAGAGCAATGTCTGTCAGCACCCAAACCATTATAAAAGCTTCCATCCAAATTCTGTATGGGTAATGTTCTGGTTTGAAACGCAAAACCAGTGAGACACTCTTAAGTCAGAAATACAATTTATTAGGAAAAGGGAAAATAAAACAAAATGGAAACAAAATACAT
>VZTB01009806.1:276161-294181 GCA_013397245.1 Thryothorus ludovicianus
AATGGGCCATTAGCAGAAGAACTATCCCTGGAGGGAGGATAGGTTGTGGAAGAGATAAAGAAACTGCTCTGGCTGCTTTCTTATCAGCTGGTTTATCAACAGAACACATCACTACCCCCCATCCCAGTTCTAATGGATGGTAATAGAATAAAACACCCCTGATTATATTTTACACTGCAACCCATGACAAGTAGAAAATGGGGGAATCACAGTACAGACACTTGGTGTAGAGAGTGTTGTACCATTGCCATTTCTTTGTCCAGTGTGAAAGCAGGGATGAACCATCACAGATGATTTGTGCCCTCCTTTCCACCTTGTGCTGTCCCAATATCCCCCAAGCTGCATCCCTGAAATTTAATTCCTGCCTCCCAACTAACACAACAGAAGTTTATGAATTAAGATTTGAATTTTGTGTGTTTGCCATCCAAACCAGCATTTCAACTACCCCCTGCCTGCTCTGCCCAATGCTGTGACAAAGCTGTCCTGTGGTCATCTGCTATTCGCTATTTTAATTTGATTGCAGATGTTCCTGCACTCCCCTAAGTCTGGCTGTGTCTCTTTCACACTTGGCTTTCATTTGCTTTTCCAGCCTGTATTCATATCAGGAAGACATTTGTCTGAATTAGTGGCACACCCATCCTATGACTGTACATTGGCATTCTCACTAGTTCCTAGCTTAAATTAAAAGTTCTCTGTTTCTCATAAATAATCAAATCCTGCTTTTCTAAGCTTTAAATCTTTATAGAAATATAACGGCTTTTGGGGTCCTTAGCACATAACAATCTTGCTGCCATAAAACTTGAAAGAAGAGTATTTATAGCAATATTTTAAAGTTAGAAATTACTGCTATTAACAATCCCACATTACTAAAGAATATGGTTTAATCTGAAGGAACAGGTGCCTCTTGGCAGTGAATGCCATACAAATGTCTCAGTTTCAAGCTGCTTTAGTGATCAGAGAATAAACCACTGGGCTCAGAGAGAGAACTGGTAGACACTCAGTGCACACTCTGTTTTTCCTCTTTCTAATTTTGCAAATGATGTGACAGCTGATCTATAATGCTGGAGAGATATGAATACATGGATGATTGTGGAAGTGCTGGCTACTCTGGTCACAGATTTCTGTCCAAGCTTGGGAAAGGCCAACGTTTAAAGCCATATTAAAGGCATCTCAATGAGTATTTGAATTTCCAAGGCATTGAGGAACAATATGTCCCACATGTGAAGAAAGAGCAAGAACACCACTGACCAAGTGGCTGTTTTCAGGTGCAGAGCCATGTTTTTATGGAAGTAAAGGGCCAGTCACCCATTTCCCAATTTGTTGGGTTTTTTTTAATATGGCTATGCATTGAAGGTCCACCTCTTCCATGACTGAAACTGAGCTTGAGCCATGCTTTCTGCGACTCTCAAAACTGTGTGATCCTAAGTGCACTGTCAGTGCTCCTGTCAGATCCTGTCTGCTGATCCCTGTCAGCAAAGAAAATTTCCTCTGTCTTATCCTATGGCACACGTGTTGGTCATTGACTGTGGGTACAGTGGCCACAGACCCTCTGATCACTTTCTTCCATCCAGCATCTCTTTTGCTACAATCCTGCCTTACACCAGCTGTGCTATATCACTGTCTTTGGCTTCTCATCCCAACCTTCTTCCCTTGCCCCACGCTCTCTGTCCTGACACTTCTCTCTCTCCAACCTGTTCCTTCCTTGGGTGATTATTTCTTCTGGGTTTCCTCAAAGCAGCAACAGGGTCCAAAGTAGTAAATGAGAAACTTGCTGAGGAAAACCACCTCAGTCAGCCCCAGACTAGCACAGAACACTGAAGGCAGGATCTTTGAAATGCCAAGCTATGAAACTCTATCAAGACCAAACTGATCTTGCTAAGGCTCATAATTCATCTAGGCTGAGTTGGATTTCCAGGGTGGCTAAAGCATTCCTGCCAAATTTCATGCTTTTCCTCCAAAGTATGGGGCCTTTGGGACTGTCTAGAGATAAGGTTGCCATTCTTTTTAATGTGAGGGAAACTTACACTTGTTGAAGAGTAAAAGCATTTTGGCTGAAATTTTTATATACAGTCTGAGACAATTCTTGATACAAGCACACATGCGTCACACGTATCCTGCCTTAGGCAGACACCTGCCATGGAAAATGTGAGCCCTGGTGGCTGAAGACTGACAATGACATTAGCAATGGAAAATGTGGTCTAATAGCAGGAACTATCAGGCAGCATTTAACAGGTGAGTTTTCCCAATGCCACCCTAAATTATCCCTCCACTGCAAAGCTTTTAAAAGATTCAATGAAGCTATTTGTTCTTTGCAGTAATTTTCCTCTTTAAAACCTTTGGCGTGCTCTTGTTCATATAAAATAACGATTTACGGAAATAGAGGAAGTTGAAATCCCACCCATCCTTTTCTCTTCTGGTTTATTTATTTTCCATGTGAGATTAATGAGTTTCCTGCAAAAGGGCTAGATCTGCTCACACATTGTGCAGATAAGTTAATATTTATTTCCTTTTCCAAAGGTGAGCAGACACCTTTGTGTTCCCTGGTTTTTAAAAGCGAACAGTATGTCAAACAACATTTAAATCAACTATCCTAAATTATAAAATGCCAGCTTTACATTGCTGACTGGAGTTAAACAGGCTGGTAAATCACAGTGAGCTGTACTGCTGGATGCTAACATGGAAGCTTAATTTAACTGTCTTAATTTATTTTACCAGCAGACGCTTTGGAAAGAGCACATCTGCCTATTTAAGGGATTTTCTTTAGTTTAGTGCCTGTCTGGTGTCAGGCTCCACTGCTGTGTGCAGTGAAGCTCACAGAAGCTGGTTTCCTGTGGATTTCTCTCCCACATCCCCTTACCCTCCTAGTTCCTTCCTGCACTCCAGTGCCATTGCTCCTTCCTGCGATGTCTGCAGGTGCCTGGGGATCCCCTCTGGCAGACTGGAGGTATCCTGGTGCAGCTACATTGGATGGAGCCCCCTCTCCAGTGGGTGTTGTTCCCTTTGCCCAGCTGGAGGCCAGGCATTCATCTCCCCCTGACACAGCTGCCAGATTTCTCTTTCAGACTTTCTCTGTCGCACGCCAGGAAGTGGACAAGTGGCAGGAGGCAGGAAGAAGGCTGGGGAGATGTGATGGGCAGATGGTGTGAGTACACATGCTTACATTTCCTAGGGAAACCAGGTTAGAAGGAGCTCCTTATTGTCAGGGCATTATGTAAAAGAGATGAGAAATGCTGTGTATGACTTGGTTCAAGAGGCAAAGGATATTTGTACTGTTATTTAATTTCTTTTTCCTGAGTCAGCTTCAGTGTGCCACTTAACAGCTCCTTCCTCTCTCTCTCTAGTCAAGTCACCCTTAATAGCCAAGGAGAAAAATAACCATTCTCTTCATGTATGATTTTAAATTTTCTGTTTTAAAAGGTAAGCTGGGCAAGTAATATGAAAAAGTTACAGCTGTCTTAGGCCCCTGAGTTTCTAACTCCCTGCTGCTGGAAGTGTGAATCAGGGCAGTGCAGCAGCAGTTGGTGGAGCTGTGCCAGGGTAAACGAGGGGAACTATTCCAACCATGTGTGCAAACTCCACTAGAGATTTACTCACCTTCTGAAACCAAAGAGCTGAAAGTTCATTCCAATTTCACTTATCTGCCAAGGCTGAAGTTCAGCAATTCATATTTTTACATTAATAAATAATGAAACAGCTATACCAGAGCAGGGAAGGCTTTGATTAAGCATTTTATAGCAAGTAAAAGAAAACATTGATTCTTGTGCTCAGGAGCTGGCAGCTATGAGAAGCAGGAATGCCTTGGTTGAAACATGTCTGTATTTAAAAAAAAAAAAAAAGAAACCAGGGGATTTTCTTTCCTATGAGTTTACAGGCAGTATAATAAGCCTGGCACTTCAATAAGGGAACTGTCATAGATAGCTTTCATTGTCTGTGCTCCCACTCTTCCACTGCCGCAGATAAAGAATAAGAGAGTCTCTGACTCACTGTACCCAAAAATGTCTCTTATCTGACACCCCAGCCTCAGCTAGAATGGATTTTTCAAGACACATGCTAACTGGAATTGAGAATTTCAGAGCAGCTATCAGGCAGGCAGTGTTACTACTGCATTACCTGTAAACCTTGTACTTCAGAAGCCTGTGTTTGAAAACCAGACCTGCTGTTCTGAGCAGTATGAGGGCTAAATGTTGTATTAAATACCCTCACAGAGAGCATTCTGCATGTTCCAAGTGTTCCCTGGATCTCAATCCTTCCACTCCATCAGAGGCAGTGGCAGTTTTGGAGCTCACACTTTGCACCCCCTGAAGAGAGGCCTCCTCCATCAGAAACAACGAGCAGGAGGAAATCAGAACAGGACAATTCATTTCCCACTCGTTGTTTTTTAAAAGAAATAAAGCATAAATGATTGCAGAAGTTCAAAGAGAGGACTAAAGTCTTTCAGAATTACCCTGAGGCTCCCAGGAAGAATAAGGTCTGACAGGGCTCATAGTTTTATGAAGTCAGGCAGGGACTTAAAAAGATGAAAGTCTGTCATGCCTCCTTTTCTCTTTTCCATACTCATCAGAAGCACATGAATGAGAACAAATGGAGCAGCTCAAGAATGTTGCTGTCATGGAGGTACAGGTTGGGAGAGGATTTCTCATTGAGAAAAGTAGGTCTTTTTTTGCAAGAAATACACTATCCAAATTCCAGAGATACAACAGTGGTCCATAAAGGAGGTTTTAAGTATTTCCCCCATAACAAGCTGTTTAAATTTTTCCTCTTTAATTATGGTTTTTATTTTGAGGTAAGTTCTCAGGCATTTTATTTTGTAGATTTGAAAGTTGCAAATGAGCATCGATGACCTAGAAAATCTATTTGCTCATTTTACATCTGGCCTCAGCCTTTGTTTTTAGTAACCTGAAAATTTTCATTAACTGTTCTTGAAATAGTTACAGTGAGCTGTGAGCAGAGCCCACAAGCAACAGAAGGGGGATGCAGTCAGTGAAAAATGAATTCAGGTCAGGAGTTGGTGAACACTGAAAGTCACTGAAGACTTTATATATTCTTATATAAGAATATATTATATATTCTTATGGGACTAGTTCCCATACCTCTTTTGCCTTGAGATTACACTGCCACCTCAGTGACTACCACACCTCTTTTGCTTTGAGATTACACTTAGTTAAATTCCTAATTTATGGACTACAGAATGGCTCCATTACATTTCCTCTCCTCCTAGCCACATCACTCTTGGACTTGCACTGATGTAGTTTCAAAAAGAGATGGATTTTGTTCCCTTCCCACCTAATTTTGTAGCCTACTGACTTACAGTAATTGGAACTGTTGACTTAGTTTTTTTCAGCGGAAAGGAGAATAAAAGCAGTGAGTAGAGCAAGAGCCCCAGCCTCTAGGCTGTTACACAAACCTGTGTGGGTTGAAACGAAAGTTGCCACAGTTACTGCTCCCCTAGGTGAGGAGAAAGCACAGAGCTGCTCAGTTTGTCAAGGTGGCTGCATCTCTGGACAAATGTGGTAATAGAAGTTTGGATACAAATGATGCTCAGGTGCCCATGAACTCAGGCACATAAACAGGCCTTTTTTAATTGCTCTGTTGGACTGAGGCATTACAATTTCTCCCAGTTTGCTTCTTACAGCATTTTCTTGGACCTCTCCCACTATGGTTGTTCTGCCACCCAAGTAGTGAACCTGAGAGTCCTCTGCTGCTGCAAACGAGACTGCGTCGTTCTGGCCTCAATTGTAACAATTTCCTTCTGCTATCCTCTGCTGCATGCCAACGCTCAGGGCTGGAAGCCTGCTCTGCTGTGACCATCTGATCATAGTGGTGCTGGGAGCTGCTCCTTCCACATTTCCAACCACCAGATTTGAAGGCTTGTCAGAAACAGGTGTAAACATTCATTCTCCCTGGAACAATCTCTAGGAAGAAGGACCGAAAGAGTCTTTTTTCCCTGAAAGCACAAAGCTGAAGGTACCTTATGGGAATAGAAAGTAATTGCAAAGGTAGTAGCTCCCCCGTGGTATAGGATTTCTGGCATCCAAAACTTCTCTGGGTCCTCTAAATGATGGAGGCTAGGGTTTCATGCTTTTGTGTACTTGATCTTTACAGACAAACAGAAAAAGGAACTTTTCAAGCAAGAATTTGTGAAGTTTCTTATCCTTTCTAGATCTGTGGCAATGTATATCAAGGTTCATGCAAGGAAGGTTTTATCTTATGGTCAGTAGGCAAGAGTATTCCTAAGGGTCTATGATGAGATTATTGTGCTGTGGAGACTGGCAGGTTTATAGCTGTAAAACATTGGCAAGGAAGTGCTAAAGGAGGACTTCAGTGTGAAATACGAAATTGAGTTGGCATGCCCTCTGAACTTAGATTCCCCTAGCTATGTTCTAAACTTACTGTCAGGAACTCATTCCACAGGAACAAAAAATCAAAAATAAAGTTAAGGAGGAAACAGTGGAAGATGAAAGAATGCTATAAATGCTCAGAAGTGACCAGGAGAAGAGAAATGAAAAAAGAACCCCTCTTCCTTTTAATTGGTGCTTCTTTAGAGACACTGCTTTAGAAGTAAAATGCTTTTAACAGAAATTTGATAATTGTCAATATCCCTTGAAGGTATTTTCCACTAGCTTCAAAGTTAAAAAGTAAATTAAAGACTCATACTTGTCATGATCTGACATTTTTCTTGAGCTCATTTGACATGAACAGGTTGGAGCTCCATCAAATGCTATTCCAGTGTGGCTACACACGAGCTACAAGAGCTTTCATAACCAGCCAGGAAACGTGGGCAAGTGACAAGTCACTGAAGCTAATTTTTGTTCTGTTCAGACCCACATTCCCCTGCTTCCCTGGAAAGGAGTAGGGCATGGCACCATACCTGCCACAGGCAGACACATCCCCCTCTCTCTATCCATCTCTATCAATCCCCAAATGGTTGCACTCATCACCAAAACATTATTCACCAGAAGCTGGCCACATCCTCAAAACAACAAACTTCCCATTTGTACAAAAAGAAATGAAACACTGGTGTAATTTATCTTTTTTATAAAGAAAGCAAAGGCTTACCCAAAGCAGGATCTAAGCTAGGGCTTAGCTAGCCCAGTTCCTGTCCTGCTAGGCACTTTCCCAGGTTCCTGTACTGCCACACATTTTGCTCCTGGTGCAGTGCACAGTTACAGGCTCTACACGTCACTGAACGATGTGCTGGGCAGCTTTTGCCAGTGGGGAGTGTGATTCAGATGAATCAGAAAAGATTCAAAAACAGAAATATTTCCCTCTCCTAACTACTGTAATAGATTTTCCTGATTTAGGTAACAAAGAGAAAATAAGCTCTGCAGATGTTATGAGTTTCCTCTTTGAATTCCCATTGTCATTTTGCCCAAGTGCTGGTTTTTTGCTTCTGGTGACAATCACACATTTACCTTAACACTAGGAAACCACCCACCTCAAGGGTCACATCTACACCAGCAGTGCTTCAGTTTATTCTGCAATGAGATCTGACACCACAAGAGATGAGGCCTTGGGACATGGGATGCTTTTGGTGCCATGGCAGGGAATCTGTGTGCTGCAGCTGGGAGCACATCCCCTTCTGCTGAGCAATTACCTGATACACCACACACTGCTGATCAACACATCAGAACACCCATCCAGTTTTGCAAGAGAGACACAGCAGAGGTGGAAGTTTGTGGCTTAGCTGCAAAGGTGTTTCACAAGTGTAAGACAAAAGTGGATGGGTCAGTGACAGCAGGATCACGACATAGCACTGCCTTGGGAAGAAAGTTTGTGGTATGTATGGTCACATGTGTATGTGTTTGCATCCATTGTATGTGGTACTGTGGGTCACATGCAATATAAAGGAAGAGCTTTCTCTATATAAGCAAGTAGGCAATGGTTTGCAATTTACACCTCCACAAGGGAGAGCAGTGCTCAGAAGCCATGGCACTAAGGGATTAAGGCTGGCACCAGAACATCTTGGATGACCTCTTCCCTCTGTTGCTGTGCTGCCTGCAGAAAGAAAGCCTGAACTTACAAGAAGGCTGCTGTGTAAACCCTTGAGAGGTCTCGAGAGCAACCATGTGCAACCATGAACTCACCATCTTGGCAGCCAGCGGACAGATGCAGCAAGTCTGGAATATTCTGTGCAAGTTGGGATATGCATGTGAGTTCAGACTGACTGTTTCTGTGCAGTGGCCCTTCGCCCACGAGTTCCTGTCCTCTGGTGTGATCCCCCAAAGGTGCTTGTAGCCAAATCTGCAGTGTAGGCTCCACTAATACAGTATTTCTGAACTGGCTCAGTATTGTGTTTACCTTCTGATGATCTGCTCCTGTTCTTGCTGACTGGAACTTGTAGGTTGTGTTCCTGCAGCCATTCTCACAGCCACTACCGTGTAGCTTCTCAGGGGAGGAAGAGGGAGATGGTGATGGTTTGTAGGAGCAGCTCTGGGAATTGCTTGTTCTCTCTCCAATCCATGCAGATTACTGCATTGCATCTCTGGCTTGTTGTTGATAAGGATTTGAGGGATGCCACTCAGCTCCTTGTGGATGTCACTAAAGATGACTATAAGTTAGCAGAGATGTTTTCTTTATTTGTTTAGTAGGAAAAATAACAAAAGAAGACAATATATAAGAGGTAGAAAAATCTCAAATGAAAAAAAATCCTGGATCTGTGGAAAAAGACCATTGGTGAGCAATACAAGATACTGCAGTCAGGCTGCCTGCAGGTTTAAAACCTGATTTGATTCTGGCTTTTCCACTGTCATCAGTCAGCTGGAGGAATGAAAGAGCTAGTGGCCAAAGCAAGGACCAGATTGTGAAAGGATTGTGAAGGTGCCTTCACAAGCAGGTTGGCACCCATCAGGACTTCACAAGTTTTTGTGCAGTTAAAATCAATTTCACTGAGCTGCTGAACACCTTTAGGATTATGGCCATGTGCAGTATTACAGGAACTGAGATGTAAAAGATTAACATTTAAAATGTGTGATCCCTGATCCCAGAAACAGCAAGGCAAGTGTCAAATCAGGAAGGCCAGAGGAATCCCAGACAGCAAAGGAATCTGCAGGGTGCAGAGGGAAGTCCTGCTGCTCTGCTGAGCAGGAGCAGTTTGCTGCTCTGACCTCATATTTATCTCAAACTCACCATTTGCTTATTATAAATACTGTTCAGTCAAATGTGTCATTCAGGAGAGAAGAATTTTATCTACTTGCAGTAAAAATTTGTCACTTGAGAGGTGTCTGAATTCCTCTCTGGATTCATTTGCATGTTTTACCAGTCAGTCGATGACAGTTCTGCCACAAGAATATTTCTCTTACTTCTTAACAGAGCTTGTCACTGGCAAGTTACAGTTAGAGCCATCTTGTGTGTGTTTTAACATCGTAAGTGAAAAAGTAGTAATTTACTTCACAGTGTTCACTTTGAATGACTTAAGCATCACAATAAAGGATTTTCAAAAAACATGTTGTGTTTTACTGCCTGCAAAATCTGAATATTTTTCTCCTGGAAGCAGGGGATGATGAACTGAGTGATGCTTTTGACAGCTGTATGTGCTGAATCGCTCTTCAGGGGAGCCAGGTCTATCCGTGGACTCTAGAGAGAAGCAAAGACAAACAGGCTTCCCAGTTATCCTCTCCCTTGGATGCCCGTGTTTAGGGATGGATGCAGACACTGCTGCCCTTCCACTGCCTGTTCTGTCTAAAGGTCGCAGGAATTCTGCCCTCCCGGGAGCGTCCTAAATTAAATTTCTGACAGCATGATGGGGGTGAAAATTCCAAAAATGTAGACTGTCATAAACAATAGCTGCATCCAGTAAAGGCTGCTATGAAATGTTTCACGCTTATTTTCCCAAATCCAGGGCCGCCCCCTCCTGGCGGGCCGGGCACAAAGAGCGCCGCGGGATTTCTGCCTGCCCGGGATGTACCGAACGCTGACACCGCCCTGCCGAGCACAGAATCCCCATGGCTCCCCTCGCACACACTCTGAGCTTTAGAATTAAATGCCTGAGGCGGCAGAAATGCAGCGCGAGTGACAAAAGGAATTGTTTCATCTGCCTGCAAACGGCAGATCAGATTTTACCTCTTCTTAGTGAAGTGGAAATTATGATTAACAAACTCCTAAAAATAACAGCATAGCTAAAAATTTTGTTTTCTCTAGTGCAAACGTAGCCCTTTGGGAAAGCGCAACAAATACCATCTGTGTTTCCAAAATTCCGAAGTTAATTTGTTGCAGACATCTCCATATTTACTGAAAATGGACATATTTTGTGTGGCAGAACAACATCTTGCAGTGATGAAAAATAACTCAAATACTCCCATCCAATTAACCCCAAGGGGGATTTACCTGAAAAAGCTCATTTTAAAAGATCACTTTGTTTAAATCAGCCATCAAACCTATCTGTTGGGGGGTTTTAAGTTAGTTTCATACACATATTGAGAGCTGTTCACAGGGGAAGCTGAGAGGGGAAACTGTGAAGGAGTTATGACATTTATGACAGATGTCTTTTTCTGATTATCAGACTAGAAGTGTAACTTACAAGTAGCTAACACTTTGGTGAAGTTTCTTCAGAACGGACAACTCTACAGGCTTTCCTGACAATCTGTTCTTTTCACTGGCATTTTAAGCACTTCTGTCGCTTGTAGTTCACGTTCAGTGTAAGGGAGAATTTAGAAGATATGCTTTTGCATCACAATGTTTAACTGGAATTTATAAAGAATTCAGAGTGTAATTCTGAGATTACAAAATTGAGTATTTGCTTTAAAACAGCATATATGATGGGAACCCAGGGGAACCCAGTACAGTACTTCAACTGACAGCAGCTGAGCATCTTTGTTTCAAACTATGGCTGGATCTGGGCCATGAAATACAGAATACAGATGGAAATGTGGATCTGAATTTCTCCAGTGTTTGGTGTGCAGTTTGGGTCTGTTGCAAAGACAAGTTTGGAACTAGATTTTAATGTAACTTTTTTGAAGCATAGTGGGTCCCCAAATGTTACCCTGTGAAATTGAAAAAGGGAGCACATGGGAAGCTGAGGCACTGTGGTGCTGTGATTTTATATTTGGCTGCAAAGATTTAATATGTCTGTTTTTTCTTGTACTGCTTGGACTCTGAATAACTGAGAGCTCATCCAAGCATCAACTGCTCCTGTGGCAGCAAAAATCCCCTTGAAGAGTTGTTAATTCACGTTTTTTCTCATGCAATTGGGTTATGAGAATGCAGAAAATGTGGAGTCATTTGGGCAAGCAATGATGCAAACACAAAGAAGCAAGCCCTGGAAGGCAGCGCCGTGGCAGAGGGGATGACAAAGCCAGGCACTGTCACTGCTGAGATGGGTTCAGTACAGAAAAATGTTTCTGGAATGCATATATGAGTCCTTGTCCCTGGCTCTTTGTTTGGGAGCTCACATCAATACTGCTGCAGCAAAGATTCCCAATAAGCTGAAACAAAATAAAACGTGCATTCATGGGAGCATTGCCATTCAAGAGCAATTTCCCAGTTAAAATGAAGGTCAGTCATAAATTACATCTCTGATTCCCTCAGGATTTCCCTCTCTTGCTCTGTTTTGGCAGTTTAAGACCCCTTTGATATTTGAGCAAGGCCTTTCCCTTTGCACATCTGATCTTGATTATGGTTTATGGCAATGGTAATTCGTTACCTCCCCAAGGCAGCAGTTCTGAGAAGGAAAGTGAGTACAGTGTCATTGTTTAGGAGAGAGGCACACTGCACAGTGTTTTAACCATTTCTCCATTTCATAGCTGTGTCTCTTCCCCACAGACTGCCCTTGCACACAGCAACACCATGAGCTGCTCCCATGGGAACACCCCACATCCATCAGAGAAATCACTGTGTCTGGAGGCACAAAAAATCAGGTTGCGTATCTGCCTATCAAAACAGTGACCTCTGAGCAATAAAGTTGTGGTTTGGATACATTTTTAGATGCTGTTTTGTGGTGAACACAGAACAATGAGGTATCAATAAGCACCAAAGTTTTTCTTCCAGCTGTAAAGGTCTCAGGGGGTGCCCTCTCCACCTCTCTCTTGTTTTACAAAATGAAGAGGAATGTTCTTGCTCAGTTTTGGGAACGCAGATCTGTAAAAAGGGGGTACATTTCCTCATGGATCAACTTTGTGGCAGCCAAAAATACACTGAGGCTTTGCATGAGGGAATGGGATGAATGAAAACTGGGGCTTGCACTGCTTTTCTGTGTAGGCAAAAGACAGAGGCAAATGTTCCTATTCAAAGTGTATTGAGAGCATTTGAGACAACATGAAGGTGGCAGAAAATGTTGGATGCTTATGTGCTTTTTCCTGTGGGTAGTACGAGGCATTCTGAGGCAATTACAATTGCAAGAAGATTTTTCATTTCAGTTTATAACATACACTTAATCCATTTTGCTTTCACTTCTCTTGCTTGGTTCTACCAGCAGTTCCTTGGGTTCATTGAGGATTTTCACAGAGTTTGCAATGTGTGAGGCTATTGAATGTGCCTTTAGCACCATCAAAATGCTCCTGGATAAAATATACTCTTATAGACTTGGGGGATGATTACGAAATTATTTAATTGCCCTTTAGGCACTAAAAATACCACCCTGTTAGTGAAGACAAGCGATGGGTATCATTCTTTCATGAAAGTCATCACAAATATTGCACTGGGAAGTGCAGGTAGCTGGCTAATTTTGCAAGTTTGATCCTGGTGCCTGGCAGAAACACAACAGGCAGAATTCATAATGATATTTCTTTTTTTTGTTTGCCTGTATAATACATTTTTAAAAGCTTAAGTGTGTTTTTAAATAGGCCCATGTACATTTAAAATGGGACTTCCAAAGTGCAGCAGGACTTCCCAGGCACACACTGTATCTTCCCATGAAGATACCAAGGAAAGGTGATGAACAAAGAATATTCATATTTTCCCAGGAAGAAGGAGATTTCCTAACTGATCATACACAAGCATTTCTTAAAAGTAATGCAAAACTTCCACAGGGCAGGAGAAGAACAAAGCCCTACCAGCTCTTGCTGTTCCAGTGACACAGCAAACTTGCCTGAGAGTCCTTTAGAAGCCAAAACTTACACTTAGTTAACACTAAGGAAGGATCCCTCTGCTCTATTACTTTAATTAGACTCCTATAAACTTGCAACAGACAACTTGTGAAGAGTATCATGTAAAGGAAAGAAGTGTTCATAGCATGTGTTTGTCCATTTTCACTGATGGGAGAGGTTGAAGAGATGGGTTCCCTCCAGGCTGACCCAGCACTGCCAGCAGCTGGGTGGGTGCCCAGCTCCCGAGGGGAACTCTGCACCTCCTCCACTGTGCCACTCATCAATCAGCCTAATTACTCTAATGAGGAGAGCTGCGTCCCTCTGCTGCGAGCCCTGCTGGTTTACACAGAGCGTGAAGTAAATAAAAAGGAACAATGCTGGCTGCTGCTGCAGGAGGGACACAGGGAGGGAGAACAGTCTTGAGTGTCCTCCCTGCCACCACCCCCTCAGGAGGAAGAAAGAGATGGCTTCGTGCACGCCCCTGGAGTTACTCCAGATCAAGACTGAAATCAGACGCTGGGCTTGGCATCTGCTCTGCTGAAGGAAAAAGCACATCAGAGGACAGGGGCATGTTATTTTCCAGGCTCTGAGACAATGTTGCTAAGGAAAGAAAATGGACGGGATCCAAGGCTTTTCAATGTCTGAGCAACCAACACACTGTAAATACTGACCTGAGCTCTAATAGTAGCATCAAGTCTTTATGCCTTTGGAGTTTTTTAGAGTAAAGTTTACGTTTTGTCTCTTCAAAAGATGCATTTTGGTTCCTCTTCTTGTTTTGTATATAAGCATTTTTTTTTGCAAATACAGAAATTAGAAATTCGTTTTTTTGTAATGAAATCTTAGATTATTTATTACATGAATCTGGGAGCTGAGGCTTTAAGCAAACCACAAAGATTTATTATAAAAAATAGGAGAGCCGAAATTATGTGCAGCCTTACTCATTGTTGTTTATATTTTTGTCATGTTTCCCCTATTGTCCCCTCTTTATGATGACTGAAACAAATCATTCAGGTCTAGATTGTATATTATGACACTCACAAATCCTTCTTTCTATTGTTTGGGCCAAATTAAAAGCATTTGTCAAAAATAATTGTGGAATAGCATAAAAATTCACGTTAGTTTTGCCAACAATTCAATTATTCCTGTTGTGATAAATCTTTCTTCATGTTAAGATACTAAATTTGTATGTTTTAACAAAAAAAAAAAAAGAAAAACTATGCAATTCTGGCAGTTCTTCTGATGTTCTCGGAAAAATTGCTCTGGAGGTTATCAGTTGCTTATTCTCTCTTGATCAGAGTTAGTGTTACTAAAATTAAAATAACCCTTTATACAGCATACTTACTACTGTCTTTAGCTTCAGTCTGATAAATTGTTCCATTTCTAAATCACATCTTCAGTCTTCAGCCAGATGTGTTCATATCTTTGGCCTTTCAGACTCCAAAGCAAGCTCTGCAAGTACTACAAACCCCTTCTGTTCAGTCATCTTCCTATTCCCCTTTCCTGCTTTCACTTGCAGGGAATAAATACATTGTGATGTTAGGAGATCCCTTGGAGCCTCTTCCAGCCCTCCAAGACTCCTGATTCTGGGAAGCATCATGTCAGGTTGATAGTTCTGGCAGAAGACAGGCCATGCACTGCTGCTGCTCTCCCAGGGCTCAGGAGCCCTCCTTCCCCTGCCATCCCACAGGGCTTCCAGCTTCTGCTGGCCGGGAAGCTCCAGGATTCCATCTCCAAAGCACACCTTGTTCCCTGGCACCCACACATCACACTGAGGCTGGACTAAAAGGGGCTTCCCTGACAGCTCTGAGTAACCCACAATGACTGTGGAAAGCTGATGTAGCTGCTAAAGGAGAGGAATTTAAACACACACGTACAGAAAGCCAGCTATGTCCTGCAGCCACAGATTATGGATGCCTTTCTTGGAGCCATCATGGCATCTGACTGAAGTGTAACATGGTGTGAAATTTTCAATAGGACTTTGACCATGACCAGCTTCAGGCACTGAAAATGACACACACCAGGCCAAGCATGAAGTGTGCGACTGCTGTTAAATCATGAAAAATATTTAGAATTATTTATATTTGATTTCTGAGCCTTTCTGCTTGCTTTTGTGCTTTCAACCTTGTCTTTACAAGAAACAGAAATGTAACTTCAGAGGGTAGGGGGAAGACAAAGAAAATGTCCTGCTTTCAGGAGCTAGGCCTTTGAGAAATGTATGCAGAATCCTGAATCTTAAAAACCAGAGCAACAGTAAGCAGAGCACAAGAGTCTTGTGGAATAAAATCCTTGGGCACCTATAAAATTCTAAATAATATCTCAAAACCCATTCCAGAATTTTAAAATTATGTTTTGTTACCTTCTTTGCTCTTACACAGGCCACAGCACAAGAATCAGAAGTTTACATTTTGAAATCCAGTAACACTGTACAACTACTTTAGTTAAAGGGGATTTGTGCTCCTGCTAATGAGATTATTTTAACTACAAGTTACATCACAGCTTCCCAAAGTAACAATGCCAGCATAGCAGAGGTAGCATCAAGTAGCTCAAGCAGCTATTATTTATTTAGAAGACACTTAGACGTGGCACTTCAGGACATGGTTTAGTGGTGGGCTTGGTAGTTTTGGGTCAACGGTTGGACTTGACCATCTGGGAGGTTCTTTCCAGTTTAGGTGGTTCTGTGGCTTTTGATACCTCCTTAAAACATCTGTCTGTGCTTTCCCACCACACAACCAGAATCAGAAGTTATTTGAAACAAAGGCAAGTTATATGTAAGGCAACATGCAAGTTTTAATTTAAATCTGCAAAGTCAAATTACACTTCCCAATGTTTGCCTCCTTCTGACTCTGCCAACACCTGAAACTATAAAATATTTACCAGCTAATCTTAGTTTAAAGGTCATCTTAATGTCTGAGAACCAAGCCTCACTCCAGCTACATCAGTGTGGGAACACACGTAGTAATACATGGCATAGTAAGTCATGGAAAAAAATTTTACTTAAGACTTAAAGGTAAACTTCATACCTATCTAAGTAACAACATACTTATGTAAGTAATATATAATATGTATATATAATATACATGCAATATAAGTAACAATGTACACTGCTTTATTAAGTTTATCTAAAATAAGAAAAGGAATTTTAGACTGAACAGGTCTGAGATCAAAAATCCATGTTTTGGACAAGCAGTACTTGCAGCCAAGAAACTGCACATAGGAGAGAAGTTATTGAAGTATAAAAGGTCTGCAACGACAAACAAACATGACATTCTGTTGTTTCTCTTTTCCTTACAATGGCTGCTTGCTTCGAGAATTTGCATTATGGAAATTTTTTGAAGAAAAATATAAATAAAGCTCCCTCCCATGGAGCAGCTTTAGCTGCCTCCTATGCAGAACTAGCTTTTCTTGAAGCAAATTACCCCATTTACTATAATTCAAAAGAAAATTCTTTTCTTACTTAGCCCAGTAATGATGTAGGCGGGAGCAAGTTAAAAGAAAGAAAAGCCCTCTCACTTGCTACTCTTGGAGGCAACCCTGTTTCATTCAGACCATGGCCAGTAGTTTTGTCCTTTTGTGCCTTTCCTTGTCTTTGATGGAGGCCAATACCAAACACTGCCCTGCTCCAGGTTCTTTCACTACATTTTCAGAAGTTTGCCCTTTCTTTGTCAGAAATGAAATGATGTACTCTAATGAAACAGCGTCTGAACTGGGGGAGCCACTTTGTCACCAAGACTTTGCTATCAGTAAATAAAAATGGAAACCTTGATGCAAACCAGCACGAATTTAGCCAGCATGAAAATACTGAGTTACTGTCCTTGTTCACAAACTACTTGCATTGGGTCACCCCGGACAGCAGGAAAACCAATTGTTCCCTAAAACACTGTAAAGGTCTGTGCAGACACTGTTGGTACCCAGAGACTTCACAGCATGCAGACTTTTAATTGCCTCTCCTTCCTCTCTGCACACAAAGGCATCTGCAATGTTTATCTCCAGCACATCTTAGTGGGGAATAGATTGGGCTGTAAAATAGAGCAGGATTGCAAAGAAAATTGCTGAACACATACAATGCCTTGACATAACTTTTTCCAAGTAGCCTTATTGTGCATACTCCACTCTGTCTTAGCACATATTTGTTAATTTGCAATACAGGTGACACTCAACAGCTTTGAAGAAGACACAGATGACCTATAACAGCTTCCTCAATGAGATCATTATCTGCAAGATCCAGCACTCTATCCTTTTCCTCTTTCTAATTTCAAGTTATAATGTTTTCTCAAACACAGAGCAAACATTTCTGGAACAAACTCACATCACTCACATCACTCTTAATAGCCTCAATACAAAATGTCATAGAGACTTTTATCTGCAAAAGATTATTTATCCTTAATGATAAACAAAATAAACTTCTGTTTCTTAATCTCCATAGTATATCAAGAAAATTCCCATCCATCCATTGCTTTACCCTACACCCTTTTTTTTAGGATGAAACTCAGATCAGGTGTCTCTTGTTTCTCTGGAATATAATATTATCACCCCATCCAATCATAACTTTTGGGGGACTATCAAATTGAATTTAATGTTTATCTTTGCAAACAATTTTACCAAGTGTGCCAGAACATGTCTGGGCAGTATCAAGATACTGAAAGCATCTCTGACCCACCACATGTCAGAAGAGCAGCATGTTTCTGGTCAGCAGCTCAGGATAACTAAAAATATGGTAAACAAGGAGCTAGGAAATAAAAGCAACAAAAGCTTTTGCAGGAGGAAGATGAGGATGGTGCTACAAATGATGGCTTATGTGGAAGGACTCTGAAGGCTACTGAAAAAACAGGATACACAACCTCATGCAAGTTGTTAATGTCTAACCTGTTTTAATAGTCTTGTCTAATGGCAGATAATACTGAAGTATTAGAGAGCTTTCTACCAAGAACTCTCTATACTTATGAAAATGCTGAGTATATTTATATACACATTTTAAAGTAAGTGTGTGTATGTATATATATA
>VZTB01009807.1:0-84911 GCA_013397245.1 Thryothorus ludovicianus
CTCCCAGAAAAGCCCTGTTCAGCAAGTTTATAATAATACCCTCATTTGAGGAGGTCAGAGTAACAGGTCACATCTCAACCACAGTATTTCCTGTTTTATGTGATCTGTACGTGATACCAATGCTTAGCATTTTTGCATGATTTTGGGGAAGGTGGGAAGGAGGAAAGAATTTGGCGGACAGAATTCTGGCAATAGTTGTACAAATTCAAATTCAGAAAGGTAAAAATGAGAAACCCTGAGTCCCACTGCAGGTCAGAATGGAAATAAAACACATGCATCTTAGTCATTCTGTCCCTTTTCTATTTATGAAACAAATCTTAGTCTCACCTCTAGCTGCATACTCTGTCTACTAGGAAATATAAATTATTGTCACAACTTATGTTAGCTTAATACATTTTGGTTGCTCGTAATGAAAAGAGTCCTTTTATAGAAAACTAGGTAATATTACTTTTGTTCATTATGTACTTCTCCAACCTGCTTCCTAAGATGATAATATTTATAATAGAACAGTTGCCATTCTGCATTTTTCATTACTTCCCTTGAGACAGCTGTGGATGCAAACAGCCTAAATCACGTATCAGAAAGAGCATTGCTGTTCTCCAAGAGATCCCAAGCTACCAGCATGTGGTTCTCATTTGGAAGGAGTGAGAAGGAGCAGTGTTCTCATAATAGCCCCAAACAAAAAACATTTACTTGAAACTGAAGGGTACAGTGAGAAGTGATGTCCTCAGGAATAAATTTCTCATTTTTAAGCCAAGAGTGGTACAAAAAGGTGCATTCATTTGCCACCCTCACTACCTGCCAAGATATAAAGAAAGGTCACCTATATGACCCTGATTAACTGACAAGGCACAACTGGAAGAGGGAGCGTGTGCATCAGTGTATCATAGTGTCAGGTTCAAAGCATATCCTGGTTGAAACCAAAGTTTATTTAAAGATTGATGAAACATTGTATAAGTTAAAAGTTTTCCAGTCTGCTGCCACCTGCAGCAACATTAAAACTATACTCATCAATTTGCCTTACCTACAGCCGTGAAACCACTTACAACTGTTCCTGATGTCGAAAAATTATGAAAAAATTGTAACAAAATTTTCCATTCTAATAAAATTGATAGTTTCTATAGGACTGTACTAGCTATACATAAAACAATAGTCATAATTCTGAAACCTACTTAGCCCTACTGTTTAGTATAAATATAAATTCTGTTCAGTATCACCCTCCTACAGAGGATTACAAAAATGATATGTACTTAATAATTTTCTAGAAGAAAAAAAATACACCAGGGTCTGTGTTAAGCAGAATTTATTAGCTAGCTTCAGCATCTGAAAAGATTCAGGTCATAGACGTAATTTACTTTTGGTTTCCTCCTAATCTATAGAATTAAGAAAGCAGAAATGATATGACAAAGCAAGGAGGCAGACAAGTTTATCTTATAGGTAGCTTACACTTATAGGAAAAAGAAAGGAAATCAATGGCTACAAATTCTTTTAAGGAAGTTTGGCTAAATAAGAAGAAATATAGATCGGGGCGGAGATCATGGAATTAGGTCTATGACATACTACTGCCTTGGGCTTCTGGCACTGAAATGTTTGAAAGGGATGCTCTTGCTAGACATGATACTATGATTTTTCTGGTAGCCAATGACAGAATTAGAGAAATATTTGTTCAGCAAAAGTAAAAATTTATAATAGCTGGCAAACAGTTGAGTGCGTTACAGAAAAAAGAAAACAGGCTGTCCTGAGGTAAGTAGAAGCAAGCCACATTATTTTTCAAGAGAGAGTTTCTCTGCTTTAAAAAAATGGAAACGCAAATAAGTCTACCTTTCACCAAGAAAATTTGTGTTCCTGAGTAGATGTCTCCTTTTGCACTGAAATTGAGTTCAGCTCTAAGGAATTACTTAGTAAAAACAAAATCTGCCTTAAAGGGGAATATGTTTTTCCTTTTTCGCTTTTCAGTGAAAATTCCTCTATCTGGCCCAAGCAAGGATAAGAGTTTGAACAATTTCTTTTTTCCTACAAATGAAAATTTTTTTCCATGCCACTTTTTAGTTTCATTTGGGTACTTTTTAATTCTTTGAATGTTCTGAAAAAGGAAGGTTTTCAGCTTGCACAGAGATCAGAGTTTAAAGTGATCATGTTATTATTTTTGTTATAAATATTGTTGATTACCCAACTGATTAATCCCTTTTGCCACTAGTATAGACTATTTCCAGGACCATAGCTTGGGATGTAGACTCAGTGAAAATCATATATGCTCTATGAAAGCTACCAGGATACCTATTTTTCTTCTGTGGGGTTCCTAAAAGAGGGAACGAAAATAGTTTCCAAAAGCTTTCCTGAACTTTCTGAGGAAGGATGCAGATTCAAGGACATCCCATACAACTGAGATTGTCTAGTTAACCACCCAGAGCCAAACTTTCAAACTTCAGGGTTTGAAAAGTTTATGGGAAGTTAGGTACAGTCAAGGGAAATAAGGCAGGTGGTGCAAATTAAAGCAGATATGTAACTACTCTGTCTATTCTGTGTTTAAATTAGCTAAAACAAACTTCTAAATACCAGAGAACAGCTGTGCAAAAAAAAAAAATTTAAATATGAGAAAGTCTAGAATTTCACCTTTTATATGGATTCAATACAGCATTTCTTGTTCATCCAGTTAATTCTGCTGTGCAGCAATGTTATACATTACAAGACACATGCTAGTTAAGCACACTTTTATTATTGATTTTCCTCTCAGGGTCTCAATGCAGTGTACAGCCACAGCTTTATTATGTTTCTGACACCCCTGAGACAGTATAGATGCAGTTGTCTCGATGGCATACAGGGATAGGCACAGAAGGTTACTTTGAACAAGTAAGGAAGTATTAAGAGGAGAAATCTGGGCAGATTGATAAGGTTGCATGACTGATTACAATAATGATAAAAAAACAACCCTCCATGGAGATTCCAGGGGGAGGTAAAATGGGATGGGGTGGGAGAGACAGCAGGGATTTCTGCCAGATGTGGAAAGCAGACTGAGGACAATGCTGGCTCATGGCTGGATGCCTGTTTTCCTCCTACCAGTTTTGAATGACTTCCAATGAAAGAGTACACTGAAGAATATCTCTCCCTCGAGTGTCTGTGTTGCTGTAGTACAGAACATAAGCAGGAGAGTTTGGCTATATCATCAAAATGTGAAGCAGAACAAGTCAAAAAGTTTGTGTTATCTTTCTGGTAGTAAAGGGAATTTTGTCCAATAGTTATCATGAGAAGTTGCTTAGTTATATTTTTTGAGGTTTTCAGCAAAAAAGACAAAGTACAAATTAAGTCACAAGGACTCCAAAAGTGAAAATTATTTTGATTTGATAGGGTTGATTTTTTTTAAATTTACTTGCCGAACAAAATGCTTGAGGATTTTTCCCCATCTTTTATTTTATTTATTCCTTGAGCATGATTCCTTCATTCTTGTGTTCCAATAATTAAAACAGGAAAAGGGAAACTAATTCTTTCTAGTCAGAAGTAATATTTACATCACCTTCACTTCCAAGGAACTTCAGATTAGAAAATAATGCTCCATTTTATTATTGTTAACATTTCAACCTGAGAAAAAACAACTCCTTAAGAAAGCAATGCTGTGACTAGTACAAGAGGAGACAGTTTGTCTGCTTCTTCCTAACATGAAGAAAGCCCCTATAGGCTATCGTGCCATTACTTTGCAAGAAGGACCAGGAAAGTGACTGCAGCCTTTTCCCTCTCTCACACTCCTGCCACCCATGGTGCACATTTAAGTTAGATATCTTCAAACAGAAAAGGTTCAGACAGAAGGACCATAAATCCAGCTGAAGTTTTTCTCATGGTGGTATGCTGTTAACTTACTGGCACGCCAATGGGTTTGGCTTTGTTTAACAGCCTGGCATTGTACAAAAAATTAAATCAGGCCTTTAATTTAGACGTTAACTTCATTCCTTCAAGTTTCAATATTTTCATTCAAGGCATTTAGAATGTACTCATTATTTTTGCAGATCACATCATCAGATAGGATTAATAACAATAATACCTAATTGGATTTTATTTTGGCTAAAGCTTATTTCTCTAGTCATAATTATTATAATAAAAAATAATATGTGTTGATTGTTACACAAGAAAAGAATTAAAGAACTTTATTACTACACTGGACTTTTGTTCCTGGTTTGGTATGAAATAACTTATTCTGACACAAGTTTGTGCAATTG
Source organism: Thryothorus ludovicianus (assembly GCA_013397245.1). Classification (NCBI taxonomy): domain Eukaryota; kingdom Metazoa; phylum Chordata; class Aves; order Passeriformes; family Certhiidae; genus Thryothorus; species Thryothorus ludovicianus. The sequence goes on from VZTB01009807.1 coordinate 4,209, forward strand.
GAGTCCAATGTTGTCCCAATTAAACTAAACCCATCATTACTTCAGCAGAACAGTGTTTGCACGTGACAGGCTTTTCTCCTTTGAGGGCAAACATGGAGCAATATTTCTGTCATACTCAAAGTCTGTGTTTGGCTCCATACAGATTTGGTTTCTGTGTATAAAACTTGAGTCTGACTGTAGTGAAAATTGTCGGATTTTGCACTAGATCTGAACCACAGGTCTCAGATTTGACTGGATTTCTGTTTCTCACAGAAGTATATTTTATGTCCATAACAACATAATTCTTGGCAGGTTCATGAAAAAAAGAACTAACACAATGTTCATGAAGACCTCTCTAAATGTGTCCTGGGAGATGATCTGGAAAATAAGAGCAACCATGCAACAGGAAAAGATTACCATCAGTATATCAACACAGCTGGCATAATTTCTTTGAGAAAATACCATGCTCTTTATGCTACAAATGCAAACAGGTTCTCAAAGGTAATTCATTGTGTTTCCAAAATTTAACTTAGAAGATTCCAAAGAGAGTAGAAACAGAAAAATTAGGGCAACAGTTCTACACAAGGTATGGAAAGAAAGTATGAAGATCTTGGAAAGAATCCTTTTCTTCAACAACTGTCTGTCCCATCAGAAAAAGGCTAGCATGAAACTTCTTGAAGCTTATTTTGTCTGGGAAAGAATAATTGTACTCCATTGTCTGATTATGGTTTCAAATTAATTTTCATGTTTTTACTGCTCCCTAAGCAAATCTTTTTACAGGAATTAAGAAAACCACATACAAGATCTATAAATTAGAATTTTTCCAAGAATAAAGGGGGTGTTTTCTAACTCCACTTAATTATTGAAATGTAATAAACATAGGCAGGTGGGGAGGAAGTCAAAGTGGATAAAATAAAGCCAGGTTTCCATTTCATGGTGTTGGGCAAATTCCACGACTAATTATTCTTTGCTTCTGTGCAGAATGCAGCTGTGATTTTCACTAAATTTTGCTGAGGGGTTGCAGAATTTAATTTGTTTCAAAATGCATTGAGACTTGCTCATGGTACTGTGGAATGGCATGCATTAAACTTGGTTTGGAAGTGCACATAAATGCATCTCTCATGTTTTCTCAACTGCCTTAAGACAGCAAAAATTGGAAGTGAGGTAGACCCACCTCTTGGCAGACTCCAGTTAAATTGTGCTACTTATTGTCATGTCTGAATGTGGTCAGATATGCAGAGACCTATGGCATACTTGGCTAATTGTATTGCAGAATCACAGAATCATAGAATATGCTGAGTTGGAAGAGATCCACTAGGAAAAATGAGTCCAATTCCTGGCCCTGAACAGCACCACCTCCAAGAGTCACACCATGTGCTCAAAGTCCAAGTTCTTGAACTCTGTCAGGCTTCTGCTGTGGCCACTTTCCTGAGGAGCCTGTTGCAGTGCTCAAACACCTTCTGGGTGAAAAAATCTCCCTTGACACAGCTTCAGGCCATTCCCTCCAGTCCTGTGATTGGCCACCACAGAGAAGAGATCAATGTTCCCTTCTCCTCTTCTCCTCATGAGGAAGGTGTAACTGCAGTGAGGTTTCCTCCCATTCTCTTCTTCTCCAGACTGAACAGACCAAGTGACCTCAGCCCCTCCTCATACAGCTTCCTCTCAAGGCCCTTCATCATCCTCCGGGCCCTCCTTGGGATACTCTCTAACAGTTTAATATTTTTCTTATATTGTTTTTCCCAAAACTGCCCCCAGCACTCAAGGTGAGGCTGCCCCAGCTCAGAGCAGAGCAGGACAATCCCCTCCCTTGCCCAGCTGGCCATGCTGGGCCTGATGCCCCCCAGGACAGGGCTGGCCCTCCTGGCTGCCGGGGCACTGCTGGCTCATGTTCAACTTGCCACTGACCAGGACTCCCAGATCCCTTTCCATGGCACTGCTCTCCAGCCTCATTCCCCAGTCTGTCCATACATCCAGGGTTGCCCCATCCCAGGTGCAGAGTCTGGCACCTTCCCTTCTTGAACTTCACAGGTGATCACGCAGTCCTCTAATTTGTCAAGGTCTCTCTGCAGGGCACCCATTCCTTTGAGAGAATCAACAGCTCCAAAAGCATAAGAATAGCACCTTGCCTGTAATGCACATCCACTCTTTCCATGTTAGGGGGTGCTAAGCCATGCCATCAAATTTTGTTTGACATCTGGCCAGATCCACCTAACTCAGATAGAAAGGTATTGCTATGAACCAAAACCTTGTTCTCCTTTTTCTCTTTTCCTACCCTTAAACCTGGCAGCTTTGCGGGATAAGATTTTCTTGGTGTTCAGTGAGGGAATGAAGCTTGGAAAAGGAGAGTAAAAATCATGGTTTATTTGTAGCAAGAAAACTATAATTTTGCAAGTCAAGCACCAAAGATGGTTTGTTTCAAAGTGGTACAATACTCAGCTTTGGAGCCCAAATTGACATTTCTTTGTCCAGGTGATAAATCTCATGCCATAAATTGACTTTAAATTTCTTGTTCTGTTTGGCCTCCTTTCCTTCTCAAGCAACATTTTTTCTCAGGCAGTCCTTACTGGAGGGACAAGTATAAAGGGCAGACATTGTCATTTAAAGGAAATTATTAATTTCTATGGAGAGGCTTCTCTTCAACAAGCATGTTGGTAGAATGAATATCAGACATAGGATCTATCCTTAGCAGTCATAGAGGGTTGAGATTTCTTTTTCACAAATTGAATTAGGTACAGAAGAATGATTAGAGCTGAGTTCTATTCTCATCCAGAGAGTAGAAGACAATGGATAATTTCAAGTGAAAATTATCTCATGTCACTGACTCAGTACCTTTAACCAAAATTGTAGTGGCATTAGATCATAGCTAAGTAGGTACCCTTCACTCTGGTGACGCACTCCTTGTAAGCTACTAGGAAAAGTAACCGTGGCAGCAATCTTCTGGAAATTCTGGTATAGTCTAAATATTCATTGATTTTTCAGGTCTGTGAGATGATAGGAAAACAGTCATTTCTACTAGCTTAACAAGATGTGAGAAGAGATTGTTATCTAGAAGTGTTTGCAGATTAATGTAAAACCAGATGTAAGCATGGAAGCTGCTTGTGAGGTGCTACAGCTGAAGCACAAAAAAGCTACATCCAGCCAACTCTCTGATGAGTTGATTTCATAGTTAACACAAGCAGGATTAGAAATTAGATCTCGCTCTCACTGAAACCAGTGATCATTTTCTCTATTGAGCCAGATGAATAGCACAAGAACAAGGCACTTGGAACACAAGCTGAAATTCAGTTCTCCACTGGTGGAAGTTGCATGAAACCCTTATGGATTCTCATGAGATCAGTCATTCTGACTCTCCTGGGTGTAACACAGCACAAATTTGTACCTATGGACAAGGCTTGGCTCCACGACGTTTAAGGAAGTTAAGCATTTTTTGCTCCTGATGTAATTATTCACAATATTCTTCACAGCTTCACCATAAAGTCCTGCGCCAAGGCTCCACTGCTGCGATGGGAATGGAATGGGATATTCCATCAAATGGCTGGATATAAGGCTGTTGCCTCAGGTTACATATATAAAAAATGTACATTTTGGACACCCTAGTATTTAAAGTTTTAACACTGAAGAAACCATTCTTGATGGTTTCTATATTTTAAGAGGAAAGAAGAGAAACATAACTGTGTAATGAATATGCAGATAGTACATTGAACAAAACCAGGAATGCACATTTTACTAAGCTAAACCTATCATTGTATGTTAGATAATGGGAAACGAAAAACAGAATAGAAACTGACATTTTTTTAGTTGAAAATTATGTTTCAACTAAATTGTGTAATTGTATATTAATATTGGTTAGGAAAAATACGTAGACACTTTATCAGCATGTGATTGCTCCTAGTCAAAGATCAATAATAAAGTTTTTCTTTAGAAAAACATATTCTTCCAGCAGAGTTTCTAAGTAATCATTACAAGTATGACTGCAATTCTGATGTTTTAAAATAATAAGATCCTAGGCATTTTGAACAGACTCAGTTTTGAAAAACTGCTATTACTGTCCCCTTACAGTGCTGACAGTAAGCTTGGATATAATGCACATGACAGTTCTCATTTATTATCCCTGTTTGAGAAATTGTGCTTAATATTAATATATGAAACAATAATCTAAACCACTACAGACTTCTGGCTTCATTTTACACAATAAAAATCAGTTTTAAGCTAGTGATAGCATATTTTATAGACACTGGCACAGCAGCAGGGGGACAGATGCTCCATCTGGAGGAAAGCTTTGAAAGATGCTAAGCATTCTCTGGCTAGCTCAGCTTTGATATTTTGCTATAAAATCAATCAGTGAATGTGAGTTATAGTTTTGGACAAAGATTTAATATTTATGATGCTAGGCAACACAAGAGGAGATCTGATTTTTTTAGAGAGTACTCAATCATGCCTTCTGTAGAAGCGGTTGGAGCATCGGAACATGTTTTTAGATAGTTGTCTTAAAATTTCTAAGTCTGAAAGTTTTAGTTCCTTCTTATGAACTGTTATTCAGGACTCCCAAGCAATCATGATGAGTTTATGAGTATTCCTAAAAAATTTGAATTCCTCAGACAATTTCAGAACAAGGAGGAATGAGGATCTTCAAGGTATTTTTTTCCACAAGTCTCCTGTGGAAACATTAAATTCAGTCACACATGCCGCACCATCAGAATCCAATCCTTATGCACTACTTACAGAAATATTAGTTTTTTTCATAAGACTCTTTCCAGTTCTTGGTTCTATGTCCACATATATAATTAGCCTAATGAAACTTGTCTAAACGTCTCCATTGAAGGTCAGGACCTCTTTGCATTCCTGGGAAATGCCTAAACAAGTTAATGTAAGATGTGGGCTGAGATTCCCAGCTAGACACACGTGTGAGTCCAGATGTAGGCTCTCAACTGAATCTGCAAGCCCTTCCCAAGAGTGTCTCACTAGGAAAGCACTTCAATAAATTTTTGTTTGGTTTTCTGAGTTGCAGTGATGGGTGGCTCTCAGCAGGGTGAAGGGGATGTTCACCTGCTTATGGACAGGAAGCAGGGCAACAAGGAAATTTCTTTGGCCAACTCAATCTCTGTCCGACAGCAGGTCCCAGGTCAGTCTCTCAAAGTTTTCATTCCAACACAGTTACATCTCATTGCACAAAGGCAGATAAGAAGAAAACCCAAGATTCATAGTGTCAGCCAAAACAAGAGTTTTACTTTTTCCCCCATTTTTAGCTTTCAACTAACAAGAAGAAAAAAATTGCCATTGGGCTTTGGTAACAACTGAATGGCACAATGTTTGCAATCTCTTAATTATTTTATTTAATTTAAAGAGAGGACAGAACAAACTTGAAATCTAAAATATTATGCTTGAAACTAAATATTGGAGCCAGTAAACAAAAGAGAAAGTTTTACAGATCCAAGACCTACAAGCTAATCTAACCTCTAATTAAACCTTAAGTTGAACAAGTCTTATAAATTGATGGCATTAAGGGTATTTTAACTTCTTTCCTTTGAATTGCACATCTCTTTTGAAATTCACAAGTTGTGAAAGCCAAGAACCACGTAATCCACAGTTTGACTTCCTGTCACAGGGATCAATCTAAACAGACCCTTGCTCAGTCACTGCTTCTCCAGGCTCAGAATTCTGTCTGAGTCAGGAATACTTTCAGGGATACACCAACCATGATTTAAGAAATGAAATTCTGTCCCCACAGAAGCACATGGAAAGTCTACCCTGCATCCTGTCTTTATAATTACCACCTAAACATTAGGCTATGATAAACCTTCAGCAAATACGAAGGAATTCTTCATTTCATTACATGTCACAAGAAATAGATTCAGGACAAACAAACACACCACAATTGAGGCAATCAGCAACACTGCTACAGATTCCAAAACACAAATGAGCTGTAGTATCAGCTCATTTGCAAACTGGGAGAAATCAGATTTTCCAATGGACCTCATAGAAGAACTGTTTTTTTTCCAACATGCAAGAACAACCACTAGCAGATGAAAATGAGTGGTAATGAATTCATGTGTAGCATGATCAATACTATCAGTTTTCTTTCTACAGTGGCAATCTCAAACTGTCAACTGTATTTTTTGATGGCCCATGGATTATTTATAAGAAATCCACAAATCATTGTGAAGAAATATCTACTGATAGTACCTTTTATTGACTCAACAAAAGAAAGCAACCCATTAGAAAAAAAAAAATTAGATTTTCAAACTGAAAAAGGTTGGAAACTGCTGTTACAGGACTCTGCTATACTGCTCCTTGCATTAGCAAATAGATAGGACAGTCAACTCCTGACATAAATGGAGAAAAATAGAAAATAAATTGATGTTGATCTAATAATAATTCAAAAATGTTATTAAACATAACTTTTATTATAAAAAATAATGAAAGAATAAGAATGTCACAACAAAATTGGACTTCATTCACCATCTTTTTTATGAAGACAAGTACTGCCTGAATTCATATTTGACTACCAATCTGGTGAACATACAGAATTGCTAAAAGGTCACAAGTGTGTCACATGCTTTGACACCTGCTGACACCAGGATTTTAGACTCTGGTCTACTGAATGCCTTGTGTAGTGTTGAAAATTTTGGAGTTAATATTACTTCGTCCTATGTTTGGAAACCCTTGTGGCCATGGTGGGTGGGAGTTTCTACATGTTTTGGAAATAGACATTATAGCATTATATGAGGAGGACAATAGATTAATGCTGAGGGTTTCAGTAAGTTTCCCAAAGCAATAGAATTGACAGGTCTATCTTCTAAACCTGCAAAGAAAATAGATTTTCATTGCAATGTGTCTGCTTCTCTTTTCACGTGTGCTGACTACACTCATAATCCTGTTAGAGATAATTTCTAGTGTTTTGCACAACATCTCAGGTTTCATACCAGTTCATGACCTGAAAAGTTACGGAGAACTTCCTGCTATACATCTCGTATTTCAGTTGTCACTGCACCGCAAAAGGAAAATATAACCAAACATGAATCTTACATGTGATGTATGTGCTTGTCAGGCAGGCAAACAAAATATGCGTCAAGTCAGCTGAGACTTTTGTTAATTAATCATTTTTCTTTTCTGCTGGTATTTTTTTCTGTCTCCTGGTGGCCAACAGTCTTTGCTAAACCTCACCAGAACTTCTGCACAGAACTATTCACCACAAACTTCACCATCACTCTGTGTAGTTAAAAGAGCTTTACAGTAAGTAAAGTCTCTACTTTGGCTGAGAATTAATATAGGTTTCTGTTTTCAGAGTAACCAACTAAATTAAACCCAAAACCTATTCTTAAATGACCCATATTAACATTTTTCCTCTTCAAAATCAATGCCCAAGGCTTTCTAGAACACGTGCAACCCAGTTTGTGATACAAACTGCAGATTTGCCACACTCCAGGAAACAGATGTGTGTACAGCCTGCACTGCCAACCTTGTTCTGTTACTGGAAACAGGTTCTCAGAAGACTGGTACAAGGATGGTGAAACTCAACTAGGATATAAACACTGCATATAACTTCAGTGACTCCATTCAGCAGGACAGATTTTATTTGCTATTAGAAACAGTGCATATAAACCTAATTTCTTGGCTGACTGCAAAATTTAAGATTTTGCACTTGCTCCTAACTCAACTTTCTTTATATCCCTGACTGTAATTTGCTGACTTTTCAGAAAATAAGGTTTGACTTTTTTTTGTCCTGATGATAGCCTAAACCATTACATCAGTACAGATGTCTGTATTACACATTAGCTACTTTTATCCTACCTTTACCCAAGAGATAAAATAAAATTCAACATAAAAAAATGTATCTGGTCCATAAAAGCAACATTGCCATATTCTTGAAATCCCTATCTTGGATTCATATACAACTCTTTACTCAGAAAGTCAGCCAAAAAGCAAAAGTTCCTTTGCATCTGGGGCTGAGTATGCCCTGGTCTGAGGTCTTAGTGTGAATTAAATTCAAAGTAATTGTTGCCCTAACTCACGGCTGGGAAATGATCATGCTTCTCCCTGCTCATGGAAGACAGTCCCTGCAGTCCAGACTAGGTTCCATCTGTTCTGTCTGTTTATTCACGCCTGTACTTACTAAGCCCGATGGAAAGGCAGCTCTGAGCCAGGGACTGTTTGTAGGGGTGGCTCATGCTGGGGCTTGTCTCGAGTCTCACTCTGTGCCTGATCCCATAAAGCCACGATCTGAAGCAATGGTGCTGGAGCCCTGCTTTGAAAAGCACCCAAGCACCACGCTTAAACCTGGCAACTAACCAGATGTGCATTCAGCCTGTCTAGCAGCACCCTCCAGGCAGGTTTTTAAGGCAAAGAGCATAAGAAACTGCAGAGTGAGCTGAGTATCACAGCATAACACCCTCACCACACTTCAGCCTGAGGCAGAAGGGGAAAGGGCAGCAGCACTTTGTAAACAGGTTAGCTCACAGCCTGCACTCACTGCAGCCCCTGGTGCCAGGGAACTGGGCTTTTACTCCAGAGCACCTTAACTCCTACCTGTGAGAGCACTGTATGCTGACTGTCACAGGAACTAGATGTAATAAAGTGGTGCTTCCACTCCCCTCCCAAATCTGGCTGACTCTTTAAATCCACACTGTTCTCATTAGAGTCCCAGGCTCTGGTCTTAAACACTGCTTTAATGTTCCCAGGGAACCAGAGCACAGCTGGCCTGCACCGTGTTTTAGGGAAAGGTAGGGAACTTTATTTGGGAACAGAAATATGCCTGCATGTTAGATTGTCTGAATAAACACAGGTTCTGCTGTTAACCACAACACTGAGTGTTTATTGGAGGCAATTCACAAAGGCTACTCGACAGGGGGTATTTTATTTATATGCAGAAACATCTGTAGCAAATGTATCTTACTTCACTATCTATTAAATGTGCTCTTCAAAAACTATGTTAAAAATTCACTAAAAGGCAAGCTTACTACTAGTAGAAAAAGGCATTTTATAAGTGTCCACATGTAGTTTTGCAGTTACACTTTCACCTCAATCATTTGTATTCCATTTTCCCCTATCTTTGAAACAAAGGCTGTTAGCCACACAAAATTTTCTCATGGTTTTGTGATAGACTACAAACATAAGGAGGTTTAGGACAAAAACAGTGAACTCCCTTATATTTATTGCAGACACTCAAACAATGGGAAACTGCTCTGTGAAATCCTGTAGCATGATAAAACCATGTAGTAGATCAGCATGAGCTGATTTTTGCTTATGGAAATGTGTGTAAAAGATGATAAACGTTAATAAAATTTAAATACAATTAATTTCATGATATAATTTAATTTTCATTCCTCTAAAATAATTATTTTAGGTCTTCATTTTTTGTTATTTAAAAGTATTGGTTAATAGAATTATGATGAAAGATAATGATAATCTAAATGCATGAAGAGAAAAATATGAAAATACCATCAGCAATGCATTATCACCAATATACAGATGCTGCATGATCTGGCCTGTTACTTCTCTCTCCAAAGTGTTTTCTATTGTCCAGATTGACAACACTATTTAACAGAAAGCAATTAGTAGAAATGGGGTCATTCACAGTGTGAAAGACTGTTTCAAGCCCCTAAGAAAAATCATAATAAAATAAGACATACACTAACAGCTGCAATTGACCAAAGCTGCTACAAGTACCCATTACTGACTTCTTCCCTGAAACAAGGCCTATACACCAACAATATAAACTAAAGCAAAACTTACAAGGGAAAATTTATCTCAAACTTATAATTTTGTTTCTATGGTCCAGTTCTTAAGCAGAATCCATCAAATTGATGCTGAAAATTATAAGAAAAAAGGGGGAACCGTGTATGTGATGATTGAGTCTCAATGTGGCAGCATTCATGTTCATTTATACATTTAGCTTCTAGTTTAAAGCAATGCTCAGTGTTTCTTACCAAACAGCCATGATGTTGTGGCCATCCCTTTTTAGAGATACCTGTCTCATTGTGGTGCCTTGATCCCTCTTTCTCACTGTGAAGAGGACATTCAATCCTGGGAAGCTGTATCTCATGGATTTCAGAAGAGAATGAAACTTTCTATTTTAAAAAGTTAAAATGGAGCAGAGGCTCCAGAGTTTAGACCAATCTTTCTGTCACTGCCCATCCCCCCTCCCTCCCCACTTTCCTCACCTGCAACCACTGCAAGCAAACAGCAAATGTGTGCCAATTGCCATTGTCTTCCATTCTTCAGTTGTACTGCCTGGTTTAAGGTGAAAGCCCTCCAAGTAAAATCTGATATGGTCTGGCTATGCTTCCAGGACAGAGATTCTGAACATTTTAAAGTCTCTGGGCTCTGAGTGGTGCAGCAGGTGCTGGCTGTAAGACAGGCTATCTGGCCACTCTCATTGCAGCCTCCTCCTCCTCACACCTGGACCCTCTCTCCCATTCCCCTCCAAGCTGTTCATGGGCATGTAGATGGCCTCTCTCTCTCTCTTCAAGCTGCACCCAGGTGAGGCCCCTTCCCAGCCTCTCCCTAGAGCTGTCCCAGCCTATGCCAATTTCCTAATTGCTTTAGGATAGCATGAGATGAAGTTGTTCCTATATCTTTTCCACTGCATGGCTGAAAATCCAAAGTGTGAGACTTTATTTGCCATTAACTATTTTCTAAGTAGTTTTCTAAATGACTATTCAAAACTAATGAAGTCAAGCTCCTTGTCATCAGGTCATGGAAATATTTGGCATGGTGAAAATAGTTCTAATCTGAACATGTGGTATTTTCTATGGGCTCCAAAGTTATCTTGAGCATCTTTCTTGCAGTCTGTTTCTCTGCCTTTTTCTCTCTCTCAGAGATACAAACCTTTAAAGACTTTGAGGAGGATTTAGATAATTAGTTTTTAGCCACCCCAAGAGTGAACATAAAGGAAACCACAAAAGAAAAAAAAATAGACAATGAGAATTAAGCACTCTTGTAATCCTTTGTCATCTATGTGTTGATTAAAGAAAATGTTAAACTGTAGGGTATCAGCAAAGCCTGCAGAGGATTTGTTGGTGAAATGAATGAAAGCAAAAACTAAAAAAACACGGCTAATTAAATTTTGCTTGCATCTTTACTAAGTAAGAAATACAAAAGAAAATTTATCTTTGTTGTGGTTCCGATTTCCTCATCCTGCTGAAGTCTGCTCTTAGTTTAGAAATATGCTGGTTTCTTCTTTCATATTTTCATTAAATGTTGTTCAGACTTCCTGGATCTAAAGGAAGCCTTTGGATTGGCCATGAAAACAAACGTCTTTTGGAACAAAGCACTGGAGCAACAGGGATACCAAGGACCAAATTCAGACCTTATGCATGGATAAGGAAATATCCAAAGGCAGGATAAACCTCTTGCACAAGTCAAAGTGATGCTGTGTGAGAGAGATGTTGTGCCCAGAAAAATGAAATTTGCAGTCTCCTTTTCTCCTGTGTCCCTTCTCTTCTTATTCTCCCCTCAGTCTCTTGGGCTCTTCCTCCTCACAGGAGCCTAATTACCTGTTGTATTTCTTTCTATCTTTAGCATTTCTATCCTTGCTTTGTTTCAATTCATCCCCTTTTAAACTCTACTCCCATTTCTACCTGCTCTCTCTCCTTTCTCACATGCTCTGTCTCTTTGTCTGCTCTTCCTTTATTTCCATATGTGGCTTTAGCACAGTTCTGGCCACCTTCCTCAGTTCTTTAGAGTGTCTCCCTGATGTTATTTTGATTTTTCTCTTCTCTTCTTCAGATAAATTTTTTCTTGTATTTTTTGTATTGGCCTTTTTAAAATTGCATGTTATTTTTTTTTCCTACCACTTCAGCCAGCACCTCTTCCTTCACATATTTTGTGTTGCAAAATATTTCTTGAAACCTCTGTAAGGCAGCAGTGACACAATTCAGGTTCCTGGGATAAGAGCAAGCTACAGAAAAACCATCCTTCCTCAATGCTGAGCATTCAATGCAAAGAACTATGCTCCAGGCTGGGAAGCACAGCTCCTTTCTGCAGAGTACTAAAGAACTGATGTGTGCAGACACTGCTCCATCATATGGTGCTGAGCAGAGAAAGGAATTAACTGGAGGGAGTTAACTGAGCACATGTATCTATTGAGGAGTCATAGTACTTCTCAAATGCCCTGTAGCTGTGACTCACATGGACTCCCACTCAGCTGAAGCACGATGTTCTCTCACTCTGAGCATGGATTTCATGGATTAAGAAGCAGGAAGTTAGGGTTTGTCACTGATGATACAGGGCAGGAGTTTTCAGTTGATCACAGCCCACCAGGGTAGAAAAATCTGAGCCATAGAGCAATATCCTGTACATTGCAATATCTGTCACCATGTTTATTCTTGTGTTCTTTGTTCTGGGGATTGGTCCCACTGGTATCGCAGCCTGGGAGGTCTCAGAAGAATGTACCCAAGCTGTGGATTCAGGAAGACTAATTGGGAAGCTACAACCCAGCAGAGCTAGAGGTACTCCTCGGGTAGTGGTCAAAGAGGATTTTGGGTCACACCAGCCTTTGAGTGAAATGACTGGTAAAAGTAGAGATATGCTAGAATATTTTAGGTTTTGAGCATGTTTGCAATCAGTCCCATGGCAGGCTTGTTTTGCTAGCTGGAACAGTGCCCCTTATATTTCTGCAGATAATTCACACTGCTTCAACTGTCTTGCACAGATACAAACTAGTATAAATACCCTTACCTATATTACAGTTTTCTTCACATTTCATATGCATTCAGTGCTAAATCTAACTATTCATCAAGCCCCAGTCTCATTTTTCTTTGCCTCACACAGGGATAGCAAGGCACTCAAACACTCAGATGAAGCATGAAAAACTGTTTGGAAACATGACTTCTTTCACACAAATCTAATTTTTATATTTTTAAAGTTGGTGGAAGAGCAAGAGTGCTGCACCTTTTGTAATATCCAATTTTGTGACAAAATAGGTGTCCAAATGTCACTTTTCCATGTTGACATTTCATGCTTGTTAAAGGAAAAGAAGTTCCAACATAGAAATAACCACTAAACAAAAAAAATACTTTTAAAAGTGACATTTTATAATAAACCTCAATCACACAAAATCAGCCAATTATGGTTTAGTGAAACAATATTTCTCACTGGAAGCTTCATTCACCACTTATTTATTTATTTTTTTTTCCTGACTGACTACTTACAACAAATATAGGCAACTTCATGGATTCACTTCACATACTGAATGGGCTTTGTATGGGCTTTATAAATCTTTATTAACTGTTATTAGTGGCTTAATAAAAAAATTGCAGCTATTCACCTACAATCCCATAGACTGTGATGATCTTTTATGAGTGGTTTTCTTCATAAAGTACCCATTCATCCAAGAATGGGTCCCATGCCTGTGCAAAGAAGGATTCTGTATTTGATATGAAGCAAGAATTGATGCATAAGTAAAGAGAGCATCTAGGGAAAGGACGACTCAGATGACTCTATTTTATGAAAAGATTGTTCATATGCACAGAATGGACTCTCAATTCATTATTTTACCTTGCAAAAAAGCGTTGTGTACCACTGGTGATATGAGTCAGAGGACAAAGCATATGATGAAAAAGGGAAGGTGGATGAAGTAGAGGCAAAATACTATATATATTTCTGTCTTTAACTTAGATAAAAATAGACCTTTCTCCCTGTTATCCCCCTCATTGGATGTTCTAGGGAAATGTGTTGTTCTCAATGCTTTCCACATGAGCCTTTGTTTAAAGAAAAAAGTAACATGTATTATTGATGCTTTTTAAACAAAGGGCATGTTTTCACTTATAAAACTTGAAACAATTAAATTGAACAAAGAGTACAGTTTGTGTCAATAATTTACTACAAGCATTCTAATGTTTCAAACATCAATAAACTTAGTTGGTTCTTATTTAATGTCAAAGTTATTACTCCAAAATTACATCAATTTGCCATCCTAAAAGAAATAAAAGCAATAAACCTCTCACTTTCAGCATTAGACTCTTGCTCAGAAACATTAGTTTCTATTATTTAGCTATATAATACACCAATGTAAATATTTAAAAGGAACAACTATGTTATCTTTGCCAGCAAAGATTTCTTAACCTCCATTAATCCATCTTTTATTACTACTGTAAAAAGAAAATATTAATTACATCTACCAGATCTTGGAAACACTTAAATATCTTTAATGAATCAATCTGTATTTTTATTTTCCTTTCAGCTTTCTAGGAATACATGCTTTTCCAATGGCTTATGGTACTTAAAAAGGGCAAAAGTGTGGTCTAAATAAAAAAGTAGAGTGTATTTCTTTATTTATATGCAGTGATTGTTGTTAAAGTTTCTCTGTTTCAGTCTCAATATCTGAAATGACATTAGCAAGAAAAATTGTCATTTGAAGCACTCATCAAGGTCCTAATACAACAAAATGAGCACCTGAAAGCTAGGTACTTTGCTAGACTGGGAGAAGACTGATGATTCAGTCATTTTGGTAGAAATTAAACTATGAGGTTGGGCTAAATGTAGAGATAGGAACAAAATGAGAAAGTTTTCCAATGTGTTGACAAAGTTGGAGCATTTCTCACTGTGTGGCCTGTTGACTAATGGACATTGCAACAGTCTGGACAAGTCACTGAATACATACACATTTTTCAAACTTTATAGTCTTCTATTTACAACCTTATAAAAGCTATAAACAAATATGTTCAGCAATAGATGGAACTAGACCAAACATTGGTCAATGAGAAGCAGAATATAAGTTGTGTTTTCAGTAACAGGATTAAAATTCAAATTAAATTGTGACACATGGAGTAGGATAAAAACTAAAACTAATTAATTACTGTGGAAATAATAAACTCTGTAGTGTGAGCCTAAGGGCCTATCCACATGGATTCCTTTTTGGCATCAAGGCTGTTCCTAGTTACAAATAGGACATTTATTTCAGTTTAAATATCCTGTGGACATATGGGAGATTCAGGGAGCCAAGGTGACTTTGGCAAGCTTGCAAGTATGATTCTATTAGGGATCTAGACTCTACCTGGCAGTATGAGAAGTCAGTACTACTTATATTCAAGTGGTGTACTCGCTGGTAACTGACATAAAAGTGACGACACAGAAATGTATACAAAGAAGAAACACCTCATGTTTCAGTCATTGTAGTGCTATTAAACGACTCTGTGTTGTAGTTTTTGGCTACCTAAAAACACCTTTAGCATTTACTTGCACTTTGATCACTGTTTAAAGCTACTCATCATATAATCCCATTGCTGCTTTATATAATCACAAATCTGCCTCCCCACACCACCTCTCAGTTTAAATGGGGTGCATTTTTCATCCATGAACATGGCAAAATTGGTAGCCTACGTTTCTATTGTCTCCAAAGGCTGTAATGATGAAATTAAACACTTCTTACAAAATGCTGCTATTAACCATACTGTGACCACCTAACCAGGCATTGTGAATTCTGAGGGTTTGCTTCTCTCTCGTCATTGTTTCCAGCCAGGTTGAAAGCTGCCCTGCAGCTCACACTTGCATGGAGGGGAAAAGATGTCATCTCTATTGATGCCAAATTGAACTTTGCTGAGAAGAAGCAAGGGACCAGGTTGAAGCTATATGGAGAATTTGAGGAAGCGATGGTATGATTAAGATATAAATGATCTTGTAAGAGAATTCAATAAAGGCAAGGGAAGAAGATGGACATAATGTGAGGTCGTGAGTTTTCTTGTAAACTCAAAGCAGCGGTGAAGTCACCACTGTGGGTATCTACTTCCAAACACGTCTCTCTGTGCTGCAAAAGAAAAGTCACCAGCACAGTTTGATAACATACTAATCTTTAATCTATAAAGAAGATTAATTTCAAAGTTTAACATTAGAAAAGAATAACAAATACTTTTTAAAACAAAAATACAAGATAACACACAGTTGCCTTGGTTTCTCCTGTTGCCGGGGCTTAGAGTACACAATTTCTGGGATACAATTCCATTGCATACAGTGTTTCCTATCACTTCAGAATATGTTGCAATTGAAATGACACCTTTTGATTCACAAAGAAAAACTTTTCCAGGTACAAGCTCAAGCAGGGTGCTATTATGAGTAGCTGGTCACATGTCAGATCCTACACATTATTTAAACAAATCATAATGAAATCACTCTTGCTGCTACATTCCTGCCTTCTCATGTCAGCTCCTAGATGCCAGTAGTCCTTCTACCACTGCATCGATCAACCCAGCTGCTTGTAACTCACAGTTGTTCAAGAGCAGAACTTTTTTTCATTTGGGCCCCCTGCTTTAGATTCACATCCGGAAGTTCTTACTCCCCTTAGACACACACATGAAAAAAAGCATTGGGGGGAAAAATGATGGAGAAAGTATGAAAACTTCCCAGAAGTTCCTTCAGTGAGCAAAGAAAAAGCTTCAGGCAGGGGCAATGTGAGTAGTCCCTCCTCTAATGGCCCCCAGGCAAGCCAGAGGGTTGGTAAGGGCAGCCAGGTGTAAGGGGAAAAAGGTTTATACCTTCCCCATCACCATAGTACGATTTACAATTCTGGCCCATACCAACTCTGCTCCTGCTGTGTCCTGACCGTGGAAAGATGTTTTTAGGCCCATGCAGAACCAGACTGGAGTGACACTAGAATCACCTTACTCCTTTTTGGTTTGCTGTGTTAATAATCTAAATTAAAGCAAACAGGAGAAAAATCCTATCAAAACTTATAAAAAAAGGCACTTCAAAAATTGATAAAAGGATACATTGTTCTATAAGCATCCAAAGTAGAATAACTGTTTTTTGAATCCATTAGTGGTTGTATTCTCATTGTATGATCTTTGTAAAGCCTAATAATTACAATAAAAACAAAATGAAATAAAATATTGCCACCAATGAAAAATCTGCTTAGTAAAAAACTGCAAAACCAAGTAAACAGCAATTTACACAATTCGCTCTGTCCTGCAAACCTGAAACATTCAACACTGCTTGGACAAAATTGAGAATACAGTAGATTTTTCAGCATAACTCTACTTAAATGAAAGTATTAAGAACAATAAGGCATACTATTGAAACCAATAATACATAGAATCAGGTTTCTATGCTACTGTTAGCCAAAAAGTTAATTTTTAAAAAATGGTTTAAATGCAAACTTTTACATCTCCAACATGTTTTACATATTTCAGACAACAAAAGAATACACATACATTGTATGTGATAATTTTTCAAAACCAGCCATTACTTTTTCACAGATTAAAAAAAAAAAAGTCTGTTTAAATATTTCATTTCTACAAAGTGAATTTACATTTTTAAGTACAAAGTGCAAATACTACAGTTGTTTTTATTGCCTTTTGGTGAGGAAATCTCCCACATGTCAAAGAGATCTGCCTTGGATTAGTCAGGTGTTCATCCTTGCTTCTTCGAAACTTGCTGAAAGGAAGTTGGGAAAATTTGCATTATTAATGATATTTTCAATTAGTTCAGTATAATTCCATCTCTATTTTTCAGCAGTGCCCATATGCCACTAACAGATGAGAGTTCTGGGTAAATATACATAGGCAATAAAAAATTCCTGCCCTGTAGTCCTTCATGGGATCTATGATATTGTATGAACAATCTCTTGACTATTTATCTATGGTCTGTTTAAATCCATACCTGTCAAATGCACAGTTTTAGCAACTGCCTGGGCAAGTCCCTGGTTCAATATACCTCCTATAGCATGTGATGTATAAGGAATGTGCTGCTGGCCAGAGTCTCACAAACAATCTGTGGTTTCCTCACAAACTTTTTGCTAGGTCTCACTGACAGCGTGTGGCCACGTATGTGTGTGTTTGTTGGACAGGGTGGAGCTGAACAAGGGAAATATACCTGGCCATGATCAGAGTCCTGTCAGACCCATCCCCATTTGACCTCTTTTAGAGCAACCACAGCTGCAGCTCAGTCAGCATATCAGTGTGTGTTTCTCTACCTGCTTTCTTTCAGTAAGCTCATATGTGTGTGTACACACACAGATTTGCACGCAGGTGAAAAAACATGTGCTGAAGCATACATAAGCATATAGTTACCTAAAGTGCTGCAATAAATTAGTAGAGAGTAAGCTTTTGAGTGTGTGTGTCCTGAGTTGTGCAAATCTGATCGGGCCTTCTTAGATGGGTGGTTTCCCTTGAGCAGCTTCTACGCTTTTCAGTAGCTCCCTTCCAAATGAGAACTTCTGTGATGAAAACCACCTTCTGCATTTGCAGTCATGTATTGTTCAACTATGAAACTGCCAACAGATGGTTTTCTTAGCCAGCCTTAATTTAAGGCTATCATTTGTCAGCAACAGCGCTTAAAATAATTGATGCTGAGTCAGCAAAATTATTGGACAAAATTGAGAAACATAGATGTTCTAAGGACACTTTTATTACCAATTCCGCAAGTCAGTGTCAGATTACAAGAAATGGGAGAGGGCTTGTCATGCTTCAAGTGTAATGCACGTGTGCCAGTAATTGCCATGATATAATTAAAATAACCCCTCAGAACGCTCTGGAGTTCTGACAGGGTAATTGTTTTCAGGCTGTCTTGTTTAAAGCGAAAGTGATTTGTGAGGGAAACCTGAAAAATTAAGACCACAAACACTTGTTTAAACAAACAAACTTATCACATTATTGTAGCTGTAAGAATATTTTATATTCCATCAAAGGTATGTAGGAGGTCTCTGGTAAAAACCACAACCAATGTTGAGCTTGCCTTAGGAAGTGCAAACCTAACATCAAACAAAGCAGAGATTAACAAAAAGGGGAAAAAATGGATGAGCAACTTTGAGAGAAAGATTTCTCTTGGCTTTTGGGTAGGTTCACCTGGGGTTCCGTTTCTAACAAATTAATCTAGCTCTATGATAGGTGGGAAGACATTTACCATAACTAGAGTTTTGGGATATTTTTAGCCAAATTCCTATTTCCATAGGAGCAGCATTACCTGAACTGTTCTTATAATATAGTTACATGAATATTTTTTAAACCAGTTAATCATTTACTGACGCTTTTGTGGGTATTAATAATTTAAGTCCTCTAATGAATATAATAGTGAGGTAAGAATAGTATGAAGATGGATGTTCTGCTAGACCATTCAAACTACTGGACTTACAAACCCTCTTTCAAGACCATGCAAAAGTACTAGAAAGGTATAACAATACTGCCCAGAAGAATTTTCTTTAGAAAAAATGGTTATAAACATACATTAAACGCCACTTTTTTTAACCTATTTTCCTGGCCTTTCACTTGAGTCCCTCCTTTTGAAAGTGCACCTTTCCTTCATTTAAAAAAACTCTGCTTTTGTGCCTTTTGCAGCTCTGAATGGCTTGAATAGCCAAACCTCCAAGGATGTCACACTGGTGCTATTCTAAAACACAAGATCAAGTCTTTGCAGAAAATTGATTAAAAAAAAACAAACGGATTATATTGTCAAGGCACTTGACATTTTATTTTCTCCCATCATTCTGCAATTTTAGTTTAAATGCAGATTAGCAGACATGCAAATCCAAGTTCTTCAGCACCATTTTGCTCAGCCAGCAAAGGCATTTGAAAGTGACAGCTCTTTTCATTGCACTAAGATTTTAAAAGCTGTTTAAAGCCATTATATAATAATGCAGTGAGGTTTGTGAAATGTATAGTTTTTCACAGGGCATGGGAAATGTATGGCTTTGTTCATTTCAATAGATGTCAGCTTGTGTCTATAGTGTGACACAAAGGAAAATTGACAGAATTCAGCTAAAGCAAAATTAAAATGAAGAGGAAGCAGTGCACATTTAAAAGTGTATGGGAATGCTGTCATTCAGGAATGCAGGGCTCAATTACATTCATCCAATTATCATATATGTCCTATATGTCAACTTACACTTTCCTAGGAACTTCCATATGCAAGCCTAATCCACTTTGTAAATTATGCACATTTACTCTGCACTTGTAATAGACTGATTTAACTTTCCATACACAGAATTTAAGTCAAAATTTATCAATTGGGATGTTGCCCTATATTTTTCTGGCAACTCTGCAGAATAGAAGATTAAAACATCTTGAAGCTGCAATGATGATTACTAAAACCCCAAGAAACACTAGCCAGGAGAGGCAGAAATGGAGATCTTGCTCTCCTCAGTACTCACCTGCCTGCTGGATGAAGTGCTCTCAGTGTTGGTTCTAGGGACCGCTAAAGGAAGAGAAAGAAAACATTTTAAATATGGTTTGCAAGTTATCCTCAATAACTGAAGCCCTCAGTCTGAAAAAATATTTTTTAGAGCAGGGTAAGTGCACAACTGTCAATAAATGAGATAAAATATTTCAGGTCTTTTGTAGATACACCTACTTGTTTCTTTCTTCTATATAAGTGTTGCTTATTTCAAAGAGTTATATGAAAGTTGAACGGCAACATCTATTGCTAGTCAACATGTCAAATTTGCTTAGGAGATTGCATCTAGTCAAGGTTGAACATTTCAAACTTACTAAATCTTTAGCAGTAAATGTAGTCTATTATCCCTGGCAGTAAAGCATGGACAAGCAGATTGTCTGGAAAGCATTCACTTTGATTAAAGATACTGCACAGAAACAGTTCTACGAGCCAAAGACATTGTTCATATTTAATCTGTAAAATGACAAGATTATCACTGTTTTTGAAATTTCTCAGTCTCAAAGTCAAAGACAGTGCTCAAAATAGGGGAAAATAAACTCCCAAAAAGCTAAATGAATTTGCTAGCCTATTAATCTTCCCAAGCAAACTTGTGAGACTAGGGAGGAACTTGCTCTCTTGGTTTTCCACATCAGTCTGTGAGTCAAACAGGCTGTACTGGAACCAAGGGAAACAAAACTGGACCTTGAAAAATGCTACAACACATAGTGCTCCCTTCAGAAAACATGTTTTACAACTCTCTGGCTTTTATATTTCTTCAAATTATGCTCACACAAGACACCTGGGGCTCACACAAAATGATACAGAGCCACTTCCTTAGCTCTGCTCTCACGCCTCAGGGGACAAGAGTCCCATATTTTCCTAGAAATGTAACTCTAACTGCAGTGAAGTGGTAATTGCTTTCATTTGTGCAAGTGAAAGGAGTATCAGACAGGAAATTTTAATTATCAAGTAAGAGAAACAAAATAGAATAATGGTATTTGAACAGAAGTATTTTTTATTGTCTTGTCCTTAAAACTATGTACTTCTAGTAAAGCAACCCGATGATTTGGTTAAGAACTTTTTTCCAACTGGATACCATTAGTTTTTCAATGCCAAACTTCTGAGTTTTTTTCCTTCCAAAGTTGAATGTTCTCATTATTGAATAGATTTTTTGGAGAATATCAGTTACAAAACTTCAGTTATGGTGGATGCAATTTTTACTTCAGCCAAATCTGTGTATGATCTTCACATGTTTCATGCCTCTTGCAATTTTCATTTCCAAAACAGGCAGTTTATCCCAATCTTTGGGGTTTTTTCCACTGAAATATGAAAATAAAAAACCTGGAATTTGCTTTCAGTCTTGCTATGGCTTTCCTTTACCTCCTGCATTGTGATTTTGGACCCAAATTTCATCCACAATAAGCCCTAAGAATGCCTGCAGCAGCAGGACAGAAGTATTTCACTTTCCACATTCACAGCACAAAAATAACAACAGTCATCCAACTTCATATACATTTTTTAACCTTCATTATCTAAGTGAAAATTGGAAGGTATCATTATGAGGTCCACAAAAAAAAGCCATAGAAAAAAAATCCTGGGTATGATCGATACTTGTTTTAAGAGATCTGTTACTGTGAGCCATATAAAATTTACTTCATTAATAAAATGTTGACCTCTTTTGCCTTTCTGCAGTATTCCTTTTCTAGATTTGAATACAACCAATGATCCCTTTATTGCACTGTCCTTGCTTCATTTTAAGGTACCAAACAAAACAATTTACAATTTTTATTTTCATTCTTCCATAACTTCTTAAAGTATGAGGATCTACTGCTGCTGTTTAGAACTAATTTTTTTTTAAAATTTTTTCCATTTTCAGGAATTGTGTGATTGACCCCTGTAGGGACTATGATACTCCGTAGTTAGTTGTCCCCCTTCCTATCAGTGTGGCAGCAAGGTAAGGTGGCTGTGTATTAGCTGTTATTCCACTTGTTTGGCAGATGACCACATTCCTCTCTGCATCTCTAAACTACATTTAAGAAAAGAGAATTCATTAGAAAACTCAACCATATGCTTCCTTCCAGGAATCCAAAAAGCACAGGTGTGATACTTCCACTCACTCAGAGCACAGTTCTATAATAACACTAAGCTGGCTGTTTGATGACTGTTATTATATCTTCTTAGGTTTCTGACCATAATACATTTAATAGTCAGAATCAACAGAAAGTTTTTGATTCTGTTGGAGCAAAGTGATTCAGAAGAAACTTTCTTTCCATCTGCCCTAAGCAACAGCTGCATTAGCAGCAGACAGGTGTATTCTCTTATTTTGTATAACTCTGGGTCATATAAATATCAGACTTCATAAGATTTGAAGAATTTAGTGAAAAAGACAGAAAAGATTCTTACTATGGCGTTTCTTTGTTTCTGCTTTACCTTCTTCTTTTGTTACTCCCAAGCAGCCCATTAATTCTTGAACTGACAAGGACTTATCGTTGTTCACATCACAGTACTCCACAAACTTCTTCACACATTTTTTGGGTTTTGATTTCTTTCTTAGGAATCTCTTAAATGGCTTGATTTCCTTCTTGCCAATATCACCACTGGAATTTTTATCTAGCTGTTTGAAATACCAATGGACGACTCTCTCTTCCAGAGTATGATTTGGATCAGGCTCAGAAACACTGGAACAAGAAAAAAAGATAATTTAGTCTTAGTTCTGATATTCCTTTATTTCAGAATAGTTACATCACCATGAGATGACCATTACCATTGTTACATGAAACTCCTGCTATTTGACATTAATTTCTTGTAGTGAATCTCTCTTTTTTCCACTTTGGCCAACAATATCCTAAATTTTACACTAAGGGAGATAATCTGGTTTTAGTGTACTCTGAAACCCTGTTGAGATCAGCATCATATTTGGCAAACAGCACTTTCCCCTTAAATTTCCTCAAACAGAGAGAAGTGGAAAGAGAAATAAAAGAGAAAAAGCCTGCTTCATAGTCATCAGATGCATTAAATGTGTAACCAACTGAAGCTGATCAACAATCAGTATTGCCAAATACCAAAGCTCCAATTACATCCCATGATGGATTCTCTTAGAGCTACAACACCTAAATATATTAAATTACAGGATAAGCTATAAAAATAAATGCTATCTCCTCAGATAAGTACCTGACCTACAGATGCCCTAAGTTTGACAGCACTTACACATTTTTAACACTGCCTGTGATTGCTGACAGCATTGGTTTGTTTTGCAAGCAACTAGGAAGAATATGAATCAGGAAGGTAAAGAAATAAAGCCCTGAGAGGAGAACAAAGACTGACACAAACTTGCACCAGAGGCTACAGACAAACCCTGAGCTGTACTGCTGAGAATTCATCTGTCAAGTGTATCTCTGTTTAGTGAACATAGTCCACAGTGGTCACTTTGAAGTAAACACTCCTAGATAGGTCCTTGGAAAGTCACTCTTTATGAAGGCTCCTTAAAGCCCTCAACAATCCATTCACCACTGTTGGAAGCCTTTTAAAGACACACAAAAAGGATCCGAAACCCACCGGCTAGAAGAGAGTGACGGATCAGAGACTGCGTGCACCATATCTGTGGACAGTGCATCCAAAACACTCGTCAGGAACTCATTCTTCTTGGCCCCAGGACAACCTAGAAGATCAGATTTTTTTTCTTTTCTTGTTACCTGTTTTTACAACATTTATATTCCAACAATAGTTTAGACTTTGAGATAGATATTACTCCCTGTACATCAATTTTCATAAATTGTGGACATGTTCATAACATAATTCAAAAACAAGCATTTAAATTCAGGTATATATCTGTAACAGAGTAGGAATAAATAAACAACTCTTTTGCAAGTGTGAATCTGTTTTGCATAGCTTGAGTCCCTTTATCCCATTTTTGGCCATTATTTTTCCTTCTTTCAGATGTCTTTAACATGGGTGTCACATTTTGAAAAAAACAGCTTTGAGGCAATATAAGTTTGTACACGACACAGGACAGAAACATAGACTGGAAGCTGACAACACAATACTTATATCAGATTTCCACTTTTGCTCCTCTTACTTTCCATTGGCTTTCTTGACACACATGCTTTCAGTGCTTTGGTTTTCCTCTCTGTGAAATGGTAGTCAGCTCCTTGACTCCTTCCCTTTCCCCTTGGACAGGAGTTAACTAGCTCTACATGGCACCTAGCCCAATCAGCTGCTGTTAGCTGGTACTTTGGTTCATACTGTCAGATCCTGTGGTGATGTTAGACCATCCTCATAATCACACACATTCCCTATGCTACAAAGTTCTTCTCTGAAAGAAACTGACAGCGTGTTTCAGACACATAATATGTCAGATAAATATATACTGAAAGATCCGCTCTTCAAGCAGCACAGCTGGAGCAGATAAATTCCTCAGACAAGCACATGGAAGTTGACACACGGAGGTTTGCTTATACAATACACCTGCTTCCTCTCCTCTCCCCTAGAGCCTTGAGCCAAACACCAGGTCTTCCTCTAACCCTCTAAACAGCTGAGTTAAAGTATAGGATGATCCATGATCAGTGACATGGAGATTACAAACTTGAAGCTAGTGTCCACAGCAGGACTTTCACAGACAATTCTGTGCTGGAAGCCACTTACTATAGTTTTGTTTTAAAGCAAAAAAGGGAAATACTTTGAAATGTTGTAGAAAAGAAGATTAGTCAGTCAGTAGGGATTTGGTATTTTATTACATTTCTCAGCAACCTCTGGAGCAGGCAGTAAGACTACATGAGCCTGAAAAGCTTCATCTTGCCCAGCAAATTATTTTTTAATGCATCTCATGTTGATCCAAGGAAATAAACCTGTGTTATATTAGCCCTTAGTTGTGTTGCAGTAAGAATTGCTCAGCTATTATGTACAGCAGGAGTACCCACTAGATATTATTGTCTAACACATTCATGGAGTTATGAGTTCCTTGCCTTTGGCACCAGGGATATTTTATTCCAGTAACTGTAAAAGGTATATAAAAGGAATTCACTTAGGCAAGGTTTACTGCACTAAAAGTACACATATGAAAGCAGTTGTCACTCTGTTAGATATGCCCCTTTCTCCTTAGTCTTTAATCAGTTACAGAGTTTTTCCTGTCACAACTGCAAAAAAGAGAAAAAAGAAATGAAAAAAAAAAAACCAAAAAACCCAAAACAAAACAATCCAGCAGTTATGAATATAAGTTTGAGTTCAGTGAGCAAGCACTTAAATTTTCCTTGTAAGGAACAAAAGTTAGAAGGGTGGCAAGATATTGGTAAGGGAAGGACAGAAAACTGTACCAACAGGTTCCATGCAGTGCATATTTCTAGTGCAAAGAGTTTGCTGTCAAGTTAGTTTCTGGCATTCCAGCCATGAAACCAAATAGTGCATTGTGATTTAAACGAGGTCACATAACTTTGCAAGCCACAAAGCCGTTTGCCCAGAGATGAGGAGGCAGAGGCCAGGCAGCTCCCATGCAGCAGGCACATCCAGTTGTCTCAGCGTGCCAACCTGCTGGAATCAAGAAACTGAGCCCCTGGGCAACCTACTGAGCTCAGTGCTACCTCTGGCTGGCAAGGACAGCACTGTGGACCAGAGCTGGCTCCCTTCAAAGGACAGATGAAAAGTCTGTCTGAGGCTCTCCATGTAGCCCTGTCTTAAATGCCATGAACTTCATTCATTTCGTGTTAGAGCTGTTAATAGCAACATCAGCCAGAAGCCTAAATTCTGCTCCAAACATAAGTTGTGAACTGATATAGGACTTGTGGAAAATGCAGAAAATAAGACCTCAGCACGTAACAATGCAGCACAACATGAAGAAAAGGCAATTTGACTTTTTTCTTCTCTACCCTTTTTTGGATAGTTAATAATGTCAATATCCAATTTGATATAAGAGCTCCACCTGAATTTTTCATAATATAAGTATATTCCTGAAACATCTGGAAGAAACAAAAATCTGCTTTAGGTAGTTTCCACTGCTGTCCAGGGAGCTGCTGAATGTACATATGCTACAGATATAGAGATCAAAATCCTCACTTAACTTGCAATTTATGAGATACAGCTAAGTAGGGGAAAGTATCAACTTCTAAATTCAGCAGAAATCACAGGAAGAAAATTCCATAGTTTAAAGCCTGTCTCTGACAATTTTCCCTAAGAATAAGAAAGGTTTCTAAATGTGTATTTCATAAAGTTGCAATAGAAGCTGACAGCAGTAGAAATCTCATAGTAAAGAAAAATTGCTGTTAAAACAAACACAATCGGTTGCTGTGAAACATTCTAAATTATAACTTTACTACTTAATGTAAAATGACACCCCACAAAATCCTCATCAGTTAAACCCAGAGAAAATATTCATGTTCTCCCAATTATAAGTTTTGCTGACATGTGGGCAATCACACAGCAATTTACCCCACAGTGAAATCTCTGTTCTTTGCAGGTGTTACTAACTCAGAATAATTCTCTGGAGGCTTGACACTGAGCTTTAATTTTAAACAAATTTATGGATGAACTGGCAAGACTGGAGGAGCTTTAGCTTGATTGTAATGAATAATTCACTTTTATTGGGCTAAATACAGAAAGGGAAAGACTAGTCTCTTATGGGAGCCTTCTGCTTCTTGCTATGGCTTGTAGGCTTCAGTTTCTTCTGCAGCTGCCTGTCCTATGTGGATTTGACAGCTTACATAAATAGTAATTTGTTGTCAAACGGTGGAAGCTGAAACCACATGGAGTTAACATACAGGTTCAGAATGCAGACTGAAGGGTTTGCTTTACGGATAGTTTACCCAGAGTAAACCTTAGACCAACAAATGCATACAACAAATTACAGGAATACACAAACACCTCATTTCAGCTACAGTATAAAGGAAATCAGAGAATCATCATTATGAATTATATCTCTCATATGTACACATCTTTCTATACTATAACTACTTTTAGCACTGAGAATTATTTTTGAAGTTGAATCTGTGGGGAGATTTCTCAGAAACATTTAAAAATATGCACCCTAGTGCCTTGAAGCTCCCTGCCTGGTTGATAATAATCTACTACTGTCAGTCTTGGAAGATTATCTTTTACAACATATCTGAAGTCATGGCTAGAAGAATGTTTTGTTAATTTCTGGAAAAATGGGAATCCAATAGATAAGATTAACCACCTTAAAAGGGATTTTACATTAATCTTCCTGCAAGAGAGGAAACTGTCAAGTCAGTCACCCAAGTTATTAAAGGCATGACAACTTCCAATTAGCAAATCTAAAGTTCCTTTTTTATTCCCTGTATGCTAATATGAGCATAAAACTTAGCAGTGCACTCAAATACAATGACCACTGAAATACCTCTAAAGATTGCAAGTAAAGGTTGCCAAAAAGTAGAATGATCAGAACTGTTCATGCTTCATTTGTACCTTTGATTTCACTGAAAAACAGTGTTATGCAGAAGAAAATAATTTAACAAAATTTTTCAGTGTTACTGGTTATCCTGGGAGAATAGACAATACAACAAAAACATTTTTTCTTGGACATTTATTCTATACATACATATACATATATGAGTTTATTTCTGTTGATCCACATGAACCACAAGTTGTGTTTGTCTAGACATGCTGAGGGGCCTCCTCATTTCTTGGAGAACTTCCTGAGCTCTTCCTGACTCCCTTTCCAAAAAAAAAAAGGAAAAAAAGTCCCTCAAAATATGAGTCAGGAAGTGAAATTTGCTACTCTGCTGATTACTAAAAATCATGTTTCACTGACAGAGTCAGTGCCTTTATAGTTTTATTTAACAGATGGACTTGATGACCTTAGAAGTCTTTTCCAGTCTTAAGAATTCTCTGGTTCCATGACTCTATTCCTCATTTCAGTTTTTCCCTCACTGCAGGTTCTGGTAACATCTCACAGACAAAAACTATTTTATTTTCTATCCTAGAAGGCTTGAAGACATTATTACCTCTCCTTGTTAACATCCCTCAAGTACTACATTTTTTTAGTAATTTTATTTTTTCTCTTAAATATTCATACAATTTAAAAGAAATTAAGCTCAGAGAAAAATTCTCTTTCATATGTCCTTACTCATATTTCAAAAATAAGTTAATGGAATACAATGGATATTAGCTGTAGGAGGGCTACTGATCCATTGCTTTATAGCTCCAGATCTCCACGTCTTACAGGAAAGAATATTATTTTTCAACAAGTACAGAAAGCAGATTTCAGTTAACATGCATTTAATTTAATTTCTGTTACTATTTAAAATTATATTTCTATTCTAATTTCAAGGGACACACACAAACTAAAGAGGATGCTCACTAAGAGGATGTTAACAAAGGATGCTCTCCCAAGGCCCTACCTTCGACCCTAGGCATTCATATACTGAAGTGTATTGGAGGGATTTGTTGAATTTGAGCCTGCTGAAATGAAGTGTCTCACCCATAACAGTTATTTAAGCTCGGTATAAAGGAATCCATTCAGAAGGCATTCATCCTAACCACCTGACTTTTTTTTTCCTTAGAATAGAAGAGAATCTCCCTCAAAATGTTTCACTTCTTCCATATTAACTGAGGAAGCCCAGACAGATAACTTATATTCCCAGGTGGTGTTAAACAGCTTGTGATTAATTCTATATGTATCAATTTTATTAATAGATTTAGGCTCCAACTACTCTCCTATTTTTTGAGTAAATGTGGAAGAAAAACAGAATAATACTCACAGCAGAAAGACAAGATCCAATAAGCAGCTTTTGCAGGCAACTGCAACATAAAGACTAGGGCATTTGTTGATAGGAAAAACAGTCCATTACATTTATTTCAGTTCCTGTACTGTAATTACTAAACAAGAAGAAGAAAACTATATCAGAAAATCAAAGCATAAGATAGGCAATGTGAAATGGCTAACCACTTTTTAGTTTTGCTTTCCATCCATTAATTTCTTGCTGCTAACTGCTCTGAGATGTCACTGTGACAAAAGGGAGCAATGAGCCAGTTGAAACCGTGTAATCCTTTCAGAAACCATCCAGACAAAAATCAACTCTGAACTTGAGAAAGTCTTTGGATCTTATTCACCATTCTTAAACATTCTTTTTCAGACCTTTACCTTTATATTTTTGACTGTGAATAGGAAAAAGGTCTAAAAATTCAGATCATAAGAAGTCTTTTTTTTTTGCTGTTTGACTAGATACAAGAAAATTTATCTTTCTATTTGGCAGTCAATGCCTACAGAGTATCTATTTCATTTTTGGAGGCCAAAGATATCTCAGTATGCTGAGAAGGATCTGACATTCTGAGCATTTAAGTTTGCAGTCTGTTCCCATGCAGACTGGTAGCCATTGGAGGCTCATCACCTCAGGCTGAGCACGACCAGCAATGCAGCCATGTGGGTTCAGCTCCAGTGAAAGAAACACACTGCATTTCACTGAAGTATTGGCACAGTGACAGAAGTCAATTATCCCACTGATTAGGACACAGAGAGAAGAGTTTAAAAATTGGAAGGGGGCCCAAAATGTGTAAAACAGAAAAGCAACTAGATCTGATTTTCAAAACATTATGCTTCTGCTTTATATACTATATTTCATGACTGCTTGGACCTGAGATAAACAGCTGGTACCTCTGACTGCAGTAACACTTTAAAGAATACCCTGTTAAACTGAACTATTTTGGAATCTGGTTTTATAAAGTATGACAGGCACCTGTATCTCCCCATTATCACTCTGAGAATCTTATCAACTAGTAACCAATACTGCTTAGAGAGTAAAAATACAGTTGTTTTTAGCAGACATTTATTACTTCCCATTCACTGGTATTTTCATCATGCTGTTATGTTTCCTCTCAGGAGAAGGGTATGAAAGAAAACATATTTAATTACCTCCATTTAAATATCCATTAAAAAGGAAAAGCTATTACAAAGAATGTATGTTGTTGTAATTATGGAAGTAACCTAAGAAATAAGGTGCATAATTCTGGTCTCTTGATGGAAAAATTGAACTATGGAGACTTTACTTAGTGGGGATGTTTTTAACATTACTTAATTAATCTAAGCAGTCTGCTCCTTGGAAACCTTCATGAAAACAGCCTTTTCTACAAATTGATGTTGATTTTAACTTTTCTGGCTATCTCTTACTGAGACTTTTACCACTGGAAGCATAAGCTGAAAATCCTCAAAGCATCCACTCTCATCTAAAGCCACAAAAATCTTTATTCAGACCCTAAGAACCAATGGTCATTAAATCAGAAGAAGGAAATTCAGAGCTGTTGGGCCAGCAGCACACATTCCTATTTGAATAATTTTCCACAAGTCCCCATGCACAGAGTCCTTCATGACCATGTGCGATTCTTTTGCAATCATAACACGGGATGGATGGAGATGAAAGGTTAGCATTCCATAAAGATACCTTTTTGTACATGATAGATCTTTTCATATACACCTTTGAAACACCATACATTTGTTGTTTTGGGGGTTGTTTTGTTTTGTTTAAAAAAAAGTGCAAATATAGATGGTACAGAGCAATGCCAACCTGTGGCACACAAACGCAGCATTTCACAGATGCAGTGACTTGGTGTCTCTGGCATCTGGAAATAATCTTTGGTGGCAGAACCACCAAATGCAAAACTAAGGCAGTGCTACCAGAGTCCAAAGCATACTGTTGGATGGTAAAGGATAAGATGGAAAAAAAAGATGGGGAAGGGAGAAGAAGAAAGGAAGCAAAAGATCTAGCAATATTTCAAGCAGTCATGTAAATTATCAGTCTTTGCCCTTGCTTTAATTTGCCTATACCTATGAGTACTGAACTTGCATTAAGAGACAAATTTTCACCAGTTTTATATGATTACTTTTTACTCTCTCCCTTACATAAATGGCAAGTGACAGATTTAGAAATTGGATATCAAATACAGAGAGAGGCTAGAATTAATGGCAGGCAGGCATGGCTATTTTTTTAAACATTAACTAAATACTAAATTGTAACTCAGAATTGATTTAACAGCAGCGATTAAAAGACATTTAGAAAATGGGAATCCTGGAAGTAACTGTTGTGAAACAAGAGTCAGCAAGTACCACTAAAGCACTACTTGAACTCTATGGAATGAAACAGTCATTGGAAACCTGGTATCACAAAAATCTCCCTTTCTCTTTACACCATTTTTAATTTGGGATTTACAGTTGTTTGACATTTCTGGACACTTTCCATTAAATATGATAGATTTCCTCAACAAATATAATTTCAAATCTCAATGGCTTATCCTTTGCTAGATAAAAAGCTGTAAGATGACTTACAAAAAACAAAATTACAACTTATTATTTGTCAATATGAAACTCTTACAAGGTGTGATATTACACAAGAATGAAATATCTCCAGGTCCGGCTGAAGGAAGTGGGCATACTTTGACAGACTGAATAGTCCAGGCTTTAATAATTAGACACAATCTATTTAAATTAAACATGATGGTCCACTCCTAATTCAACATTATTCAGCTCACTTCTCCAGGTTCTCTAGAGGTCTCTGTAACTTCAGCAGATTCTCAAATCAACTTTCTTGGCAAATCAACCTCTATTTGGAACAGATCCCTCAAATATAGTACTGTGTACCTCATTAAACAATGATAAAGATGAACTGGATTTAATCCCACAAAAAGCAGACAACTGAGAGTTAACCATGACATCCTTAATTTGCAATTTACAGTAAGCAGTGAGGAAATGAACATATCCCACTTGGTAGCAGAGATCCTGCAATGACAGAAGCACAATGGAGCAAATTAAGGATGGAGATTAATGTAACTATGGTTCTAAAGCATCTGCCAGGAAGGATGCAATGCAGCTGACTTCATGTAAAACAGTTTACAGAGTGTGCTTTGATTACAAAGTGCCTTGGGTTGCTTTAGAGCAGGAATATCCAATTCCATGATAACACCCCATTAAGGACTATGAGGACATTTTCCTCACTGGACTACTACATTGCAGGTGAGTTTTGTTGTGTACAGTGTGGTCTGTTTCCCCTGTGCATGCCCAGCATTCAGTCAGGTACCCAACTAGGGATATCCTGCAGCCTTGCCAAGGCCTGGATTTCCTTGCATTTGTACAGGAGCTCACCCTGTCAACTTCAGCAGATGTCATGAAGCATAAAGCCAACCAGGTTCTGCAGAGTCAACTGACTGTTGGTGTTAACAGGTAATATCCAAAAGGGCTGAGGAGAGAGGCTATTGCAATGTGAACGCCAATCAGGCTTACTGACTGTGGGACTCTACAGGAAACAGAGAGAGAGAGAAATATCCTATCATCCCCCCCCGACATCAGGCATGGTCTACAAACAAACATGACCTCATGTTATACACAGGCTGACATGACATGGCATGCTGCGAGACTGAGCATGTGTAGGCAATTCCAACAGTGCGTGTGTGTACAGTTTCTGGAGCAGGCCATGGAATCTCATTTGTTGATAACACAGCAATAGAAGCACATTAGCAAGGTTCTCAGATGTCCTACTCTGTGCTTCTGAGTGAATGGAGAGAAATGGAATCAATACATCATATTATAACTCCGTGCCCTGGGTATTGCAGGGGATAGGGGAAAATAGAATCTGAGTGTACAACGGCAGCATCCCAAATGCTCAGATCCAGCAAAACTGAGACTTTCCTGGCCATGTATACTAACCTGACTTTCAGCCATGCATTTTGCAATGGTGCTTGCTTGTTGGTGAATGCAACAGAAATAATGACTTCATAATTCATACACCTCAAATTTCCATTCTAACCCTACTGTGTATAATTCTTTGGTATAAGTGTGCATACTCTAATACTTATTCAGTATACAGTGGTCTTTTTCCATTACAAGTGAATGAATGTAAAAACTCTTATTCAAAACTAGGAGTCAATGCTCCATACCTGCAGATACTCAATACTGTGAATTCCAACACATACAGGCTTTCAGATTATGAAGTTCACATGATCAGACTAAACAAGCCCTATGCAGATGGCTATAAAAGGGTTCACATACTAGATTGTCAAAAATCACTTGGTCTTCTATTGCTGGTTAAAATCAGGAGGCAAAAAGACTGTAATGAGCAGGAAAAAAACCCAAACAAACACTTAAACCTTTAAAAATGCCTAGGATTAGATAAAGAAATTCAACAAGCATGTGTGGATTAAAAGGAATAGGCTAACAGTTACAACCCATCTATTTCTATCAGCTGATATAAGCGCATCGACAGAGGATTTTGAAACAAGTTTCAATTACATGTGCCATTGCAAAGACTAGAGCATAAGTCAGAACAATTTTTTTTTTAAAGGACCTGAATATATGATAAGGGCAGTGAAAGGAGGAGAAAGCATGGAAATTGGAGAGAACCAGGTAGAAAATCAAGGGAGAGAAGAGAGACATGGAAACCAGTGGAGAAAAAAGCTGCTTGAAGTTCCAAGCAAAGTCAGCCTGTTCTCTGGCACAGACACCTCCAACAGCACAGACAAAATATTAATCTTCCTCCCCCATTCTCCTGCAGACAAAACTGAGATAGCTCTGGTGTTCACATGAACTGGCTTCTGGTGGCTTTGTTTTCTCTGCTTCTGCCAAAGTCATGTGGATAACATGGCTGAATCTCCACATCTTTAGCTACATTTGCAGGGACAGAAGGGTTTTATATCTTCCTATTGCTTCTGACACTCTCTGTATGTGACCACGAAGTAGTTCTCTCTCGGCCTGGCCAGGGAACAACAATTCTGTCATGTGGAATAGTCAGGAGTGGGTAGTTTATATTTTACTCTGGTGCAAAATGAGCTTTTTAATGCTTTTTTTTTTTTTCTTTTAAGAGCAAAACATCCTATCCCATCTTGGCCAAATTGCTTGGTGATGAGGGCACGCAGCTGAGATGGAGGGAGACTGAGGTTCAACTCCCTGATCCAGACCAGACAGAGCAGGGAGTTGAAACCCGGCTTGCTGTTATCCCAGTGGAATACCCTAATCTCTGACACTAGAGAGTTAGGTTCAATTCCCTGTTCTGTCTGGTTTGGATCAAGGACTTGAACCTGTGTTCTTTCCTCTTCAGCTGAGTACTCTAATCATCAAGCTATTGTGTGTCCACAGAAGGGTTCCTTTTGCTGTGAGCAAACCCTCAGTACAAAGAATGTCAGTAACTATTCTTATTGGCACATTAAAACATTTTCTTCAGCAGAATAACAATAGCATTAGAACTGGACAGCATGTTCTTTAAGTCAGGGCTTTATCCTGCATGGCATAAAGAAATGCAACCAGCATCTACCAAAAAGCCTGGCAAGTGTGTCAGGAGTCTTCTCACTGGATCAAATGAATTCATGAGCTTTAAGAAAGTCATGGACTTCAGTGCTTTCTGGATAAAGGCACTCCACTTCATAGTCTGAAGAGTCAAATTCTCGGTAAAAAGTTTTTTTGCCTTGCACATTTTGGTTTTGAGGCTTGTTTCCTCACCAAACAACAGAGTTGTGTGAATGGATGCTTAAGCAGTACTTTATCATTCTTCTATACTATCAGCCAATGCTTAAAACTTTTTTTCAGTAAATACAAAAGAGAAACCTGTTGCTCAATATGGAACCACGTTAAGTCTGTTGGATTTTGTTTCCTAACTTAAATCTATTCAACTTAAAACTGAACATTTAAGCTTCTCTATTATTCAATATAAGTATTTCACTTAGGGGACATTAAAAGAGTAGACAATACAACTTTCAGTGGTATAAAGTTGAATCCAGAGCACACTGGAAAAAACAGGGCAGCTGGAGGAAATCAAACACTCAGATGTCATGGAAAAGAGTGAAAAAAAAAAAAAGGCAAATATTATTTATAGGGACAATAAAAAAAAGTATATAGTACTTTAGTGGTTCTATCTACACCTGACAATTTCCATTAGAACACAGAGCACAGTACCTTCAAAAACATCAACAAATTTGATGACTTGACTTAGGTTTGCCCATAGTATCGAGTGTATCTTGGGCTGTTCAGATGGAGCAGAATCAATTTGATCTATGAATGTCATGAAAGTTTGAAGATAAAAACATCTTTCAAGACAAGGGGAAAGGATGGGAGTTTCAAATTCAAAAATTTTATGAACATTTTTTAGTGAACTTTATTCAATCTGTTTTCTGTTTCTTCTTCATGAAAAGGATCACTTTTCATCTCTCAAGTATTTGAGAGATTCCATTAATTATGATGATATGTTTGGAAATGGTTACCAGGAAACAATGAAAAAGAATATAAATGCCTAGCTATCAAAGCACATTTTAAGAATAAATTGTTCTTCTTTTATGACAGGCAGTTATCTGTTGACTCTACTGAAAATATAATGAGTATGGAATGTCCTCACTTTATCTATCCTGTATTACATTGTTCTGCTTTATCTGTAAACAGAGATAAATCACTAAGAAGAAAACTTGGGCTTAGGGAATTAGTCTTCTGCTGTTGAAGTACAAATTTTGGGTTGGCTACAAAAAAAATTAACTCAATTAATTCCTATCTGTCTCCAAACTACAAATGTTACTAAGGAAAAGTTGTGAAACTGAGAGAGAAAATCATCTGAGAGAGAAAACAAATCTGTGAGAGGGAGCTTGATTTGAACCTCTGCCCATGGTATGAATCCTTACTTTTAACAAAAAATTATAGAACTCATTTATAAAGAAAGACTTTTTTTTTTCAATATTCCTTCCTTAATGTTAGGACTGAAAATAGTCTTAATATTATCCAACTTCTGAGTTCCATCTAAGATATAAGGCATTATCCTTCTGCCAGTTGAACATCTTCTGAAATTCATTGTAGAAAAAGGAAAAACTTCAGCATCAAGACATTCACTGTACCCCCCATTGAGCTCACCTTTTGTACATTTAGAGTAAGATCCAGTGGGTCTGATCTGTTTTATTTTTTCACTCCCCCTCCAGATAACCACGTTTGATTTCAAATGAAGAGTTCAGGTTTAATAGATTCATTCAGATAATAGTTTTATTATACAAAATGCATGCCTATCCTTTCATATTAGACCAGAGTTTTCTGACCTGCTTCCCAGGGCAACTTTCCTCGGCTGGATTGTTAAATTCAGAGTTTATATCTGTTCACATTCCTCCTTCCCTCACTGCCTTCCACACAAAGTGACTATCAAGTGAAGCCTGTCTGCAAGATGCCCCACAGCCAGATTTGAAGGAGAGCTAGCAACAACAAAGCATTCACCCGAACGCTTAGCTAGGCCTCCGAGCTTAAATCTCAGGCAGCTAAGGAATTTGACAAAACAAGGTTTCACTGTAGAATAAACCATACAGTTTTCACTCTTCCAGAAGAATCCTGCTTTCCCAAATAACCCTAGTTTAACCAAGCCACCTGTCTCTGTCAGAGAAATTAATGAACTTCAAAAGTAAAATCAACTCATAGTGAAGAGCAAGTCTTGTTTTTCTAAACACCGGAAATGCCAGCACCACAGCAATATGAATTCTTTTTCACCAAGCCATACACAGAACTCTAAATTAAAGCCTGATTCCTGGACCTTAAATATCCAGCCACCACACTGCACATTAATCTCTTTCCTTGATTTAGCTGCCAAGTTTGCAGTAACATTTTGTGATGCATGCCTAGAACCATGAACTTGACTCCAAGAAAACTGTGTAGCCTGTTAATACAGAGGTTAAAATACCTGTTTAAAGAAATTACTTTTTTATAGGACGTTCTAGTGATTTTTATTTTTTTTTGTAATCTTATTGGATTAAACTTTTCCTATTGACAATTACACGTAGTGAACAAAATGCTACATGTAAATCCTGGACAGCTCATAGAACTAATGAAATGGGCTCGTAAACATGTGAGACACAGATGCTGTGGCTCTGTTTGCCTTCTTTTTTTAATCAAGAAAGGGGAACAAGGGAAAAAGCAACACAGCAGACAAAGGATGAAATCAGCATTGTGTCCAAGCAAGTGGACAATTGAAATAGGAAACATTATTTCAAACAGCTCATAACAGATTGGCATTTTATTGTTTGCAAAAAAAAAAATTAAATTTAGCCCAGCTTGCAATAGGAAAGTTTCATGGAAATATTAGTAAAACTTAAGGAATTCAGAGGACAAAACATTTTTATATAAAAGAGACTAGCTTCCTTTGATTCACTAGGAACCAGACTAAGTTCAATCAGAGAATAATAATTCCTTTCAAAATTTGACATTAGGGTTGTATATCTAATATTAATTATTTTTATCCATTAATTTGGTTCAAATTGATATGGTAATGTCAATGACACTTAGAGCATGAACTCCCTGTAGGTGCTGTTTATAAAGTTTAGATGACCCCAACCTCTACAGTCCAGCTGATGTCCTAATTATGCTGAATTATACTTTGCACAAAACTGATAGGAAAACTTGGATCCAGATGAACTACTAAGGAGGAAGGGAAATATTTACCAAGAGCTCCTAATTAACTAAGTGTCTTGGCTTGCCAGCTGTAAATCTCATATTGTATAAAGAAAGTAGTCCTTTGATATATATATACACCATACGATGCATCAATCACGTTTTCAGAAGCAATCTTTCTGCTTTTCTAAGACAAAAGATGCTGAGACACAGTTTTAAGGGCTG
Source organism: Thryothorus ludovicianus (assembly GCA_013397245.1). Lineage (NCBI taxonomy): Eukaryota > Metazoa > Chordata > Aves > Passeriformes > Certhiidae > Thryothorus > Thryothorus ludovicianus. The sequence goes on from VZTB01009807.1 coordinate 41,821, forward strand.
TAAAACAAAATGTTCTCTCATGCTTAAGTACACTCCAGTTTTTTAATAGGTCTGCAGGAGAAATCTGAAAGATAAGTGTGCAGAGCAAAGTGCTGAAAAATGTGGCCATTTCTAGCGCTGTACACGGTAACCTACCACTCAGTAGCTTTAAGAGACATAGAAACCATTGATAAGTGGAGAATGTGGATATGCTCAAGGAGTCACATCATACATGCAGTGAACCCAACATCGCCTGAGGCTGTTGAGCTCACTGACACAGCATGGAGTAACCCTTCTCCCCCGGAGGAATGTGTCAGGCAACCAGCTCCAAGCAAAAAATTGCAGGCACATACATGTGCCTACAGGAAAAGTGGGCTGGTCAGAGCTGTTCATCCCACTTCTGGTAGGGGAATAGTTCAAAACCCCTGCTAAGTCTCACTGACAGGAAAATATAAAAAGAGCTCATTAATCACCTCAACCAAGACATGCCTGTGCAAGCTGGCCTCTGCCATGTGTGCAAGGAGCTGAGAGTCTCAACTCTTCTCAGCACAGTGGAGCACACAGAGGGTGTCAGCCCAGCCTCGTGTCCTGCAGCCCCACCACAGTCTGGAGTTTGAGCTGTCTTGCTCCAGAACAGGAGAGTTGTGGCACAAGAATGAATCTCCATGAAAACATTTGGAGAGAAGAGGATGTAACATCTTCCCTCCAGGTCCCAGCATCCCTCCCCAGGATGTCAGTATTCATTAGGGACACTTGAATTGAAATAGTCACACTCCTTGAAACCTTCTAATGACACTTGCTACTGAATCTCACCTGTTCTTTCCCTCTTTGAAATAAAAAGCAAGAAAGAATACTAGTATCAGAGTTTTCTCTTTTGTGAGCTCTTTCTAGGAATCTCATCCTAGTTATTGGTTTCCTTTATACCATTTTACACCCTAAAACTTGTTACAGTGAGACTATTTTCAATTCAAAACAATGAATTAGAAGCAGAATTGAAAAACAGTTTCAGAGAGTAAATAAAATAAAATTCTTCTTTAGAGCAACTCTCAATTACAAACCTACTTTCAAGAAGTTATCTATATAATCATCTGGATGATAACTATTGAAAATTTTGGCAGAATATGTATTTACTTCTTTTTATTCTTAATACAATGACACAATGAATTTTAAATTTGCCATAGAAAAATCACTGTTCTTATATTTTCATAGTACTATCAACTTGAGTGAAGCTAAGTTAAACTGTGATTTCTTTCTCTAAGGTGCATCACAGCAATTCATTACAAACAGCAGAAATGGGACACAGCTCAGAGAATGGCTTTGGTTCATTTCAAAACATGAGAAAACTCTTGACAATATATATGGAATACATTTGTAAGTAGAACCTGTTTATGATCCTTTCCTAGGAGTGTGAGTTGAGAGGCACAAAATAATCTGTCTGTAAATGTCAATTTTAGTATAAATACAGATTTAAATTTAGAACTATGTTAGCTATCATATGAACACTTTTAGTCTACATAAATCAGAAACACAGTATTCTTGTGTGATGAAATTACTAGCACTCACAACTCCAAAAAACATCAGCAGAAATTACTATACTCCAACTCACCCTCCTAAACCTTGTACAAGTATGTTATTTTGGGAGAAAAGAATCCAAAACTCTCTTCTACAAATATTTCAGAGAATTTAAGAACATTTTATTAGGAATATTCTTGTATCCTTCCAGCTTGTTCTTTGATTGTATGAATTCAGCTATAAAGATCTCAGAGAGGGACAAAAATTCTAACTAATGAAATCCTTCTCTAAATAACTCCAAATTAACATTCTGCATTTGAAGTCTAAAGGACAAGCACCAAATATATGGAAAAATTTCCAAGGGTAGAAATATATGCTAAATATCCTAGTGAAAAAACAGCAGTCTTTTATTGTCAGTGGTTCAGAGATATTGTTTTGTGACCATTTAAATATAACTTCTCTGAACTGAAATTATGATATGGATATTTCCAGCATATGCAAAAGAGTAACTCTGTTTAGTCACTGATGATTATATTTAGATGCACACATAGGTGCACAACTAATGGAGTTCTCTGTGATGCCTTCCTGCTTGACGAAAATGAGACACAGCACTAATAGCAAGTGAGATTGCAGAGCCAAATGCCAAATGCAATTTGAGTCAAATCCATAGTTATCCATAGCTGTCTATTATTTTCACCATCAGAAGATATATAGTAGACAAAATACAAAATACTATAGCTAACTTGTACTAATACTACTAGCTACCTATGTAGTCGAATATACTAGCCAACCGCTATTCCTAGATTCTGCTTTTCTCTTCAGTGAGCCAGGTGAATTTTTCAAACTCTGGGTTTATTTTCTGTGAACAAAGCTGCTGCTCAGCTCTAGTAGACGTTTTCCATTAAAACCGTGGCTGGCTACAAAGCCTAGGAATTCGCTTATCAGTATTTTTCCCCATTACAAAGTCCACAGCACAGAAAGGTCTGGAGTGATTAAGAAGCCATATAAAAAGCTGCTGAATATTCACTCTGTTTCTTAATTTGATTCAATGACCTTTGCTTTACATTGAACTGTGTTCCAAAGCTAATTTCAAATTGGATCGCTACCAGCAGATCTGGATAATGTACTCAAAGAACCCAAACCTCATACTCATAAGGACACATTCTATAACTCTCCAGTTAGGGAACAGGAGTCATACCCTGGGACTGAAAACTCCTGACTTTGCCCTGGTTCTGACTGCGTCTCATTTAACAATCAGACACTACATAGCACATAGAATATCAAGGGTTATGGAACAACCTAAACCTTTATCCTATAGACACTTATGCCTGGGCTTAACTTTGCAACCACATGTAAAAGTTTCTTTGATTTTAATTGAACTAATCACAAGAAGAATGCAAGTAAGTGTTTGCAGGATCAGGGTTCAGCAGATGATGAATTTTATTTTAGGAATATTTACAATGAGTTGCTTGTGGATGGCTTACAGAGAAAAAGGCTTTACCAGAAAACGTCTCTAGATAGCAAGCAAATTCAAGAACTTCACAAATGTAAAGGGTAACATTTTTGACTAATTTATTTCCCAAAATTATTAATGGATTTTTGCCATATGCCAACATCATGAATCTATGAACAGTAGCACTCCTGCTGAGCTAGAGAGAAGCAAAATTTCTGAACCTTGTGAAGCATTCTGAATCCTTCGAAAGAATTCCCAGAGGTTTGTATGGGGTCATTTAATTTCTTTCTTGAGGGCTCTCCGTGGTAGAGGCCTATAAGCTGTACTTCACCTAGGAATAAAGCTATCTATTTGAAAACCACTGAGACAGTCTCATATACACTGTCATCCCTGTGAGCAAGAGTATTTATTCTACATCTCTTCACTGAGCCCAGAAAAATGCATTCTCTGCAGTCTAAATACCTGTTGCAAAGAAGGAACTGGAGGAAAGCCAGCTGGCTTTAGCTCAGCCAGTGTGAAATGAAGGTGACCCATACTGGCAGACTGAAGCACTTTGAGGAATTGGCAAGAACTTTCACTGCCTCTCCAGCTGATGGCACCTGTCCACCCATTGTCCGAGTGGCTTTGCAATCAGCTAGACAGCAAATTTTCCAGGCATCATCTTGTTATTCTGCATTTGTGCAGTGCCCAGAATACTGGGATCCCAGACTGCACAACTATAAACTGTTGTGATGCAAATAATTAACAATACTAAGCATGGGGTTTTTCCAAGCTCATCTCTGGCTGCAGGTTCCGCATGCTAACAACAGCATGTATGACATCTCTATCTGTGGCTGCACAAAGGTTGTAGCACTTCCTTACCAAGGCATAGAATGTCTTTGATCCCATATGATTAGGAACACAAAACCTGGCATTACCTTTGAGCCTCAGTCAGAAACTGTGTTCAATAATGACCCTTTACTTGGTAAAACAAAGTCAGCCTCAGTGAGATGTGCAACACTGACTTTGCCTCTTGTACTGGTGATGAGTTCCACTGGTCTCAGATAAGCTATGCTGGTATTCAGAAAAAGTGAGCATTGACTGGACTCTCTGATTATTAGAGAAAGACTTTTTCTCAAAAGAAGTAAACAAAGTAATTCCTTTTTGCAGTAGACTAAATACACTGCATGGTAGTCCATACGAGACTACCTCAGTGGTTTTAAATATGTGATGCTATTCCTTGACTGAATACAACCTGTAGGCCTCCACAACTGAAAGTCCTCAAGGAGGAAATTTTTTGTTCTTCTGCAGGGGGATACACAAAAAGCCTTTTGCAGCCTAACAAAAAAAATATATTTTCTTCAGAAAGTACTGATGTGAGATCAGTGTCAACAATTTTGACTACATCTTGTTCATTTTCCTTGACAAGTAAATTAGGCTTATTTCTTGACACTTTCAGTCATGATTCAGCTGAGTAATGTTGAATGTTATTACTGTATTACACATTAAGTTATTCAAAATGTTAGGAAGTGTAAAGTCTTGCTCTGGCTTAACTTTTCACAAGCCCTAGCCTTATAAGTCTGCATTTCAGACAGCCACCGTTTGATGAAAAACACAAAATTCCTAGGATGATTTATTGTAAGTACTGGATATTATTAAAATTGCTGGCAATTGAAAACCCCACTGAACTTGCTGTTATTGAAGTGCTCATTTTATTTGAAAACTGGAACACTTCTCCAAGAGACTAAACACTAAGAATAAATACCTAACCATTGCTATTCCCTCTCAAAAATATAGCTGCAGATACACATTCAATCTGAGATGAAAATATTTATTTTTCCCTGTCCAGATATTAAACATGAGAGCTCTTTCAGCCACATAATCAAGGAGAACTTGTATCCTAGTACAAAAACACAACAAAATAAGATATCCATTTTGAAGGGAAGAGCATTACAAATCTATGGCATGTTTTTATTAAATTTACTCCATCAGATTATGAAGGAGAAGCCCCATACCATGTGCCTTTGAGGAAATATTGTCTTACTACGTGACTCCCACTCACTGTCACGATAAGATTCAGGTGTCATTTTTCATTATGATTACAGCCCTGGCACACTAAAAGGCTTTCACCTTTTCTGTTCAGTAAATATCAGTTTTTCTTGACAGCTTTTAGATTGCAAGAAGATAATGATTGCAGGCATTCTGGCAGAAAACACTGAGGTTATTCTATATCAATCTTCCCCTCTTGTGTTGTTTTTTTTTCTACTGCTTACCCAAGAGCTTCAATCCAGTTGCCCCACGTTATTATGAGATACTTCTCCTATGTCTTCACTATAACACAGAGATTATTTCAAGATTTTTTTAAAACATTTCTTGAAGCTTTTAGTGTTAAGAATATAGCATCAAAGTTTGTTGAATGTGGCAAATTCTTTAATTCCTTTTAGGTTCTGGTATGATCAAAGTTTCACTCTTGTTGTAGGATTTTTTACCAGGCACACACACTACCTCAGTATTGATAGCCATGTACTTGAAGCTGTTTTGAAAGGGTCTGTGGTATTTTCACTGTAAACTTTAGACTGTCTTTAAAAGAGGGTAAGTAACTTGATTTTCTTAATAGTCACATGTATTTTCTGCGGAGACCTTTTTAAAAGAAACTAAGATATTTAAAATGTACTGTTTTGCACTTTCTTTTGGATTTCTTGATTAGGCTAATTTCTGCATTGAAGCATTTCACATAAATTCATTTCCTTCTTTGTCTACTTACTGTTAAGAAAAAAAATATATAGAGGGAGAATAAAAATAATATTATGGATTAAATGTACAGCTGGTGTGACACAACCTCCTGGGAAACCAGCCAGATCCAGGAAAATGTTCTCCCTTCTGGGAATGTTCTCCTGGAGGTGTTCCACTGCTCACACTGACAGCAGGACCCAATGGCACAGAACAGCACAGCAGGCAAGACTGCTGTCCTTAAACATGGGTTTGTTTGGAAAAGGAGGACAGAAACAAGTGAGGTGAGAAACAGAATTTATATTCTTTGGCATAGCCAAATGCTGTGAAGCAAATGAAGTCAGTGTTTATTAGTCCTATTACAGCCCTTTAAAATAAACATAAAATTATAGGTTAATATGAACTAGAGCAATGAATGAAATGCTATTGCTGAGCCAGTAGCATCACCTTTAATTAGCAAGCTTTTCTCTTTTGTTAGCTGTAAAACAGCTGTGTCTTTCGCTGGCATTTTACTAGTAACACAAATGCTTTCACTGTAATTTTTACGGAGAAATTTGCACATTAAGCACCTCCTGGGTTATGTGCTTGAGATTATTTTTCTCAGATATTAATATTTATACTGTAGATTTATGTGAAGATTCATTTTGATAGGAAATTATTACAAATTGAGGCAAAATTAAAGCAGTATGAAGAACTGCAGCAAGATCATTATTAATTAAATCAGGATGAGGAGATGAATAGAAGAGGGTATGCAGGAGATCAATGTGATCTGTAGAGCCTTGAAAAATAACTTGCAAGACTTCCTCTCTCTGGAGAAAAACTGGATGACTAAAATATGTTCATGTAGCCAGATAATGGGGTAATATTACTGAAGTTACTTAAATTCAAAAGTCCAAGGACACTGTTGTAGGTTTAAGACACTGAGTCCTCTTTGAAGGATCAGCTGCTCTGGTCAGAGCAGTGGCCTCAGCACTTGCTTGACCACAGAGCTGTGTAGTGGTGAGGATTACTGCCTCCTCCCTCCCCAGGCCACCACTGCAAACACTAGAGGAGACAGCAAGTGCTTTGGGAAGGGAAGAAGCCATTCCTCTTCCTCCTCCAGCACTACAAGACTCACTAGGAATGTTGCTGGTCCTCCAGCACCCCTCTGCACAGAATCACAGAGTCATAAGGTTGGAAGAGACCTTTAAAATCTTCTAGTCCAACCATCAACCTAACACCAAACTAAATCACCCATAAATCAAAACCCCAAGTGCCATATCCAGACAGTCCTTGTACATTTCAAGAGACTTCAATACATCCCTGGACAACTTATTCCAATGCCTGACAACTGTTTCAGTGCTATTCTTTTTCTAATATCTGATCTGACCCTCCCTAGGTACAACTAAAGGCCATTTCCTCTAATCCTTCCACTTGAGTCATGACAGGAGAGGCTGGCCCCCACCTGGCTACATCCTCCTTTCAGATAGTTTTAGAGGGCAGTGAGGTTCCCCCCCGAGCCTCCTTTTCTCCAGGCTAAACACCCCCAGCTCCCTCAGCTGCTCCTCAGGAGACTTGTACTCCAGACCCTTCCCCATCTCCACTGCCCTTCTCTGAACACTCTCCAAAACCTCAGTCTTCCCTGTTGTGAGGGGCCCAGAACTGAACAGAGCTTTTAAGGTGTGGGGTCACCACTGCTGAGTGCAGGGAGAAAACCTCTTCTCTAGTCCTGCTGGACACACAGGCCAAGATGTCATTTGCCTTCTTGGCCACCTGGGTACACAGCTGGCCAGCTGTAAACCAGCAACCCAAAATCTCTGCTAAGTTGCTCTCAAGCCACTTTTCTCCAAGCCTAAGGGTTGTTGCAATGCAAGTGCAGCACCCAGCACTTTGCTTTATTGAACCTCATGCAGTAGTCCTCAGCCCACTGATCAGCCTGTCAAGATCTCTCTGAAGAGAGAGACAGATCTCTTCCTATCCTCCAGCAGAAAAACACTTCCATCTAATTTGGTGTTACCTGCGAACTTACTAAGGATGCATTAAATCTCCTCATCCAAACCATTGATTAAAGATATAAAACAAGATCAACCCCAATACTAAGTCCTTGGAAATACCACTAGTGACTGGCCATCAACTAGATTTACTTCCATCCTCTACCACTTTCTGGTCCCAGTCATCCAGCCAGTGTTTAACCCAGTAAAAAATGCATCTGTTTAAGCAAAAAAATAAAGTCTCAATTTCTTCAGGAGACTGCTGTGGAAGATGGGGTAAAAGCCTTTACTGAAATCTAGATATGCAACAACCACAGTTTTTCCCTCATCTTATAAGTAAGTCACCTTGCCACAGAAGAAGATTAGGTTGCTCATGCATGACCTGCCTTTTATAAACCCCCACTGGCTGGGCCTGATCTCCTGGTTGTCCTGCACATGCTGCATGATGGCACTCATGATGAACTGCTCCATGACTTTCCCAGTACCAAGATCAGGCTGACAGGCCTTTAGTTTCCCAGATCATCCTTCCAACCCTTCTTGTGGATGGGTGTTACGTTTGCTAATTACCTTCTGGTAAATCTGGGACTTCTCCAGTTAGCCAGAACTGCTGGTAAATGACTGAAAGTGACTTGGGAAGCCCTTTTGGCCAGCTCTCTCATTACTCTTGGCTGCACCCCTTCTGGGTCCACAGACTTGTGGGTGTCAAAGAGGCATGCAATGTCACTAACCATTTCCTTTTGGATTATGGTGGTTTCACTCTGCTTCCATCATGAACCTCCAGCTCTGGGAGTCGTACCTCACTACTGAGCCTCACATCCTTCCTGCAGACCTCACCATGCTCCCTCCATCAACTCTCCACGCAGCTGTTCAGCTCTGCCATTGCTGTCATGAACGTTCATATCAGATTTGAACCAAAATTTCCTGGTCACAGTAATTTTCTTAGGTAGTTCTGCTTCATACAGAGCCTTTTTTCCAAGTACCTCTTGGTTTTAAATAGCACAAAGCTCAGGGCAATGGTTACAGGCTAATTCAGAACAGCCAGCAGCTTCAAATGGTTAGTTGACTACTTGGAGCTTTAAGGTTCAATAGCAGAAATGAGTATTTTGAGCATTAGCTCATGCAGACAGAAAGCTGGTTATATCATAAAAATATAATCTGTTTAATTCACAGCTTAGTGGAGACAGTTACATGCCAATTGACTTAACAATTTGAAGCTCACAGGAAGACAGGCATGTGTATAAAACTTGCATTATGCCTTATCTGATGTCTTTAAAAAAAAGAAAGCTTTAGTCATTCAAGTATTTAAGAATGTGAAATAAGGTAAGATCAGTTTCTACTTGGTGCTGGTACCAGACTACACTGAGGAAACGAAGGACAATATGATAACAGACTAAGCTACATGAGGTAGGGCAGTGGTGATATCTCAGTATTTTACTAAGAAATACTGAGAAATACTCTGGCACCTTATGAAATCTGATGAAGTCATGGTCAAAAGTGGAACCACTGCATGATAGAATGAACCTCAAGGGGAAAAGCAGTTAAGCCTCTATCACTTTCTTTTTCTTTTAAGATGCCTTTGAAGTGAGATACTTCATATGATGGCTGTTTGACTGCGGATGTTCCATCATCGTGGTTTGAGTGCTTCCGACTATTTCCCTTTAACTTTGGAAAAAGATACACTGCCAACAACCAAAAGTAAACTGTTCTTATCCACACATAATTCGCCCATACCTTAAATCATGAGTTTTTCTCCACAAAACATAAACTGTTCAGGGTCAGTGCAGAATTATCCCATCAGAAACACAGTAAATAAAGCCATTAAAATAGGAAGAAAACTGGGCAGTTAAAATATTTTTGTTTCTCTTAAGTAACACAAAAATTAAATAAACAGATGAGTTAAACTGATCTCATGCACAAGTTTCAGGAGAAAATATTAACTGCTTGAATGCCAAGGTTAAACTAAGCTTAAGAACATTCATAGCTCAAAAAAGGAGCTATGACATTAGAAAATGTAGGTTATGACATTAGAAAACAACCTGTAGTTCATATTTAAAGAAGAGTTTTAAGGGATTTTTCTTTTTTGTTTTCTATTAAGTAAATTGATTAATTATACCAGGGACCTCGATCAAGACACTTCAGTTGAGTAATAAAGTCCTAAATTTGACTTAAACTGTAGACGACTAAAGTACCACCACAGTGATTAGCAGAGCTAAGGTCCTGGATGGAAAGCACTGAGTTTCAGATTTGGATTGTGGGGAAAATGAGGCACATAGAATTCAAAATCTGTCTCACAGAGGCTGTGCAAAACTAATTTGGATCCTTCTTATGCCATTGAATTAACCCTAGACAATAAAAATTTTAACCTTTCAGATGCTTCTTAACTCAGTGCTATCAAAACCCTGAAATACTCTCCTTTTTATGAGAGATGGTCTAGAATTAAAACTTGCAATGATAATCAACTGAAGTGAAGGATTGCCAGTAAGGACAGAAATAGGAGTGAAATGCTGATCTTACATCACCAGTAGAATCCTACAGTAACTTGAATGCAATGGATGCATTCTAGTGAATTCCGGCAAGGTAAACTGAGATCAGCATCTCAGGAAAAAAAAAATATTCAACACTGAAGAGCATTGCTATTTAGAGAATATAAAAAAGGGAGACTTTCAAGACTTTCAGTAGATTGATTTACTATATTTGCACATTCAGTCAAGTCAGTAGACTGTATTACTGTTAGTGGCACTGTCATTTCCAAACTATACTTTCCCCTCTCAAATTATCCTTTCATATGAAAGGAAGTATCACAACTGTAGGAACTTCAAAAAACTCCATACTGTGTTAAAGAAAAGGAGAAACTTACACAAACCAAAATAAAATGTAAGCAAAAGTAGTGGTCTGGCTTAAATAGAGAAAACCACAGCAACACAGTAAAGCCTGAAAATCCAGCTTGACATTATGTCCCTCGGAGAAACTTGTGTGCCATTTACTCATTTGTTTGGTTTTGTTATTTTTTTTTCTGCACAAAAGATAAGGGTACTTCTAAATAAAAAATATCATGTGAGCAAAATGACATTTCCCAGAATACTTTAAAAATTTTTCCGTTTACTGTTCGAATTTCAGGTCTGGGTAATGAAAATCATATTACAGGAAAAACAGAAAAATTCCCAAGAAATCTTAAATCCTATAGAATGCTATCCAGAGTTTATCCAGCCCTCATACACAGCAGAGCTTAAAATAGAGACTTCTTGCTTTCAACGCATACTTCTGAAATAAGAAAAAGGTCTGCCCGGGAGACAAATTATCTGAGTAGTCTGGCACTGTCTCTAGTATGCTATCATGTCTTGCTCTCCTACATACCAAGGTCCTTTTCTTCCAGGATGCTTAGAGCAGAGGCAAGACTACCTTTATGAACAGGAAGCTTATCCATTGTATCCAAGGCAGGGTGCATGTACCCCAGGGGAGGCATGTGGTAATCAACCGGAGTGCAGAAATAAAATATCATTTGTGCTATAAACAGATTAAATTTATAGCATTAAATTGTGGTCGTTTCAGCTTTATTTCACCCTTTTTCAATTTCTATATTTGCATATGTTTTAGAGTATACTTTATTTATTATGCTAGTAAATTGATACAATTTATAAATAAATTTGCACCTACTGCAGATATGTGCTTAAAAATGTTTTACTGATTATAAAAAAGTATAGAATACATACAATACTTGAAATACTTTCATGCATAGACTCAGCCTGAAAAACTACAGCTTCAGGAACTGATAATTCTTAAGCTTGACTGAATTTGGCTCATGATTTTAGGAAAATACAGAGGCACCTACACCTCATTCCATAATACTGTATGTTTAGCCTAACCAGCCTTCATGCTAAACCCTTTTAAATGCTCTTGATCAGGTTATGTAGAAAACTGAATTCCTTTCTAACACATAAGTAATGCAAAGTATGGAAAAAACTGTTCAAGACTTTATAGGATATGTTAGTTCATCACAAATCTTTCATTTTACTGTATAACACAGAGGAGAACAGAAGGTCAAAATACAAACTCTGACTGTGAGAAAATAAAACCCCCCTTTGTTACCATAGTATGTGACATTCTTTGTACTCCTTTTTGAGTTCAATTTCATTATTTCAGAATAACCAGTTTCTGAGATGGATCAAAACCGCAAGTAACCTCAGAAAAATGCTTTGGCTCTAAAAGAGGACAAGAAATCTAATGGGAAGAATTATTATTATATAACTTCCAGCCCAAACAAAGAGATACAGGTGGCTTGGATCATCCCTACAAACACTAGACTAGCCTTCAGTTTCAGATGCTTCATATTAGGTTACCTTAGGATGTGAAGACATAGTCTTAGGTTTAAATAAGTGAGGAATATTGCTGGAGACTCCTAGAGACACTTGCCTTCCATAATTTTGTCTTAACAAGGTATCAGTGCTTGCCAAAAACTGCTTCTTGATTTCTTTACTAATTATTGCTAAATGTATTTGGCTTGACATACAATAGGTTCAAATTTTCAGGTGGTATAAATCAGTGCAGCTGCAGAACTATGCCAATTTAATCCACTTGAGGATCTACCAGTAGGGTTTATCCCATTTACAATCATTCATAGCAGTAAAATAATTAATTTTTAAATCTTCCTGGTTTTACACGGCAAGTAGTCACAGTGGTTTCACCCAGGGCTACTGCATTTTTGTGGCTATAATCAGCAAATGAAGCAAACCCATCCTTTCAGAAATGTGCTGTCCCTTAAAAGTAAGAATCCAATTAACCGACTTTTTTCTTCATTCAGTCGTGGCACCACTCAGCAATTATATGCTATATTTAAATGTAGACAACACAGCTGCAAACATGCCTTTGCAAGGCTGCTTGCAATAGGAAAACTGAATAACAGTGATTCATTGCTATTAAAAAGTTGACTCATACTAGCTATTTGTACATTTTGTTACTTGTTAACTACTAGAAATACTTGTTCAAGATCATTTTTACAACCTTTTTGTTTTTTTAATTATCTAAAGTAAATTCAATTCATTTCACTTGATTTAGTGTTTTCATGATAAGAAATAAATTTGCTATCTGAAGACTTGTGCATTTAGCCTTACAGAGAGAGAAAGAAAGAGTGAACATCTTAACACAATTGCAACTGGGAAGTAGCCTCTTCCCTCAGTTACTTCTACAGGCATGTACTTATTCCATGCTGCTGCAGAATAGGAGATTCTTCTATCTAACCTATAAATATTTAAGAAATTTTGGCACTTGCCTTATTTTAAAATAACACAAGGCATTTGGAAGTCAAAGATTAAGCAATCTAACGTGAGAGAGAGCAAACCCATGTCATACATATAAATTATGATAATTATAGGCTTGCATTGCTTTAATGGTTTTTTGAACTAAAGTGCGTGTAATGCAAAATACCATAATGTAAAAAANCCTGTTAACTATTTCACTGAAAAAATATCTTGATTTTGGATAAATCTTTATTCCTATACTGTATGAAAGCACTAGCAGTTTAGATAAAACATAGATAAATGAAATCTTCAAAACTTCCACTTGCCATTCTCCCACTAAGATTCCATCTAGCAAAAAATTTGCAAAATATTTAGTAAATGGTAGGAAGGACCAGTAAGTGATCTCTTCAGCCACAAAACCTGTTTCTTCAACTTCTGTTCTGCTCTAATATCTTCTGAGTTAAGTTTTTTCTCTCAGGAAAAAAAAAACCAAAACAAACATAAAACCAAGTAACCATCCAAGTCTGTAACTATGCAAATCTTGTGTGAAATAATATGTTGATAATGGCTAACTTTCCACTGGTTTCCATGGAGCTGTAAAGTAGCATAGAATAATTTGGGTTGGAAGGGACCTTTGAATGTCTTCTTGTCAAAGCCCCCTACAATAAGCAGGGCATCTTCAACCAGATATTTTTATTAGTTTCTATACAAAATACAACATAGAGTTATATCTAGTTTTTCTTTCTTTAATTACATCTTGAAATTAAATTTATTTCATGACAGAGAGCATCAATGTGTGTTCATTTGATATGCATTTGAACACTGATGGGCATAAATTGAGAATTATTGTCTGAATATTTCTTTGGGTGACCAAATTAAAATATTTTTCATGACATGAAAGATCTGCACACATTATTTACTTCTTTCTGGTCCCTTACAATGGCTGACAGTGACTTGTAATTCTATCATAACATGCAATATCAGTAAACCTGCTACACCTCAAGTTATTCAAGCATACTGAAAGGCCATTTCAAGGATTAGGGAAGTCTACTGACTTCTGTGTAGCACAATTATGCACAGATAAGATCTCTCACATGATTATAAAAATTGTGAAAAAACACCATTTTTTTCCTCAACAGAATAAGGAAAAGAAGTATTATTGTGAGGTAAAATGACAAAGACACCCTTGGAGAAAAGACAGATACATTATTTAGACTGATTTGAAGATGGAGGTCAATTTCCCATGGATTTTGCTAGAACAAGGATTATGAAGCATAGGTTAAGTTATACTGGATATATTTGCTGATTTCCCCGATATGTCAGGAGCAAAGAAAAATTCCAGTATGTAAACATGACTACCATTAAACTACTGATTAAAATGAGCCTTACTTTCCCTGAGAAGATCCCGAGACCCATATTGACTTACATTGTTCTAAAGTCAAAGACTTCAGTCAGTGGCAAATCAATATAGTGATATCTAAAAGATACCTTGTTTTGACATAGTGTAAGGAATTGATTTCTAATTTACTATAGTAAATTGACAAAGCATTGGAATGCATAAACTTAAATTTATCAGTTTCACTGACCTTGAAGCTGGCGTCCTTTGTACAAATCCTTTGTTTTTGTTGGGTGAGCTCTGGCACCATTGTCACATTTAGGTTGCTCATACCTAAAGAACAAACAGGGAGCCAATAAAATCAGCCAAAGTTAACTTCATTAAGAATTAATTTACTTCCGATTTTTTAGCCCTCATACTCAAAGAACCCCTCTTTACTCTCCTGGAGTTGATACCAAAAAAAAATATTCTCTCATCTAAAGCCCATTCTACTGGGAGGAAAACTAAAGAATTGCTATAGAAGTTATTTTGAAAAATATACCAAAGAAACCCCACAGAAGCAAGAAAAAATAAGGCTGTATCCTACCTATAAAACAAAAAAGTCATATACAATATCACAGATAATATTCATATTGGGAAACACCCGAGAAATAATTTCAAAAATCAAAGACAGGTATTGTAGTTAGGTGCTACTGCAGCTCTAAATTCATGTGCTACTGTATCTTTAAAAAAAAAAAAAAAAAAAAAAAAAGTTTAAGTAAGAAGTGTTAACCATGAACAAGAGTGAAAAAGTGATAGGATTTCCAGAGGGAAAATGGGTTGGAACCACTTGAAGTGAATTGTGAAACAGACTGTATTGCCACCTGCTACTGGAATATTCTGGCTCTCCTATGCTTACTGAGTTTACTTAAAGTCACTTTGTTAGTCTAACTGGTAACAAGAGACTGTGTTATTTGTACTTCTAACAAACAGTGACTTAGGCAACACCACTAGCAATATCTTTTATGCAAGATCAGGAGGTATGGGAGCATCTGCTGCTGAATCTAACCTCTTTTTTCATGTCCCATTATTAATGCATGGTGGTTTTTCAGTCACCTCAATAGAGTCTCTCTCTGAGAAATTTTTACTTTATTGTACTAAAGTAGATTGAAGTTGCAGAACTTAGCAGGTAGCATTTCAGAGACATTTTCAATTCTCAGTTAAACTAACATTAATTGTATCTACATACATGTATGTGTACATATCTCTGAATCAAGATTATTTCATCGTTTATATAACTGAAGTTCTCCTAGTTACAAAAATCACATTTACTGAGTGGCATACTAAAATGTCTTATTAAAATATACTAATCAAAATTTTTTTGGAACAGAATATTTCTAAAAATATTGAATGGTGGCAATGTCCTGGATTCAGGTCAGACTGCTTCTGAAAACAAGGAAGGCCTAAACATATTACTCTTAATTATCAGGCAGCATAGGAAACTGCAATATTATTTTTCCTTTGAGAGCTTAATTTATTTCTACATCATCTGATGAAACTGACTACTGGCCCTTCAAATTTTGGCTGCTGCAAGAAGGTACAGTATCATTTTTATGAACATGGGAGAGCTACAGACTCTTTTTTACCCTAAAGAATGGCAGAAATAGAAGGTGCTTTGATAACATGGGTTGGATTCAGATACTTGATGGATGACCACTTCAATCAGCCAAGAAAGAAAATAGTGAAAGGGAAGTCTCTGAGCAACACTCACTAATGCAGTATCTGGCAAACAGCCTGGCCCCTGATTAATCTGATACCTAACTCTACATTCCCCTCCTTCTCTTCCATTACTGTGGCTGCTCTGTGCCTAGATTTTATTTTTTGGCCTCTACTTTTCTACCCTTTTGGCTGATATTTCTGTTAAATACACACATAGTTCATCATATACAAACTAATAGTCATATTACAAACTAAATCTGTAAAAGGTGTTAAAATGCTGCAATGTAAAAAGTCTATATTTAACTCTTTAAAGCAACTGAAGAAAGAAAACAGGTAATTTTAAATTTACCATACAGGAACAACCGTGCTAAAAACTGATAAGAAAAACAGACTTGCCTCAGTTTTCATGGAGAAAGAGTGGGAACAGGATAGCAAGTCAGAATGGAGCACTGTCAGGTTAAAACAGTGTCATTAAGAGACATCCCAAGTTACACTTTTGAATTTAAAAGGGGAAAGAATCCCTAGCAGTAAACGTACATCTAGAATTGGCAAGGGCTTAGGATAACTGCTTTATACCTCTGACCAGTCTGCTCGAAGCACAGAGATTTACTGAGGTGTACAAAGCAGGAGGATGGAGGCTTCCACAGGGATTCTACAGTGTGAACTGCTTCATGAAACAGATGGTTTATGTTCCTGTTTAAGTTTAGAGAATTAAGAAATGCAAGTTTGGGGTTCAGTCTGCACGAGATCCTAGTTGCTAAAAAGTCACATGTGAGAAGACAGCCTCATGGTCCCCACTGAGCCAAAAGGTTGAAGTTCATTCTGTGGTTTCCAAGAGGCATTGGGAGTCAGCTGGTGAGGACCACACTGATAGGCTTTTGTAGGAATGCTTGGTTTTAGCCTTTAAATGCATTACCTCATTTTAATCCACATTTATTCCACAACTTCACCTGTTTCTTTTAAATTAAAATGTCTTAAATGCTCTAGAGGGGTTCTTCATTGACATATCTTTATTTTAACTCTAGAAAGAGTTTATTTTTTTCTGAAATACCCTCACTGACAAATCGTCCTTTTTTTCAGAAGACAGTGTATTAGAAGGTAAATGAGTGTTAATAACTTCCCTTCATTTTGAGGGTCTTATTTCATGTGACTACCATTTATTGATGTGTTCAGAACCTTATAATATGACAAATATCATCCTCATGAATACACTCAAAACAAATAACAAGCAAACTGTTGAGCTGTTTTGGCAATAGCTTCCTGGATCTGTCTATCTTTTCAGTGTTGTCTCTTAGTGATTTGATCATTATTTGCAGAATAGAGATTTCAGTATGCTATGCATCCACCTTACTACCAGGAGTAATGATGTTATCAGCTCCTGCAGTAGAGTTTTAACATCTTTTTATTTGTATTTTGTAGTGCAAAATTGAAAGCTAGTACACCAAATTTTGCACAAGTCTCCGGTTGCTTAAACTAGGAAGGACTCATACGTTCATTCCTTCCATTCTATAAAAACTACAAATAGACAAGTGTATATTCCTCATTACATTCTGTTCCCCCTTTAGTTCCCTCTGCCTGAGGAAAAAAAATATGTTTAGCTTTATCAATACAGAAAAAAATTAAAATAAAGAAATAATTAATGGGATTCCAGCCCACTTAAATATTTCTCAGAAATGAGGTCTAGACATTCCTCTTAAACTCCAGGCAGTAATCCCACCTGCTTGTTTACCAAGACTGTAGATTCCTAAATACACCAGTCATTCTTTATTTAGTATGAAATTCCTAAAACTGAGTACTCTCCTTACCCATCTGTGCTCAGAAATGTCCTCTTTGGGGATATTACTAAATTTTACTTCCGCAGAGCTTCACTGAGGACTGACCTTATGTCTAACAAAGCTGAAAAATTAGAAATGGTCAAGAACATAGCAGCTGATCTTTTTAGTATCAGTCATCAGGCAGAGCACTTTTGTGTCTAAACCATATGCATGGAAAGATTGAATCCAATTTTCCAGCCTTCCAACCTTAGAGACATGCAGCAGAGTGAAAGGTCTTCCTGCCGCCTCTTCTCCCACAGCTGAGTGACTGTGTAGTTGCCAAAAACAAGAGCCCAGCAGACCAAACAGGGAAAAAAAGAGACAGACTGATTCTAGGTCCATAGGTGATTCATCAAGGGGTTGGAAAGACCTAGAATTCCAGTCTCTATGACACTAGGAGCCAAAATGGCACATACTGCATGCACACTATACACATGAATGGGAAAGCAAGCTGGTTGATTTTTAAGGATCATCCCCTCCAGTTTCATAAATGGTTCCTCCTGACATGCAGGATGTGGCAGGAAGCCTACACAGATCACACAACAAAGTGCACCTAACAAAATTCACATTACAAAGGAAGCATACATTTGCACAGCTGATACAGGAGGAATAAACAGACACTATTCAAGTGTGCAGGGATGGGATTAGGAATCTGGTAAGGAGCATGAAGGCAACCAGAACTTCTTACATGTGTATCAGCAGCAAAGAGAAGACAAAGGAAGTGTGAGCCTGCTGCTGGGTGGGATAAGAGACTTTGTGACAAAGGACAGAGAGAAGGCAGAAGTACTCAACAGCACCTCTTCTTTGGTCTTTAAGTGTAAGGCCAGTCTTCAGAAATCCCAGGTCCTTGAGAGCAGTAGCAAAGTCTGGAGCAAAGAAGACTTATCCTGGGTCATGAAAGATCAAGTAAGGGATTGTTTGAATTAACTGGACATACACAACTCCATGGAACCTGATGGGATGCACCCACAAGTGCTGGCTGATTTGTGGGCCACTCTCTATTATATCCGAAAGATTGTTCTGACTGGGGAAGGTTCCTGGGGACTGAAAGAAAGAAAATAACAATTCTGTGTTCAAGAAGGGCAAGGAAGAGCCAAATAAGCCAGAGAGCCTTACCTCAGTTTCTGAGAAGGTGATGAAGTAAATCCTCCCAGAAGCTATTTTAAAACATATGAAGAAGAAGAAAGTGATTGAGAGTAGTCAGGATGGAATTATGAAGAGGAAATTATACTTGGCCAATGCTGCAGCTTTCTATGATTCTATAACTTGCTCAGTGGATAAAGTGAGACAAGCATATATTATTTATCTTAATTTTAGCTAGGCTTTTACACTGTCTCTGCTCACATTCCCGTAAACAAACTGATGAAGTATGTACAAGATAAATGAACAGTGAGGTGTGTCAAAACTGTCTGAACAGCCAGTTTCAAATAGGTGGGATCGGCAGATTTCAGCTGGAAGCCAGTCACCAGTGGAGTGCCCCAAAGATTGTAGAGACAATATTGTTTAACATCTTCCTTAATGACCAGGATGCTGGCATGTGGAACAACATTTGTAAATTTGCAGAAAACTGGGAGGAAGTATCTGATATACAATGCCATTCAGAGGAACTTCAACAGGCTGCAGAAACTGGCTGGCAGGAATTTCATGAAGTCAAAAAAAAAGAAAATGTAAAATTCTTGCCCCTGGCAAAGATTAACTCCCTGTACCAGTACAGTATGGGGCCAACCAGCTGGAAAGCAACTTTGAAGCAAGAACCTGTGATTTCCAATAAATATTGAGTATAAAGCAGCAAAGGAGGCAAATGGCCTCCAGAGTTGCTCTAGAAACAGTACTGCCATTAGGTCAAGGGAGGAGATCCTTGCCCTCTCATTCGCAAAGGGAGAATGAGACTTATCTCCAATGCTGTGTCCAGCTCTGAGCTCCCCAAACAACAGAGACATGGGCATACTGGGGTGGGTCTAGCAAAGGGCCACAGATATCATAAAGGAACTGTAACATTTGATATAGTAAGGAAAAGGTGACATAATAGCTGACAATATTCACCCTGGAGAAGAGAAGGTTCAGGGAGGATCTTAATGCTGTCTCCACATATCCAAAGAGAGAAAAGTAATGAAAGGGAAGTTATAATCTTCCTGCTGATGTCCAGTGCCAGGAAAAAAAGGCAATGGGAACAAAATAAAATACTGAAAATTTCATGCAAAGGTAAGAAAAAACTTATTTTTATCTATGTTGGTGATCAAACACTAAAACAGGCTGCTTAGAGAGGCTACAGTTTCCTCATCCTTAGCCATAATTAGAATAAACTGGACATAGTCCTGAGCAATCCACTCTAAATGATCTTGCTTTGAACAGGGGGATTGGATCAGAGAACCTCCAGAGGTCCTTACCAAACTCAGCTATTCTGTGAGTGTATAATAAAAAGATATCAACAACAAAAAAAAAAAAAAAGAAGAAACAACACCACAACTCCCCCTCAAAAAAACCCACCCAAACTAAAACCCCACAAGAAAAAAATCAAACCAAACAAAAAAGACCCCATCAAAACCCAACAAAAAACCACAGCATAAGCCCTACTGCTTGATGAGCACAAGATAATTTGGACTCAAAATAGCAAACAGGAAATAAAATTATTTAACCTAATAATTCAAAGAAGGATTAGCTCTAAGAAGAACAGTGACCAAACCTAGAGGTGGAGAACAGAGAAAGAGCATAAAAGGGAGTATCTGGCATCTCTAGAAGTCATCTTTAGATCTTTACCCAATACGTATGTGGATCCTACAGTTTTAGGATCAAATATAGACTATTACGTTTTGACCATTTATGGACCTCAGCTTGCCAGAAACAGTTGATCAACAGCAACTTTAAGTGATAAAATTAAAGAATCCTTAAGGTTGGGAAAGGTCTCTAAGATCATTAAGTCTACTTCAGATGGCACTGAAATTGGCATAGTCTAGACTATGCTATAAACAGCAATAAATCAGCACTTGAAGAATATGTGAAAAAGTCCTCCCCAAGGAGGATTCACTGTTTTACAGCAAATGTGGCTTAAAAGGCATGTTTCTTTCACAAACCTTGTGTAAATGATAAAAAAGATTTTGCCTAAGTTATGAAAGAGTTATGATTGCATCGATACCCATACTGCTTGCCAGCTCTATATGAGCTTCTATAGCATTCCTACAAGGGCCAAACCTCAATAACCAACCTAAATAACATCCTCTGGAGCCTGGTATGTGCTTTGCCTACATCTGCACTGTGTGGCTCATGATACTTTGCCATGTATCCGGCTCAGCTGAGATGACTGAACTCCATCCTTCTATTAATAACACACTAAAATGATATTTCCTGTCTATGGGTTCCTGAGGAGTTGTTCTATCAAAGCCTGTCATATGAAATAGTTGAGGAAGTTGATGGAAAAATAACTAATCATTTCTGAGGTTGTATGTGGTTTCTGTCATAGACCATCTTACTTGGCTCTTTTATATACAGGATAAGGAGTGTGAGATTTCCTCTGGGATTATTCATTATATGCTCCAAGACTTGGATTCCCATCACAAAGCAGGAGCAAAGAAGAGGACTAGGATAGCAAACTGCCTGTGCCATTGCAGTGAAAGAGTCCTGACCATCTGGCCTTAATTTTTGATGTCTCAAAATATTTCACTTTATAGTGGAAAAAAACTATATGATATAATTCCACCAACAACAGAAATCTCCGTGACAGCTCATGGACACTAAGGCATGTTCTTACTACAGCTCTTGAGAACTGAGCATGTTCTCCCTTACCTTGTTGAGGTACCAGGGATGGGGCGTCCCGTGTCCACCAGAACACACCAGCAGTAGCCCGTGGAAGGGTGGCACTGCACTGGCTTGTAGAGGCCGCCCTGAGCACACTCTGGGATGAACACATTGTCTTTCTGGGGCTGTTTTGCTTCCTCCAGGGCTGATTGAAGTTCTTGATCACATGACGATGCTTTTGGATGGAAAAGAAAAAGTATTGAAGAAGACAGATGGAAAGCGCCTACTTGATTTATCAAACTGATTTTATGTCTTTCTATGATTGCATGTAAGGACTCTCTTTGTGAAAGCTTGCTACAGCTCAAATACCAGCTACATTGATTTAGGCTACATATTGTTAAAAACTGTAGTTTCATTTCCATGCAGCTGCTTTATTTTATAGTCCTAATAATGTCTTGAATGCCCCCTTTCTTATACTTCATGTAATCTATGGATAAGCAAATACTTTGTGATCTAAAAAAAATCATCATGCATTCCACAGTCCCTAAATACAGATTCTTTTCAGAGAGAATTGTAAAAAATCCAACTGCTTAGGACTCATTAAATGAATTATTCATATAGATATTCATTTGATGTTTACATTTTGCTCATTCTTTCCAGTTTTGAAACAACCTTTAACACAGTGAGAATTCTTCCACGTTCTTTTCTGGTGATTCTCGTATTGGCCATGTATCATTTGCTCTGGAGACCCACGAGAAGAACACATTTTTGTCATGTAATCAGTATGCCTGAAATCTTTCAGAATGTGTGAAAAATTTACATATCTATACTTTCTCAGCCTTTACATGAAACTATGAGGCAAGGCGGAAAGAGCAGAAACCACAGGGCCTGAGAAGGTGTGTCAGTTTACACCGATCAGTAAAATAACACTGCTGCTGAGGATTTTTGGTCACTGATAAATGGGTACATATGAAACTTCAGAGACAGTAAATAAGACTATTCATTCAAGCCATTATTTTTCTAGAGACTTAAAAATGTCACTTATCATGTGAAATTTAGATTGTTAAGAAATACAATTCTGAATAATTCCCAAACAATCCAGTAGGAAAAAAAATATTAAATATTTGAAAAGCAAGAATATTAAGCACTCTACAGACATTCAAATTACTAACAGGAAAACTTCAAGCTAGTAGAATTTCTATCAATAAGAGATTCTCATCAGTTAAGGACCAGTCATTTTAATAGTACAATTTAAAAAGTGGGTAGTATTTGCTCTTCTTTCAAACCAGTTAAAGGATTTACTTTTTGATTTCTAGTAGTTCAGTGCACAACAAACAAGTTGGATCCTGACTGAATATTCTAATGCATTTGAACAAATTTCATCTCCAGGGTAATCTGGTTTTCTTTTATTCACAGAGTTCAGAAAATGCTTTGTAAATTGTAGGCACTGACAGAAATTCACTAATCACGCCCAGAATACTACTGCTCCTTGACAGCTTTTTGCAAATGTAAATGTCCAAAATCACTAAGATTTCTGTTGCAGGGGGAAAGGTGGTAGGAAGCTAAACACTTTCATGCTTTAAATGGCACACAGTTTCATCTGTGTAATGGCCTGGTTTACAAAACAATGTGCTTTTTTCCAATCCATGTAGAAGGTTAAAAAAAGAGAATACCACTTGCTAGTTTGATTACATAAGGCACAGATGGAGGTCTTTAGCTGACTCTTTTCCTCTGTTGTTTCGTATGGTATTTGAACAGGTTATCTAGATTAAGTTTATGATTTTGCAGGTTTTTGTCTTGATCTACCCACTGACATAAATGAGACTGAATACCTCTCAAATTTCCAGCATTTAGATTAGAAAGTGTACTTAGAAAATCCCTGTAGTAGGGACAGAAACATTCTTTAGAAAAGGGAAATAGGAATTACTTGCCTGTTGAAACCCTCACAGAAATAACTATAGTTTAACAAAGTAGAAATCTGTCAGCAACATCCTTCTAGAGGAAAATAAATCTTCACCTCAGTGAATCTGGATTATGATGAGTACCAAATAACAAGTTGTGACAACTCTAGGAAACACCTCACTTAGCTTTGTTGTTCACTTTTTATATTTTGTATACAATCAAGCAAAATAGAGCACGCTGGGTTAAGCTGCCCTGAGAGAGGAAATAATTATTTCTCTTAAACTCCACTAAATTAATGTCTCTTTCATACTGATAAACCTTGGGACCATGCCATTAGTTACTGAGACCTTCTCTTGGTTTATGTCCTTGTAACTAGCAGCATAATATGGCAGATGTGCAGATATTCTTATCTCCCCAAAACTCAGCTTTGTATGAAAAACACATTTGTATGCTCCCAGCTTTGTTTAGAAAATACACTGGTGTGTAAAGACCACATATAGTCAGGTCATCCAGATAAACAAAATGTATCTGAACAGAGAGGGTGTGATGGACAATTCCCAGTGCAGAAGCAGATATGAACTGTTCCAGCTGTGGGCACAAGCTACACTCCCTAACTCACGTGAAGCTCTAGCTTCTACTGATTGAAACAACCTGTGAAGGACTGCACTGCTGACTCATGGGCCAGTCCCCTTTGTTGGGGTGATTTAGGAGACAGTGTTAGACTTAGATAACTGGTCTTTACTGGTTGACTTGCTGCGGCAAGATTTTTTTGCAAGCTGTTGCTCGAGCCAGAAATTTGTATCTTTTGCAGTAGGTTATGTTTCTTCTGGTCCTTTTATCCCCTTATGTCAGGTTTTAAATCTCAGAGGTACAGAAAAGCAGAATTGTGGGAAAGAGCACAGGAGGGCCGAAAATGTGGCTTATAGCTTTAAGAAGGACAGTCAGAAGACTGCTTGAACTTAGCATCACAAGTGAGACTGGAAACAGAGCAGACAGTAATCAAAGGAAGGTATAAAGATAAAGAGGAAGGACTTTCCCCTTCTTGAAACTTCTAATTTCTTATCTTTCCCTTACAAATGGGAAATTTTAACAAGCAGAGAAACACTTATCACTGGGCTTAAATTAGTTTTCAGATAAAATCTACATGGTTTCTAACAAACTAGGAAAAAAAAAAAAAAGAATATGATACACACTACATCTGTCAGTTCTCCATGAGCCAAATGACTGAGTCTTATGACAAATCTGCTGAACTGAGTTCATTAATCTCATTCAAGAAAAGTGCGGAATAACTTATCATTTTTCTTCCATAAACAATGGCTAATAAACTTCAAGTCAGCTATCAGGCCATCTGCCCAAGAGAGTAATTTCTGAAGTCTAATGTTTTGTACACTTTTGACACAACCATTTGTGTCACCCTTACTACTTCCCTGTTTGTTTTCCCCACTAGAATATTGCTCCTACCTAAAGGAAAACTGGTCTGAAGTGCTTATCTATAATCCTGCCTGCCAGAACCAGAACATTAATCCTCTGTGTGATTTCCTGTCTGAGGGAGCGATTCATCCCCTTTCATTCCCCTTTTCTCTCAATTATTTACAACAGGAGTAGAGGAAAGATGCAACTGTAGCCTTGTGATGCTAAGAGCTCTTATCACAAGAGCTACCATAATGCTGAAAATAATTGCCTTTGTAATGTCAGAAGAGTCATGCTCAACAAACATTCATTTCCCAGGAGAACCAGTGATAAATGTCATTAACTTAGAAAATCTCTGACAGTTTGTCCAAACAATCTGACAACAACTATGAACTGGAACCATAACAGATGGATGCCAGAAGTTCATAAATTGAACACTATGGAAAAGGATCTATGCCACAATAAAAGCAGGATAATATCTTACTCATTAAAATACAACAAACTTTCTACAGAATGTGTTACTACAATAACATTCCTTCTGGGAACAGAAAACTCTGACACTCCAGTTTCTTATTTTCAAGGAATGTGCTTACACTCTTGTTTTTATACTTAGTTCCTTAAATTTTACCTTGCCAGAAAAAAAAAGAGATACTTTTCAAGCATCTTATTTAAAAAAAAAATAGTTAAACATGGCTAAAAAAGTCTTTTCTGCATAGTCCACTGTGTCAGCCAGGACTACAGCTTAGCTGGGATAATTTATTTCAGGTTAATAAACCTTTCTACATTCCCTACTCAAACTACATTTTATTTTAGGCTTATAAGCATCACTTATTCAATGCAGACATTTCAATAATATAAGGAAATATACCTTTTTGCCCGGTTCTACACCAAGAGCCTTTGTACCATCCACCCAATGGCCATTTCTGAATGAAAAATTCCTGCTTACCATTAAGAGCAAGTTTAAAAAAAAATGCTTTATACATAATGCATGTTACACTTCCTATGCCACAATGCTATTCCATTTCTTCCCTTTTCATCCTAAAGATAAGTTGCTAAATACATTTTTCATGTTCTGGTTTATGATGCCTTTAGAGTCCATTACAAACAACCCACTGAAATGCTGCATTTTCTGTCAATAAGAAACACACTTCAGCTACTGACAGACTTGGAGGAGAAGTTTCATCTTTTGTATAAAATCTTTGTTTTATTCTTTTTGCCAGTCCTCCCTGAGAAAATAGTCTGGATTTCAATAAATCACATTAATTTATAAGAAATTTTTAAAAGAAAATTTAAGTTAATTAAGAAAAATTTAAATTAATTAAGTTAATTTTTAAGAAAAATACCTCAAAATTAATAGGATGTAACACTGTAAATCCTCATTTATTAAAGACTCTATTTACTCACCTGTGATGGACTACCTAAAATGTTAATCAGTGTTTACTAGGGAATGTCCTAGAGGAGAATAGCAGTGAATTTTCTGGAAAAGTCATCCTGAATAATCCATTTAACAATGCATTTTTCTGTTGCTCATCTAAAACGCCCAGTGTTGTATTATGCATGTTAGGATAATCATCTTGTTAGTCTTGTAACAGGCCCCTCATTTCTGAAATTCAAGCAGTTTTTCTGCTGTGTCTTATCACAACTTCTCCCAGCGTGTGGAATTTCATGATTACAAATAATTTGAGTTGAGTTTTTTTGCATAAATGTAAATAGCTCTATTTATGTCTAAATTACAGTGTGTTCTGCAGAAACAAGTTGTCAAATCTGCAGAAAATTATAGAGGCATCTGTATGGTACTTTAACATTTCCTGTCACTATACAAACATTTCCTTCCAATTTTCTCAACCCCACAATGTGTATATAACAAACAGAATTCACTCCAAGAAATTCTGTTTTCAGTTGGTTCCTTCTCCCTCCTTTTCTCATTACCATAATGGGCCATGAAAGGACAATTTAGACAGCCTGGTTTTCAGGGTAAATGGATCTTTTATTAGGGCTTGATGCTCAGTGCCCCCTATAGAAAACAGGTAACAAGAAACCTGTGAACAAAAATACTCCAAAAGTGATAAGCAAGTTTTAGAGTGCAGTGTAACATTGCAAGGTAGTTCTACCTTGTTTCTGAGAGGATATACAGACAGAATATAATCACGTGGAAATTTTAGTATACCTAAATTGTATGACAATTTCTGCTAATCAGAATGTTATTCAAATCATCTGTCCTAATTAATTAAACCTAATTTAAGTGCACTTCAAGTACTGATTTACAGAAGCTTTGTGCTAGTTTATTTCAATAGACCATGATTAGGATGGATAAATAGTCATCCTATTGATACCCATGAAACCCTCCAAGAAATTTCGCATCTCATGAGAATAAGAGTTTCATCCATTTGCTTAGGATGAACCCTCTTTGAACCAGTGAAGTTAATATACCCCAAGGAAACTAATCACAATATGTTTTTATATTTTTAAGTAGTTTTCATAGTATTCGAGTTTCATTGAATGGAATTCCACTTATATTACACCAAATTGTATTTCCACATATGACCAAAATGTCCCCTTCAGAAAGGAAAGAGGGAAGAGGGATAATTTCTCCTTTTGCTATGCACTTCCTGCAGAGGAGTTGAAGCTGATTGAATGGCAAAATGGTCCACAACAGCAGTGGTTCCATCATTCCAACTCCAGCAAACACAACCCTTCAAGGTAAACTAACAGTTCTTTACCTGTAGCTGACCAATTTCATCACCCAGAACCTGACAATTCTGTTCCTGCTATAACCACAGCTAATACAAATGAGAAAAATTCCCCAAATTATTTTGTTCTAGTAAACGAGAGATGCAATTCTCTGGCTTTCTATTTTTCAGGGTTTCCAGCTTTTGTCCAGAAATTCTATAGCATGAAAGATTTCTTCTCTGACGAGGTAGATGAAGTAGTATAATGTACTTTGAATGCCAACTTCCTACACTTTGTGTACGCATGGGCATCTCACACCAATTTTTTTGGGGAAGATTGGTTTTTTTTAAAATCAGGACACCTGTTCTTACAAGAATTTGTCTGCCTGCCACCTCTTGACACTTTCAAGTAACCTTGATTCTAACTGAAATCAAGTGCAGCTCAATGCTAAAAAAAAAGTTCAAGAATTAATTTGCTCATGCTACTAACTCCTTATGAAACTTGTTCATTAACCTGGATCAAACAGTATTTAACAGTAAAGAGTATTTATGTGGGCCAAGCTTCCCCCAGTAAAAATCAATCGAAAAATACCTACTCAATTCAATGGACAATATATGAGGTCACAGCTGAATATACTCATAAGCACATATGTTTCCAGTTAAGCCTAATATTTGTTCATGGACCAAGCATTGACTGTAAGGAATAGGTGACATTAATAAACACTCAACCTTAGACCCAACATCTAGATGGCAACCAAAATCTAGGACTAAATTACAGCATTAATGCTCATCTGGCACCACATGGTTTGATTTATGTTAGGTTCAGATGCACATCAGCATGAGGGTTCTCAAAGCCTGGAGGAAGCTGGCAACTTTCCTACCCATAGTCTTTCTCATTTGTGAAAAAACTTGTGGGAACCAAATATTGCAGGCCTCTTGTGTGCATTTTCAGAGAGCTCTCAATGTGCAGCTGATCACTATTTTGCACTTTTGGAGCTTGGGCTGACTGTGGCTCAAAAGCAAAAAATCTCATTGCTTTAAAACAGCTCTAATGATTAATTTATGTCCATTGAACAAAGAAGGATAAATCAGAGACAGATGCTCTCATTTATCTATGCGGTTTCATATGCAAAGACACTGTAATACACAAGGAAAATCATTTGAAAATGCACTGAGCCCACTGAAAAAAAGATTCAAAATACAGAGACCACTAACCCCCATTTAGCTTTTCCTGAAATAATACAATCATAATCAATATAGTCTACTGGTATACACCAAGATTTTCTCAACTTTTACCCTGGGTCTGAGTAGCCAAGTAGCCCTATATCAAATCAAGATCTCTGAAACACACAAATTCTGGTTCTACCAACTGGCAAAAATTTGGATGGCCATAAGACAGAGGTCTGAAATGTAATGTGAAGACTGGCTTTTTAATCAAAATCCAAACCCACTTTTCTGCTGGATTTTTTTTTTAAATTTTCTGATTTAGGGAAGTTTTTGCACACACCTCTACAGTTCTTTATTTTCTTAAAATTTGAAACCCTGCCACCACAGTTACTGAGAAAGACTGTAACCACAGTCGCTGCAAAAGAAAAAGAACTGTTTTGCCTAAAAGCCTCCTATTCTAGCATTCTGTTTGGTTGTTCCTTTGCTTGTTTATTTATTCTAGCCCAATTTCTTGGTTAAACAGATGAGAAACATGAAAATATTCAAATGAATCCTCTCACAACATTGTAAGTAATTTAAATTAATTGACTATTCATTTGTGATCCTTTTTCTCTTTAGTGCCATTGAACAGATTAAGGGATCAAACTAAGTACCTCTTTTAAACCAAATGTCAATTCTCTATTTTCCATTTTTACTCAGATTGAATAAAATAATAGTGTGACATCTGTCCCTACTTGAAAACTCACACAGACATTAGTCTTCCTTCACAAACACGACACAATCAGATTCTAAATGTTTAAATGTTAGCATTTACTACTACAGTAGATAAATAAAAGACAAACATGAAGTGATTATACATTGGATTATATAGCTGAGTCATTTCAAAGATGCATTTTGCATTAAAGCCAAAATTTTTGTATTTAACTTCACAGGTCAAATATCTTATTGTACCATCTATGAAATGTGAGAGAGCAGTAAACCAAAAGCAGCATATTTTTGTTAAATCTTTAACAGCAGTACGTGAAGTGATAGCAAACCTTTGCAAAGTGCCAGGTGTCATCCAAGGACTGTTTATACCCTACCTGCTTCAATGGATCTTTAAAAAGATCATTTAATCATTTAAAGCCAAACAGTCAATGACATAGCATCAGGCTATGTAGGGTGAAAAATCTGGTCTGCTGAGATGAGATGCTCATCCTGCTTTTCTCAATTGATGGAGACTGGATTACCATTTTCAGGTGTTCTTGCTAGGCTTTGTTAACTTGACTTCCCTAGCATGAGAGAGGATAACTTGCAAATGACTGCCCCATCCTGCAAGGACACATCTGAAAGCACTTATTTGCCAAATGGGATGAAATCTGGTTTTCCTACATAGGAGGAAATATTGGTATCTATTATTGCTACATATGGCTGCCTCATCCTGCCAGAGCAGAGCAGCCCCACTGTGTTCAAACTGCAAAACCAACCAAACAAAAAAGCCACCACCCAAAATTAGAGCAAATGAAAAGCATTGACTTTTCCCAAACACAGTGGCTGGCTGGCCAGCTTGCTATAGCAATCTGAAGGCTCATTCATTAAACAAAATTGCGCAAAGCTGTCATTCTTGCTGTATGAGTATATTGACCGGCAAATGTGAGTCTCCTGCCAGTGGAAAAATCTCTCATTTTTTTTGAGAGAGATTTGAAGTGAAAATAAAGCTGGTTCATTTTTTCCATAGAGCTGTGAAAATGAAACTCTTTGCCAGGTAAGCTGAGGGTACATATTTGTTTGAATAGCTCTACTAAAAATTAAAAAACAAAATAGGCAAACAGGAGTGCCTAAATTCGTACTCTGGCAATTAAATAACCCAGCCAGCTTACATGAATGTTTATCCATCTAGCATTTCCCCTCCATGAAACAGAAGTTGTTTCTCTTCCCCATTTGGGAAACTGAGACACACCAGCACATGGATATGACTTTGGATACTTGACCTTAGGCACTCAAGTAATTTTCCTTTCAGAGGTATACAGTGGCATCTCTGGCTGCAGCCAGTGTCATTTTCCTGCCACTGCCTCACACTGCTGATGCTGTTGGCACTATGCAGTGTTTTCCAGCCTTATTGCTTAACTCCTGTCTGAGGTGAGTACACTCCAACTACATTTAATTTTCTGAGTATCAACTCATTTCCAACCACCTTACAGACAGAACCCCGACTACTGTTGCAGAAGCCAGCAGGAGCCAGGATTTCTGTCTGTTTTATGGGAATGCAACCTGAGATGCACTGTTTAAAAATGTGCAGATAAGTTAAAATAATAAGATAATGTTATTTTGAATTTTAGTAGCCCTCCTTTACATGTGACAGAGTATCTTACAAAATGGTCAATACTGTCTGGACCTTTGTCTAATTTTTAGCAGACTGGATGGGCATTACAGAATGATAAGAATTTGGCCCTCTGGAGCTGAGCAGAATACAGAGATTAAACATGCTGCTGAAACAGAAGTACTCAATTTTTTCTTCAGTGTTTCAGACAGTTACTTTGACAACCATAATGCAAAAGTTTATGCTACCATTGCCATTGCCTCTCAGATAAGTACCCTTGAAACCTAACTAGCTTAAACAATCCCAAAATTAAAAAACGTTGTAGTACTACTGAGAAAATAATTACACACTTAAAAGCTAACCTATGACAGATGAGTCAAAAATTGGCCACTATTCTACCTTTTTTTCTTCTTTATCTTTTCAAAGAAGGCAAGAAACAGGTAGAAAATGAGCGTGCATATTATTGCTTCTGTCTCTAATTACAAGGACTGTGTTATGCAACGAAAAATCTTTTAACAGAGCAACAAACAAATTCTCTAAGGTGGTATCACCTGTTGATGATACTGCTCCCAGAACTCTTGTCCTCAGTATGAGATTAGACAACATGACCATGAAGCTTGGTATAAAGGTAACTGCACTGCTTTTACCCTGCATAAAGCCAAAGGCTCATCTAGATTAAAGGCTGTAAAGATCTTTGCCCCCCAGCACACTATATCCAAAACATGTTATTTATACTACACATAGGATGTCAGTATTCATAACAGGAGAGCTCCAGGATTCAGATCTGCTTACTGATTTTGGCAAAGTTTTGTGTGGAATTAAGAGGATGAGCCAAAGAAGAGTAAAAGCCAGTAAGAATATTCTAATATTAATTTTTTCGGATCCAACGACTTTTAATATAGTTTTATGTTGCCCTTTCTTTACTTTTTTTTTGTTTTTTTTTTCTTTTGTCATATGGCAATGGTTAAACAGCTCAGACTGTGCTTTGGTTTCAAGAGCAAAGATAAATCTTTGGCTTGGCTTTACCTTCAAACTTTGGAAAAAACCAAGGGCAATCTGAACTAAAAATAAAAAATTCAAATTCCATCTCACTTTCATCTCTGTTTTCAAAAAGAAACAATTCTCTGAGGAGTAGGTAATGCTAAATAAGATGTGAAAGTGAAACATCGCTGTGCTTTGGAAGAATGGAAGACCTACAATCATACTGAAAATTCCAGGCCAAAGTTTCTGCTCCTGTAGACTGGAACCCTTTCATTGCACACAGTAGGGATGAGCAGCAGAAAAGTCAGTCCCAAGAATATTTAGAACAATTTTAAAGGCTTCTTAGATAATGCATAGTAGCAAAGACTTTGGAACCAGTAAAATGAGAGTTTTAACGTGTCTAAGGATCCTTAATCCTTTATAACCTATGATTACTTTATGTGCTCAGAAGATCATTATTTTAAGTGTTTAACATGCCACATAAGTGACCTGTATAAACTGTACAAGCCTTGCAAAAATACTTCCCAATGATCTACTGTATGTGAGAGTAAAGAGCAGGTTTCCCCAAGTGTTATTTTTCAAAGTGTTTGCTTGGTATTTCCAGCTCTTTCAGACCTCTTCCCATCTTGTCTCCCCACACAGATGTGAACAACTACCTCAAGTTATATTTATTTTGAAGCTCTCCACAACTAAGGAAGAAAATCCAAAAAACTTGTTTTGGCAGTACTGTTCAAGTAAAACAGATTATAAATATTTAGCTTTTACAATGATCATCACAGGAAAGAGCAATGTTGGCATTGAGTCACCTAATAAGGAAACGATTTTATTATTGCTTATGTGAAGACAGTTCTGTTATTGTTTCTACATCTAATGCATTGAATGTTTTAGACTTTTTTAATTTGGGAAAATTAAATGTTGTTTAATGGCTTGACAACAATGCAAAAGGAAGCTCAGTGCATGATGCTCCCAGGAGGTTGTGAAGCTATTGCAATCAGCACTGTTGAGAATTAAATCTGCCTATTGTTTCAAAGCATTTGAGGCCAAACCAATCAACCACTGGCATAATTAGTGTAGTCCACAAGGGCCTTTGGTGGTACTTGTTTTCATCAATCATGAGGAACAAACACAGACTAAAGAACCTGCTTGCCTTGGGTCACATTTGAGAATAATTATAGTACAGTCCCATGGCAAGTACCCTTGAACACTAGTAATTTGACCTCATACATGTATGCATATTTTCATAAAGATAACATGCAGGAGAAAACACAGGCTCTCCCTTGCATGAAAGGGGCAAGGCTATCCTCTTTTGCTTATGTTCTACACACATATTTTACAATGTCATAATTACAGAAGACAGTTTGCAGAATGAAGGGGAGGAATCTTTAAAGTTATCAATCAGTTGCAAGAAGAATTATAGAAATAGTCATGATTTACATGACTGAAACACTGAGATCAACCAACAAAACAAAAGGCATGAAGTCTACATGCAAAATTGAAAAAAAAGTGCCTTTTCATTTAGAGAAATACCACTATTTCAATTGGTCAATACATCTTTTTCTTCACTTCCACCTGCTATACTGCATACGTCTGTAAAGCTCTATATTGTGTTCTATATTCTTTTACTAGATACTATTTTACTAGATACTATCTCAGCCACCTCTCTGATGAAATTTCTTCTGCTTGCATTGATCTGTCCAGACTGCAACAGCCTTGTCCACAGCAGAGCCAGGGTTAGAGCCCTGGGGTTCCTGGCTAGCTGCCCTGAGTGTAAGCAATGAAACCACGCTGCCTCCCTCCACTAGCTGACATCAGATGTTTTTGCATACAATACTTTGTAGGCTGTTTAAGTCTCCACAATGACATCCTGAGGAAGTGATTTTGGAATAAAATATAGTCCGAGACTCTGAGCAATAGTCAGTCAGACCAACAGCATTGACATTATGACACTTGTATTGAGTTTCGTTTGAAAAACTCAAATGAACTTCCTCAAAACAACTCACAGCTTTAACTTAGGTGATGCTTTCTTACTTAGGAAGCATTCTAACTTGGAATGAATTCTTATTAAGGAAGCATTCTTACTTAGAAAAGTACTGAATTAATGCTGAAAATATCATTCATTTGCTTTAATGTCAAACATCTAGTTGCTCCAACATTCTGGTATCCTTCAGTATCCTGCATTATGGATAACACAGCATAACAAGGCATCTCTGAAATGGTCTCTGACATCCTACACAGATAGGTAATGACACTTTTCCAAGTTTACTCAATCTAGGAATCGAGCTCTCTCTCTCCTATTCTTTGCAGTCACTGCTCAACTGGGTGCTCCTAAGAACACTCAGATTGGTTTCGGGGTCACTGTATTTTCAGAATGCAGCCTGCAAACTCATAGCATGCTATGAGTTTGGTTATTATTCCTTGGTTATTCTCCTCATAGTGCTTCCAGTTTATGCTTCTGGCTGTCTTAGTTAAAAGGAGAAGATGAAGGAAAAGAGAGATGATAAATCAGTGTTACAAGAAATGTTCACCAGCATTTGAGATTGCACAATGATATGTAAGCAAATACTGAGAAATAGGCAGTGAAGATCAGCTATTGACAGAAGACAAAGAAGACTGCAAAGAAAAGATTGCAAACAGAACAGGGAATTTTCTGTATGCAACCAACTTTGAGGATGAATAACAGAGACTATAATAACATTGCAGAAGTCTCCAATAAAAGCAGGTATAAAATAAAACATAAATTAAGCTCAAATGTAGTACTCTGATTCACAACATTTCTTAATCATATAGGGGATAAAAAGAGCTGAAGCAAGGCATTTTTCCTCTAGCCTTGCTGTGGATAGGGGATGCTCTATTTAGAGGCCACATAGGCTCATTTTGATAAGAGTACTGAAAAGGTAAATGCACCACAGCATCCTTAGCATCATGGTTAGTTACGTGACATACTCTCGAAATGTGTGAAGGTATTTACAATTTTTCAATTTTTCTGAGTATAAATATGATTCAGTGTTCAAAACACATAATCTGGTGAAAATTAAGTTGTACATAAAGATAATAAAGAGAAAATACTTTATTCAGCCTTTCAGCTGGCAACACCAGTGGAGTAAAGGAGCCCTTGTGGTGACAGCATATTCATTAAATTCAAGAAGAATTCCAGCTATGTAACAGCAGCAGGACTGGGGTGGACTGTCCTATTGTCACTGATTCAGCAGACTGATACACTACATACTAGCTACTTTAAGAAATGAGTGTGCACTGTGTTTCCAAGAGAAGCAATAACACCATCATCAGTCCTGTACCATTAATGTCCCCATAAAGAAGAAAATTAGAAGAAAATTAAAGAAAATTAAAGAAAGCTTCCTGATTCCTCTCTCTCCTCATAAGTCTTCCAGTGGTATTAGCCATATAATTCCAGCAGAGTCATTCCTATTTACACTGCTCTGAATAAAATGAGTCTTCATGCCTGTTGAAACTAAATCATCTCCTCCTACAGTCATTTGCTATTATTATATTGGACTGTTTAACCAAAGTGATGAACTACAGGATATGTGACTACATTACTAGTCACTGTTTTATACTAAAGATATTGGTAGGGAAATGGGGAGAAATGACTTTTCAAACCACTGACATTTATACTGATATTTGTGGCTTTGCTACTTCTTTGTTGTGTCAATTCATTGGAACTTAAAATCATATCCTAAAAATTATCTTAGATTGCTTTTACAGTCTGATTAGAAACTGTAAGAACAACAAAACTGTAAGTCCCTTAAGATAAGAGACTTATACAGCCAAACAGGAGAACAATGAGATTAGCAATTTTCTCATTACCTCCTGGCAGTTTGAGATTACAATTTCAGCTATATAATGGGAGTTTTAGGAAACTCAGAGAGGAAATAAGATCAGAAGTTACTTAAATTTCTCCTCCCCAAACCAGTTAGGCAAGTAAACAAATAGAAAGTGCCTCTACTTCTTTGCCAGCCAGAATAACTGGGCACAGGGATGTTCTGAAAGAATAAACTGCACCAGGACAGTGTGGTCACGAGCCTCTGCAACTAATCACACCTCTGACTGTTAAAAGTCTCCATTGTATCAGAGTATGTGGATGAATTTACTAATCAACAGGTAAACGTAACCTTCAGGATCAGTCTTTGTCAGTACTTTCATCTTTTGGAATTTGCTTTAATACGGATGTGAAAATTTGACTTTATGACTGAGGGAGACACTCAACCCTTCCTGTGATTTGAACTTGAACACATCTTGCAAATCTGAACTATTTTCTTTCTTGCAAAAACTTTATCTCAGACTTTGGAGGTATTTGAAGAGTTAATTTGACTTCATACTCCTCTTCTTCCAGACCAAGTATCAACAAGTTTGTTGCCTTGATCTAACTGGGTTTATTTATTACTGAAAATAATTCAAGGTCATTAAAATTCACCCATGTTTGAGGAATTTATGTATTTATAATGCATTCTAGTCCCACAAAAACTGCATCTTATCATTCTTTCAAACAGAGGCCAATTAAAGTTCTTTCATTTTATAAGTTGTTTTAACTCTCTGAAGAATAAATCTGGCAAGTTTAAATATCACTAAGATCTCACTGGAAAACAATGGTACAAGGTAACTCACTGTTTAAATGGCAAGAACGTAAATTTTTTCTTAGCTTGTTTTGACTGTAATACAGTTGGTTGAAAAATTTTATTTTGAATGTCTGCTGGAAAACCAAGTATTTGAATGAAAAGATGTTTTTCATTCAAAGTGTTTCTTTTTGATAAAAAAAAGAGAACAAAAACAAAACCCCTCAACAAGCTTTTTGTGTTGAACTTCACAGAGAACCACGCAATCCAAGATTACTGAAGTGTCTGAGTTTATAAAATGGGGAGACCGTTATGTTTTATGTATACTGTCATCCTAAAGACCTAGCCCTCAAAAAAGGAAGAACTAATGAAGTTTTGAAATTACAGCTCCAACAAGACAATGAACCATCAAGATTTTGAGTTTTGAGCAAAAAGTATTCAGTTATTTGAAGATCTTTTTTGTTTATTGAATTTTTGTCTTGAATATGCACTTTTTTCGATGAAAATACATATATTTAAAAACCAAGTTCCCTAATAAGTCATGTGTTTTCCACAGAAGGCTGCATTTTCTACCAGTCTGGCATATTAAGTTTTACTGTCTCTTTTCTCTTGTGTTTTGATCAAGAGACATTAAGATCTGAAATTTAATTTACAGCCTTAATTGTATTTAAGCATAGTTTTATATAAGTTTCATTTGTGGACGAGTGCAGATACTTAGCCTGCTGTTTTTAAGCTAACACAAGTATTAAAAATAGCTTAATCAAAAACAGTGGTCTGTCCCTTCAGCCATGGCTTCTTCTACAGTAACACAGAAATCTAGTGCCTTGTGGAAACAATGTTATTCCTAGGCAGCTATTCCTAGGGATTGTGGGGTGCAGGGAAAACATAGAGGAGCCTAACACTTATCTGGAGCAGTCTGATTTGAGAGATGACAGAGCACGATGTACAGAGTGCAGTGAAATGTAATGCAAGCCAGTCATAACACAATAGTTGGGGTAGAGATGAGAAGATCTCAAAGTGGGTTTATGTACTTTAACAACGTGATTTGACTGCAAGAAGTTCCCTTGCTCCGATGACCCTTTGTGTGGAAAGGAGGCTCTACATTGGAAACTAACAAAAGAATCATCCAGTTCATTGCACTAAGGACAGGGTAGGATAAAGGATCCAGGGATGACAGCCTTAACCTTGGACCTCAACAATCCATAAAAGCAGACACTGCTGTAAAGAGTCAGACTAATGCAATAGCTTCATTGTGGACATGTGGCTAATGCACAGATTTGGGGATGAATTACACCCATCAAACAGAAGTCACTGTAGGAGTTGAATTTCTCTTGGTTTTGTATAAAATGGAAAACACTAAAATTACTGATGAAGCCTCAAGAAGTTCCTGCATCACATGGCAGTGTTTTAGAGAATTAAGGAAAAAGTCAATAATTTGTTTGAAAAATTAAGCAGTGTATGAAATATAACACAAGCTGTCAGTCTCTTCAACAATTTTGTTCAGAGGCACATGGCTTGGCAAATAAGAAATTTGGAAAGCCATATGTGATAAATCATCCAATTAAAAATCCTTCCAAATTAAGGCAAACGTGACTAAACAGAACCTGATCTACCAGGGAACATGGCCCTCCCATGGTCCGTATTTCCACTAACAACAGTCAGAACTTTTTTGTGCAGATCAAACAGCAGAATTCCACCCTTCATATAAACTGATTTTCACTTCTTTTTCAAACAAAGCTTATTCAATTATTGGAAGGGTAGATAGCTGGTTATTTGACTTATCCTGATAGAAGAAAAAACTGCATCTCTGCGTAGAATATAGACATTTTCTCCTAACTATCAGGTCATTGGATGATGATGGAAGGCATGGCAGCTCTTACTGTTTTCATTGTTGGAAGACCTATCTTTTACATACCACCCAACAGTCATAGTCATAGTACAGCCATAGCCAGAACCAGACTGTCTTGACTGAAAGTTTTATCTATTTCCCAGAAAGATTATGTCATTAGATACGAGACAGTCTAATATGTTTCTGTGCATTAACATTATTTAGATGATTTTTTTTCATCTGTCACTAAAATATAGATCATTAACCTGACATTCCTCTTAGGATTTATGGACTTTATTGATGTTTTTATGATTGTGCAATCTGATGTCTGGCAAACCATAGAAAGCTGTGGGTAGGTGGAGGAGTGTGTGTCTGAAAACTAAAAGTGGACTTCAAGCAGGACTGTTGCGCCATTTACTTGCTGTAGAAAGTAATGTGATATAATTAAAAATGGTCAGGAAAGATTATTATCTTTTGGCATCAAATTTTAACACACACAGTAAAATAGAAATTATCGGCCTTGCATAAAACAGATTTTTTTTTTTTCCTCCCCACAGAGGGGGTCCAGTAGAGACCTGGAATATCCTGAGGATAAAGAACATCAACTAGATGTAAAACAGAGCTCTTTTTTTAATGGTTTAGGATGGGAGTATCTTCCCCTGTAGTGGGAGGAAAAAGCTGGAAATGTCAGTGCTTGATCTTTTTTGAGGTTTTGAACTAATATATAAAATAAAAATGAAGATAAATGAAAGTCCTTGTGAAAAGGATTATTAAAGATAGGACAGTTCTATAATAAGCATGATCCAGCAGCCT
The DNA here is from genome assembly GCA_013397245.1 of Thryothorus ludovicianus. Lineage (NCBI taxonomy): Eukaryota > Metazoa > Chordata > Aves > Passeriformes > Certhiidae > Thryothorus > Thryothorus ludovicianus. Next base: position 80,898 of record VZTB01009807.1, read on the forward strand.
ATGAATTAAGAATGAATCATAATATACAAGCAGTGTGGGGAGGTCTGGAAAGTTTAATCTTCTTGGATGACTCTGAAAGAACTGAAAGAAAACAGTAATTTTCCTTTACCAATTTAGGTCAGGCAAGGAAAAGAAAGAGGACCAGAGTACGAAGAGCGATTTTTTTCACTGGTAAAGAATATGAAGAAATTGAAGAGTACTGTTCCCTCTTTTGTAACAGGTAAATCAAAACTAGAATATCATTAAAATTGCTGCTGAAAAGTAAGACAAATTTCTCTGTTAAGAACTAAGTCAACCATTTACTGATTGGCCCTAGTGGTATGAACACTCAGTCGTTTTTAAGCCGTGAGTTTTTCAGCTGCCAGAGCTTGCAAGCAATATTCAGAAAGAATTCTACTCTAAAACTATTGTGGTTCTTGTCATAAAAGCAACAACAAATGAAAATAAGTAAAGAGAACTACCTCCTAAACTTTAAAATATTTAAAAATATAACCGTAGGGCATATAACAAATTGTGACAATGGATCTCCCCAACATTTTCTTAACAATACTAGGTTTAGAGTAAAATACAAAACAGAAATTATAGTTCACTCCAAATAATTAAGTTCCTTCTTCAACTCTAAAGGAAGCATTTAATGGACCAGCTACAAGAGACAACCCAAAGAGTCTGAGAAAAAACCATAAGATTGTTGTTTTAGAAGCTTCAAGTCTTCATCTGAGTGAGCATTTCTTACTAAAATTCCATGCAATGTTTTTCTCTTTAACTGCCATGCACCACTTTGCTGAGAGAACAGGGCAAAAAAAAAATGTTCTACCAGCTCATGTCTTTCAGCACCCACAGCTTTTACAAGGCCCTAAAGCCAGATCTACGACTAACATAAAATATTTGGACGTGATGTAGATGTCATGAAATAATGATAGTGAATTTCCTTGTGTAGGGAACCGACCTGCAGATGAGCCCAAGGTAGAAAGTTCACAGTAAAAATGTCTGGACTTGAACTTGTCTAAAATTTGGCAGAGTGCCCATCTGTTATGGACTGACAAGATCCATGCGGTGACTTAATAGCCCTTGGGATGTTTGAAGACATTTAAAATCAATACTTGGCCTTCTCCTTCCCTTCCCTGGATTGAATTGACATTCTTAGGGCTCAAGCCAATTCCATTTCAGATACTCCGGATTATCAATCCTCTGTGCCAGAACATTACAGATTTCCAATAGGCTGTTCTAACTTTTAGCCCATGGCAATATGACATGGATATATTTCTACAATTTATTACCATGCTTTTGACTTCACCCGCTACAGCTAATGACTGCACTTACAACACAAGCTTGAGAGTGCAATTCTCATGGTTGACTGTGGTTCATACCTCACTAATTGTTGGAAAAAAACACTGAATTTAGGGCTGAAATGAACTAATAACAGCAAAAAGCTCCAGTTTTCCTGTGTAATTCAGTGGTTTGCAATTAATGGACCACTTCTACTCAGGTTCTTTCCCTATGCAAATCTACTTTATGCATTAATTTGAAGTCCATTTCTGAGTGTCCAATATAAGCATACTATATTAAGAGCAAGTAGTAGTCATCCTCGCCTGCCCCTCCTTTAATGCTAAATACAAGCAAATTTGAGAATGGAAGACTAGCCAGGGTTCTGCTGGCCAACACATGAATTCCTAGGAACTCCTGCTGAAAAAGACAAGCAACAAGCTTTTAAAACACTTTCTTCCTCCTCTTGCCTATATTCTTTCCTCACTTTGTTATGATATCTATTTTGATTTCCTTCTAACTAGTTTAATATCTCAAATCTTGACATTGTGAAATAAACTCAATTCAAAATACTTCTAGAAAACCTATAACTATTTTGTAATAAATATGTAAGAGGAAACATGCAACTGGATCTTAATTTTTCCTTGCTAGCTCACACAACTTCAACTACAGGTAATTTATCTTCAATGAACACTAAAAGCAACATTTGGAAAATGTAACAATTAATGAGAATAAATAAAAAGTCACTGAGCTGTTACTCAGTGCTTTGTCTCTAGGTTATTAATTTTCCTATGCTTAGGAAGGAATGGTTCTTAGAATTGATGTAATTGGGCAGACACATGAACTCTCACATTTATTTCCTTTGAAAGATTTTTTTTTCTGTATTTTTATGCAAGTTTTTTTAACTTTAGGACTGACTTTTGTCAGGATGGGCAAAACAATAAGTTAGGCTGAGTTTGGAATGAACATGACCACTGGAGTACAGGACAAGGTTTGTCTTGGTCCTTTCAGGAGTTGACTTTCAGGGAATGATCAATGCACAAGGATACCACTGGAACAATTGCCTCTGATTTAAAAAAAAGCAAGCTAAAAGACAGAAACCTCACTGAAAACCAACATAGTTTCCATGTGAGAAAAACTCTTATTTACAAATATTTTGAAGCTGTCAGATGACATGGCAATAAAAACTGCATTCACCTCTTAGAATGTCACTGTCATATTAATCAGTGTCACTGGCAGACTTTGCCAACAGATTCAGACTATATAGACAGATAAACACAAGTAGCTATTTTGTATAGACACAGACACATAATTACCACTTTAGATTTCATTATTTTAGTCTATTAAGAAGGTATTCTCAGCAGACATTATACCAACTGTTTTCATTTACATTTGCAGCCAGTCTATAACACATTTTTGTAAGTGTACATCAGTGTTTTCCCAGATGGTGTTTTAAGAGTGAAATTCCTGGTGGATTGAACTCCCTGGGACTAATTGATAAAATCTTACAACAGATTTTTTAAGTCCTGAAAATGACAGTCTGCACCAAAAAGGCAGCAATAAAACACTATTGCATTGTGTCAGAAAATTGAATAAAAAGCTATGTGTCCCTTTCACATGCACACAGGTGAAGTAAAAAATTATGATGATGATGATGATTTTACATTACCAGAATATCCAGATAAAGTGGTTGAAATCTGGGCACTCTTGAAATCACTAAAACTGTAGTTTGAGGAGACAAATAATTCTGATTTAGGATTCCTCATTCTGGAGTAAAAATGTCATAATCACATAAACCTAACCCTGCCTCAGAAGCCTTAATGGCAGATGAGAGTTTTCTCTGGGTCAACTCTATTTTATGATGGATTATGTATGGTTTGTCCACTACCACATGCTTAAAGCATATAAGCATAAAGATGGCAGAAATCATGAAGCTGTCACAAACACTGCATCATGTATCTGTGTGGTTCAGATGAAATGTGAACTATTGAGTCACCAAAGGCAACAATTACATCCTTTCTTCTATTTTGGTCATGCTGGATTATCAACACAACAAACACCAGTTTTACAATCCCTTTACAAAGCTCATTAAATACATGATCAACAAATGTATGATCAATGAACGTATCAATCATTAGCACTGAGATACTATCACATCTTTATAGAAACAGAATATGAAAGAATAATAATAAGAGAATAGAACTGAATAGTAAATAGGTGAAACTGTACTTTTATATAAGTATACTACAGGTTATGGATGACTTTTTCTTTTATGTATTTGCAAAATTAATGAAATTTTATATTAAATCTTATTTATTTTGTGGTGTACAGATTCTACTGAGAAATTACTGAATACTTTATGTACTAAATATTTTTTTTTAACATTAAAAATATTATCAGTTAAACTTACCCTTTTATTTCTCAGGAAAGTGCTTCCACAGCAGACTATTTGAAAATAATGGCTCTCAAATTCAAGCTAACAAAATGAATTTGAAGTTTCACTGGGCATTGTGAAAAGAATTAAACTACACTTTCTTTGTCTATACTCAAACACAAAAAATGGTGCACAATTTCTAAAAAATGTGACACTGTGCTCTCAAGAATCCCACAAGAATATAAACTGCAGATAGAGCAGATGTGGAAAGAAAGAAAGCAAAGAAAGGAAAGAAAGGAAAGAAAGGAAATAAAGGAAAGAAAGGAAGGAAAGGAAGGGAAGAAAGGAAAGAAAGAAAGGAAAGAAAGGAAAGAAAG
>VZTB01009807.1:85362-114343 GCA_013397245.1 Thryothorus ludovicianus
GTGACAAATTTCTAGACACATATTTTATGCTACAGAAATCCCAAAGGAATTCTGTTCTTGCCTACACTGACTAAAGAAATGACAAATTAAATCTCCAGCATGAAAACTATTTGTTTTAAACTTTTGTCTATGTTATTTAAGGTCCTTCTCTTAAGTGCCTATTGGAAAATCAAGGAAAAAATATTAACAATTATTGCACTAATATATATAGCTTGTATAAAGGAGTCTTTAAACCTTTTAGAATCTTTCTTATGATGATTGTCTTTTCTAAATGCTTTTGCCCCTCAATTCAGTAAAATACTTAAGCACAGTACTTAATGTAAAGTGTAATCTCAATTTCTACTAATTTGAGGAGTGGTTTGGGGTGATTTACTGAATCATAGCCTACAGCATTAATGTTTCCTTTCAAACTATGCATTTTTCCACAGAAAAAGAAACCAAGATTCTCTAAAGTTTATCTCACTGAAAGGAAGGAACAATGAGAAAGGCATCAAAATTTATCATCCACCAAAGCACTGAATTTATCTGAATACTATAGAGACTTCAGACTTAGGACATTCACCTGACATTCCCAGTCCAAGTTTTAAAAGCTCAGTTCTAAACAGTGAGGAAAATAAGTAAGCCAGAATTCCACAATTATTTTTAAAAAGCAACGTAATTACTTCACACCAAACCAATGATCAGTTTGTAAATAGCAGGGGGCAGATGTAGTAAAAAGCAAGTAACACTGTCTTTCTGATTCCTGCTCACTGACAACTGGCTTCTGATGGGAGTTTGCTTCTTTTCAGCTCTGCCTTCTAAGATTTACCACCAAAAAAATGTAACCAACACTGTTGTTTTACAAGCACCTTCTTGCTACATGTCACCCAAAAATAAGCAGATAACAAAGAGGAAGATAATTAAAAAGAATATAAAAAAGAAATGTCTGACCCACTAGCAGATGCAAATAGGTGTGAGCCAGAGAGACTTTAGTGGACTAATATCATTTTAGCCAAGTAATGCCTGGCCAAAAGTACTTCTTTACAAAAGGAACATATGATGCATGAGCTTAATAAATCATCACTATGCAAATCATTAAGGCACCATCATACAAAGAGAGTGGAAGCATGATGTTTATAAAATGCTTCATGCATATCTTCACACCAGCTTTGCAAAGTAAGACCAACGTTTCTTACCTGAGCTTTTATTTGTTTTGTTCTGTCTACTCTTTACTTGTTCAGTCCATAAGGTAGGATAACGAGAAGCTATATCTAGAGAAAAAAAAGGCAATAGAAAATACTTTATAAATGTTAACATTTTCAAAAGTAATTACCAGCTGAATAGTACGTGGCTAGTTTTAAAGAAAAAATTGATCTTAAAAAAAAAGACCACACTTTCTTATATTAGGGCAGTTAAGAGTATTATTCATGTAAAGGCATGAATAGTCCTTTCCTTATCCTATTTTTACAGAAGATTGAAATATATACTTTTAATCAAAAATTATGTTTAAATAAAATAGAAATGTCCTAATCTGGACCCAAAATATATAATGGCTGCAGACCAAATTCGGCAAGATTAGCAGTGAATGATAAGGCAGCCACAATACAGAACTATCATCTCTTATTTAATGCAATTAATTTCTCCAGAGGCAAATAAGCCTCACAAAACATCAGCATTAACAGTGATATTACTAGACCCTAGAACAGAATAGAGCAGAATTTACCCTTTGACTTCTCTGTTTGAACACAGAGTTTTAATCTGCACTTTGGCTCAAGTTTAAAACCTGTGTCTGCTCTCAGTAGCGACAATTAAAATTGCTGATATTGGTCTCCACATGTAAAGTCTCATCTCAAGACTATCCTACAAAATTCACTGCCTGTAAGACCCTATTGAGTTTGTTGTCTTTGTTCCTGAAAAAAGAACAGAAGTTTGCAATTTCTTGTAACTGCCCCAGCAGTTGTAGATACTCCTAAAATGGCATTTTTTGTTGTGGAATACAGTCCATAACTGCACAGTTACCACACTTTTAAATTTGCTCACCTTCTTCATCACCTTGAGGCTGAGTCTCCAGCGCGGGAGCTGAGGCATCATCTGAATTCAGAATGGAAAAGATTTGCAAGGAGACTACAATTATGAGAGTAAGCTAATTAAGTGTACATACATGATTGAAAATAATGATTTGCACATAGCCCCGGCCAGTAAACAGTAATTTAAACATTCTTTATAGGCACTACACAGTACAGATACATTACATATATACAGATTATCTTTTATAAATGGATGGGGTTCGAGGTTATGGATGATGGAATTATTATAAGCTCTTTGGTGATGCATGAAGTGATCCAAGTTGCTCTCTGGAGTGCAATTCTTCATTTCTAGTGCTGCATACTGATGCCTACAGATTAAAACTGAAAAATTGGCATTTCTAAAGAAATAATTAGATAAACGTAGAGAAGAAGTGAGACCTGTGAAAGCAAAAACAGTCTGGAGAAAATGAGTGGCTGCAGACACCTTAAAATCAAAGGGTTTTTTTTAATCACTGTACAATCTATTTAAGAATCAAGTTGATTTTATAAGTAAGACTCACAGATTATATAACCAGAATAGTGTTTGCACAACTGTTATCCTCTGGTCAGCATTCTCCATCAACCCACTATCAACCATTACTGCAAGAAAAGAGGGAGGGAAAGTTACAGAAACAACAAGAAGATGTGAGTCATTTCAGGTTCAGTAAAATACAGTTGATGTAGTGCTGAAAAAGAAAAATTAAACATAAAAAACTATTTAAACAAGCTTTCACTAAACAGAGTGGTACCGAAGACCCATCTTTACTTTATTATGTTTTTGTTATTTAAAACTATTGCAGATGCAGGGTAAATATGACTCAGAAGGCCAAGCTAGTACATATTTTCCAGTCATATTTTCCTGTGGTGTGGAGCTAACTCCAAGACCAAGGTGTACTGCAGTAAACAGCATCTTCCATGCAAAGGTTTTATTGCTATTTCTTGCAATTTCACAATTGGATCTCAGACCAAAATAGTTTCCAGATTGTTTTCTTGGCATTTTCATGGAAGAAAAAAATCAAAGGTAACTGAGAAGCTGCTTCTGGCATGTAACCTTACCTGGGTAACAAGGGAACAGCAGGTTTTAGGCTAACACACCATCTCTCTCCTTTTCTTCTTGCTACTGCAATTCAGCAGAGTCTTCTGTTCTCTTTGCTACCACCACCACTGTTTGTTTGGTTTTTTAACTCTGAGTTGTCTTTAAATCACGCGGAGGATTTGGGGTTACTCTGGCCTTGGCTGTTAAGGGTCAGAGTCTAGGCCGCACCAAGAACAGATAGCGAGTAGAGATACTGATAGCAGGTAAGACCAAATTTCCAGTTCATGGAATAGTGACCTTTAAGTTTTTCGCAAAATCAAAGCTACAGCAATGGGAGCTTATTCTCAATGCAAAATTATCTAACCAAGACATAAGGAGATTTCTTTAAAGAGTGCTCGTTCTTCATGTCCACACAATGGCAGGATTCTTTGCTCCAATGCTATGAAAGACTGTCATTCCTCATTAGTTTTGCTGGCATTTCTGTGGTGTCCTCTGGGTGGTGGAATAAGACCACTGATTAATCAGAAAAGCCAACAAGCATCCTAGTGTACTGAAAATCAAGACATATATTTTGGCCATCAATCGGTGTGTGATTCAGGAAACCCAGTATTTCAGAAGATAACTTATGGTAAGCAGATGTTACCTAGAGCCAAGCCAGAAATTGTGCCTGCATTTAAATGACACTTTTCTAATCATTTTTTGGTACAGTTTGTGACACATTTAATCTTGCATAATGCTGCAACTCAGTAATAATCAGCCCAATCAAAATTAGCCTCCTGAACTTTGTTCAAGCAGCATTTAAAACAGTTTTGGTGGTGTTGTAGTTGTTATACAACATATTTTTAATGATTGATATGCATTAGATATCTCATAGACTAATTGCACAATTCTTCCTGGCTGGTACATGCATATCAGTCCATATATTTAAAAACAAATCTGTTTAAATTCTGTTTGCTGCCGGAGTTCAATTACCAAGAACACGGTCCTGCAGTCAGCTAAGAATCAGAAAAAAGGGATGTGATTCCAGCTCTGACACCTGTGATTTTCAGAGTATAAATATTTTCCTTGGATAGAGGAAAGAACTGTGGAGCCAGAGAACATACTTCAGGAAATACATTTTCAGCTTCATTTCTGTTCAGTTGAATGTTGAAATTCACAAACACACGAAGAAAGCTCCTGATCTCCAATACCTGCAGCTGGAAATTTTCTTTCAGTGTTGAAATACCCAGAGAAAGCAAGGTGCACAACTGCAACAGATATGGCTCACCAGATCCATATCTATGAGACATCTTAGAAGGGGAGACTGTCCCAGGTTAAGTCTGCGCTGTCTCTGGAGGACAGTCTTCAAGACCACACCTTGAAGGTTTGAAGCACGTCCTCTGGAGCACTGAGAACACTGTGAACCAGCCTAAGCCTGCTGGGCTACAGTGTGGGCAGATACCCCTGGTTACTCCATAGGAACATGGAAAGAGGAGCAGAGAGTTATGGTTGGTGCAAAAAATACTACTGTGCCTTTCTTTGCAAGCTGAGCTACAAAACATGTTTTACTACCCTGGCTGTGAAGCTGAAGCACAGCTCCTTGACTCAGATAGGCATATGATCCTGGTCCCTACTCTGTGAGGGTCCCTAAAGAATTTGGGATGGCTCTGACAACATTGTTTTACTTAAAGCATAAGGCAGTGACCATCTGGAAGAAGGGTGGGGAGAGGAAGACGGCAGCATTTGAGAAGACGCAGGGACCACCTGGGAACCAGGTCAGAAGCCTTTAATGCTGCAGGCTTGTGCTGGAGAACAAAATCTGGGCATGAGTAAAACGCATTTGTGTCACTTGAAACACAAACACACATGGTAAGAAGGGATATTTGCAAAACTGTGCTCATTTCCTTCTTCTGTGACTCTTCATTCAGGGTTCAGTAGTTCAGCCACTACAGCCATACACAAAAATAAAGGATTCCAGACAAGTTTTATATGCAGGATAGTTTGTTCAGTTCAAAGCTGAAAAAGCTGAAAGTCCAGACCTGAAGAAAATGGGCAACCTAAGGTTAGTGGAACCTACAATTTGTCTGGAAATACATGAAGGAACAATTTTTCAGTACTTTGTAATATTAGCCTTAAAGAAGTATTGATTATTTTAGCCTAACAGAACTATAGTTTATTTAAATGTAAGGTTTATTGTAATACTGCAAAAGCTCCTGTAAAAAAAATCAATTATATTTACCATGCACCAAACATAGGCATTAATACTAGAATAAAAATGAGCAACTTCTTTTCAATTAATTTATGCAGTGTAACTGACAGAAATATTAAGTATGTTTTTTTCAGCTGAAGCTAAAATTCTTTCAAGCATTTGGAGAGTACAAACTTTAATTTTGTTTAGAGCATAGACATTTATTTAAATCCACCAGCTATGTCGTATTCACATCAGATTTTGTCCTGCCAAAAAGACATACATCATGACCTACATCAAACAACAACAATCTTCTGGCCATAAATATAAACCATCAGATGAATTAATCACAATATAAAGCCAAGTGCTGGGTCCAAGATGACTCAAACACTATGGAAATAAAGTGAGAACTCCAGTTCCGAAGATTTTGGAACAGCAGAATGATGTCTTTATCAAACAGACAGACTAATCTGTCCTCCAGAAAAAGCAAAAGGTATGGAAAAATATTTCGAAGTATAGATTTGGGAAGGAAAGGTGTTGTCCAAACAACATTGAATTGCAAAGTCTATAGGACTGAGTCTAGAGAAATATAGTGACTATGCATACATATACATATATATGTTTATACTTCTAAGTTTATTAAATATCTGCAATGCAAATATAAAATTAATAACATGTATGCATATATATTACATATGCAGCTACAATGCATCACAAATTTATATTAATAATCTAAATATATGGAAAACCACAGTTGTGTCTCTCTCAGCTATTTTAGCTTCTATTTAAAGGCCAGCTAAGATAGTTACCTGTTTTGCCCGCACCTTCTCGTTGTGGCAGCTTCTCACTCACTGAACCTGCAATTGGAAAAAGGAATTAATTAGAAAAATATTTTCACTTCTAATATGCTATCTAAGAAACATAGTTCAGAGTTAATGATTAATTTTTGTAAATTAAAGTAATAAATATCAGCAAATTCTTCCTTTGAAAACCAAAGGTTTTATCTTTGCCTGACCTCTGCACTTGTGCACAATCCATACACTGCCAGATTCCACTTCTTGGACAACACAAGACCTGAGAGAGAGGTAGCATTAAACACTACAGAGACTCAAGTCCAAGAACATGTTAATGTGCTGCAGGATGACCCTTTCCCTTCCCTACTGCCCCAGCAAGGACAGGTTCTGCAGGAAGGAGCATCACCCCAGAACCATTTCCTTGTTTTCCCTTGTACAGGGCAGCTCCCTCCCTCTGCTTGGTCTTGCCTTCTCACCTCAGATGCTCTGAGGGGCTTTTTCAGTCTCTAGGCCAGGCCTGGCTCAGATTCAAAACTGTCCCTTTCTGCTTTAAAGGGTTCACACAAAGCCTTGAGGAAACCCTATGCTGGTGTGGCAAAGTGTTTGTGTGCAGGGGGCTGGCTGGAACACAGAGCTTTATGCTGAGCCTGAGCTGGGCTCTCCACTCACCCCTAGAGCTGTGGCCCTTGGAAAAGAGACAGGAGAGCTGAGAAGGGAGGCAAGAGATGGGTTTTAACAGCTTATTCTACCAGCTTGGACTCCAGCCCAACCCAGAATCCAGCCTTGCTTTCAAGCCATCAAGAAATGGAGAATCCATTAATTTTCTCAGTAGTTTTTCAAGGAGGAACTTGTTCTCCTTGGTTTTAAATAGGAAACCTTCCTTATTTCTTGCTTATGTGCCATTACATCCATTTTTATGATTCTAATTACTAGATACTTTTTAACAATTTAGCTGTCTCTGCTGCATTAAAAATCACCTTTAAAAGTAGGTGGTATTTTTCTCTCTGAAGTGCTGATATGGAGTGATCAAATTTAAAAAACATGAAGTCTTTCAATTTTTACACCACAGTTTCTTCTTACATGCACCTGCTATAATTAAAGAAAAAATACCAAAAAAACACTCTGACAGATGCTTCTATGGGTGTGAAATAATTTAGTTGCCTTAATTTTCTTAACTTATTCCCCCTGGAACTACTAGAATTACTATGTTAAAAAAAAAAAAAAAAACACAACAAAGAAAACCCAAATCTTACGGCACAAAACTTGTGTTCTAAAAGGACAATTTAAATAAGAGAACCCACTAAATCACAGGCCTTGCTTACCATGCTGAACTGATGGTTACTTCAGCAGGAAGTTTAGACAAGGAGTCTGCCAGAGGAAAGATGCCTAACATTACAAATCAGCTCTGCTGATTTTAAAGCCTTCATAAAAGACTGCATGGCAATGCAGCCAAGCTAGTAACCCTCTAACAGACTCAGCTCTTAATACAGCTTTATATATCCATATTACAGCTTTATATATCCAAATTAAAATATTCTTCTTTAGACTTGTTTCCTTTTATGGCAAGAGTGTATTTTAGTGTGTTTTCATTATATTTTGTCTGAGTTACCAGAAATTCAATAAACTTAGTGATGCATCAGTATTAATTGATGCATCAAAAATAAAATCGTTATCATGGGAATTATATACAAGGGTGTTTGGGATAGCTTGCTCTAAATGGGCTCCAATACTAATCCATGTTGCTCACTCTAAAGAGAAGGCAGATTTTGTATTTATGCTGAAGCCAGAAGATCTGAGTTTTTGGTGCTTGGCTTGCATTTGATAAAAGGCTCAGCTTGAACTCGAAAAGGATGTTCCAGTGTTCGGAAGTACTGCATACAAAATTACAGGTTTTTCTAATTGCACTGAATACCAGTGATCCAATCTTTCCTCAAATTTCATCCAGCTACTATTAACTCCATAGCTTCTGAATTTCATTTTGGTGCACAGGCTTATAATTATAATTTTCTTGCAAATCCAGATACTTTAGGCCTGACTCTCAGTCACACAAGCATCTTAAACAGGCTTTTAACTGAGTAGAAATTAAGTCTTAGCAGGGGGAATGTGTGTGATGAACTGCTACTGATGCCCACTCTGCTCCAGTTTGGCACCAGTGTTGTCTCTCTATGTACATTCAAACTATTAGTATAAATTGAACTCAGTTTATACATAAGTAATTTAACACATTGGGAAATTTTTATAATATCCCACATCTTAAAATAAAAGCAGAAAAGTCCAGTCTTTCACATTACTTCATCTATATGAGAAATGGTGAGAATGACTAAAGCCTGGGAGAACTGAATTTTATTTTTTTTCTTGGAAAATTAATAGATGGAGGAAGAAAATGGCATTAACTAGTACTGAAAACTAACTCTATCATATAAAAACTAATTTCAGTAAGAAATTAGATTAATTCTATGTAAATTAGGTTCACTGAGCTAACACTGATTTTTTTAATAGTTTTAAGAAGTGAACAAAAATATTCACAGAATTTCTTACAAAAGAAAACCTGTGCCCTTCACGTAATTCCACCTGACATTTTCAATTTATGCAGCATAACTTTTCTTATCATCTCCAAATTCGAGGTAAGGAGCTATTGAGTTTGATCTTTTCTCTACCATTTCCTGAATATATCAAGGTAGAAGCACTTCTAGCTTAAGCGGTGATAGGAAGTCAGATTTTTAAATTTTTAGAAATTATGTCTTCAGTATCAAGATGAATCCTCACATTTTCAGCTACAGGAAACAAAACCAACTTATAATTTGTCTAAAAGTTAAGCAATGCAATTGGCTTCCAAGTTTTCAGTACACTGTAAGCAACCAAATCACATAAATAAATATCCTTTTGGAATGACGGAGGATGAGGAGGGATATTAGATTCAACAGCATGACTTTAAAAGGAAGAATTTAGCACCATTCAAGATTGTACACTAGCTTAGCCGTCTATCTATTTATGATTCTGATAAATTTTTTTTAGAGGCAGACATAATCATGCCTTAGTTTATTGCAAACCCTACAATTCCATCCAATTTCATTCTAACAGCATCTGAGGCACAATAAATATTCCTGGGAATGTGATGTGAGTTTTGTGGTTTGTGATTTTAGCATCTCCTTCTTCTGTAATTCTAATCATATGAGACTAGGCTATTAAAAAAAAAAAATTAAAAAAAAAGAAAAAGAGGCAAAAGCCTATTATTACCTAGTTTAGATAATGATTTCTGATCTCCTACTAAAGAATATTTGATATATAATCACTGGATGCAGAAATCAGGAAAGGGAAACTCCCCCTACTATTCCTATCTCACCTATGGTTCTGTCTGTGTATGTATAGACAAAATACTGTGTATGAGGACAAAGTATCTAGACGATTCAAGGATGAATATTTTTCTCCAGATAACAAGAAAAACTTAATGCAAATTTTAAAAGTTCATTGCCTTCCCAAATAAATTTTTCCATCATATTTTCTGTTCATAATACTATACTGGAGGCGTTCAGAATTTCTAAAGGTACTTATTTGTACTTTGGCCATAAAAGACGACCATGCCATCTTAATCAAAAGGCAGCAAAACTACTTCACAGGAGAATAAAACATGTTTCATACCTCTGCAATCTCACTGGCAGGAGCCCAGCATATTTAATAGGGCATAAACCCCCTACAATAGGCAAAGACTGTATTTTCCAACGATAATATAACACCTGCTTCTCAACTTCTGCCCCATTTCTCAGGACTTCCTGCCTATGGAATTTCTGTAGTTCCCTGCAGTGCTGATAACAGAGATGGAGCGTTGTAAAAATGTCCTTTTTTTATGTCTGGTGTTCTTTAGTGAAAGTACTGGGAGACATTAATCATTTTTAAGGAGTTCTCTTTTTAATGCTCTCAGGGGAATGTTGTCTGATTTACTGTCCCTCTCGCCATTGCTCCTGCAATAGTGAAGAATATTTTCATGGAGTGGAACAGCATTTTGAGATTTATCATGTGTGTCTTAGCAGTACCAAATGTTGATGTGGGAAAAACTGAAAATGATGGAAGACCCTCTTTCAGGTAAAGATACAGTAATTAAAGCAAAAGTTTACATAAAACAGTTGGGAAGTCCTGCATTTTTTTCAATGGTGCTTATGATCTTCATCCTTCCACATCTTATGTTTTTGCACAAAATGCAGCTTAAATGAGAGCAACAAGAACAACTCAATTAGCAAAAAATGGCTCAGGCAACAGTTGTTGATACATAAAAAATATATATGGGACACTTTTTGGACCTGAGATGACTTTAGGAAACACCATGTTATTCAGCTAACCAAACTTAACAGTTAGGGAAATGTAGAGGTTGTTTTGCATATCCAGTATCACACAGTAAATGGGAAGCACGGATAGAGGTTGGAATTGCTAAACCAAACTCCTAACTGCCTATCCTAAATTCTGGTCCATATTTCCTCTATTAAAATTCAAGTTCTTCCAGACTGCCATGTTCTCCTTTCTTATTTCTGGACAGTCACCAAATGTAGTTCCACTGGGGGGAAATGAAAGGCAATAAATTATCCCATAATTTCAGAACAGCACAGTTGATGAGACATGTATTTGAACCTTATCTGAAGTTACTGAAGAACTAACCTAGAACTTAAAATTAACTGAATATTTCCATTAAAGCAAGAAATTTTCACACATTCCATGGTGGCACATTACCTGTAAGAAAATCATTAGAAAAGCATCTTAATTTTCTGTACAAATTTTCCTCTAAAGGTAAAAGGTAACAAAAGTGATTTTGGGAGAAAAAGATATGGTACAGGCAAACTGAAAAATTTGTATAAATGTCCTCAAAATACCTACAACATCCAGACTGTAGAATACACAAAAGCAGTGAAAATACAGAAACATGCCAGTGTCAGGATGCCACCTCTGCAAGAGACCTGCCGGCTTATTGAAAATAGCAGGGCAGCTCCTGCAACAAGTCTAGCAAGACACAGTGTATTGGACTAACAAGGGATAACAGTATTGGCAGAAATGGCATCCCTGTGACACTAGTTGGAACAGGAATATATCTAGGCAGTTTCATTTGACACACTAAGTTCTGGTTGTAATTCCTGTGCATAGTCGTACTAAATAAAAAAGTTCAAAATGGAATCAATAGTGATCTGGAAAACATCAGCACTCTTGTGAGGAAAAAAATCCCAACTCTGTTATCCTAAACAGATGGCAATTTTGAATATATACTTGGAAATGGGAGAAAGATGCAGTTGTGCATCAGATTTTCATTTTGCAATATACGAACTAAGTTTTGCTTTATTATAACCCATAACTTTCTGAGAAAATCTGTAGCTGTCTTCTCTGTTGAATGAGAAGGTTTCTCCAGATCTCTCAAAACTGAGTCCTTAGCCAATACCACTGCAAAATCCCCTAGCATTTCAAGTCTTACTTCCAAACTCTGCTGTAGCTGGACTTCTTTCCTGAGGGACAAAGGAGAAGTGGTGAACAGTAAAACATGAGAACATTGATACAAGTAGGGGACAAAATGTGCAGAGATAATACCACAGGGTCTCACAACAACTGAAAAATTACCCACAACCTTTCCCTGGATCAAAATCATACTCTGAATACTCACCTGTGCCCTGGAGCAGCTTATTTATCTATGAGCTACTAAATTCAAGTGCTATTATGACCTTCACTTTAGCTTTTCTGTAAAAAACTTTCCCTTCCCACCCCTCTAAAAATGAGCAGAAGCAGTCTGGAAGTTTATCTGCTAAGCACATGAATATACCTTTGAGAGGAACTAGGGTTAGATTCCTGTAGAGAGAGAGAATAATTCTCATATCAATTGATTAATTATCTGGGAACTACACTGCAGTCATTCCTCAGTAATACCAGTACAAATACAAAAGGTGTATATAGCAAGTAATTCAACAATATTTTGAGCCAAAATAGTGCCATGTGTTATAAAATACCTGACAAACAATTATTTACTGAAATTTCAGCATCAGCATAACCCTTTTTTCACTGATGTCAGTGAAAGGACAGGCAGGGAGGAAGCTAAAAATGGATTTTGCAGAGTAAGAAACAAATATGCATTCTCAGAGAAGCCCTGGCTACAGACACATGAAAACATCTCTACTCAAAATTTCACTGAAGCACCAAAGTGCTATCCTAGCCATTGCATCATAGAATCACAGAATGGTTTGCAAGAGACTTTAAAGTTCATCTCATTCCAAACCCCTTGCCATGGGCAGGGACACCTTCCACTACAGCATGTTCCAAATCCCATCTAACCTGGCCTTGAACTTTTCCAGGGATGGCGCATCAAAAACTAAAGAAGATACATCCATGTGTCTTCTGAAGGTATAAATCAGTCATAAATTATAATGACACTAAAATGAAAATGAATACATATTTTCCTCTATTTTAATGTTTCTGAATATTTTATATTATTTTTCACCATTGAGTCTTCTTTCACAGTGACTTTTCAGACTGGATTAAAAGGAATATTCTGGAGAGTATTATTTCTGGATAAAGTTCACCTATAGGCAAGATGTGGAAAGATTATGCAAGTCATTTTAACTAAAAGGACCTTAAAAATAAAAATAACTTTCTATAAACTTTGCTGAAACTTCTGCAGTGGTCTTTTCTTTCCTCCATCTATTTATTAAAAGCATCAATGTTGTGCTTGAATGATTGAAGTAGATCAGGACAGGTAAATTCCCTCATCCACTTTCTTTTTCAGCTTCGTTCACACTACAGGATTGGCTTTTTAAAGCTATTTCTTCCATTTTCTGAAAGAGAATGGTACTGCAGCACAGATAGATATGCAACAGATAGAGCGTGCAAATATTTGTAGAGATATTTCTGTACAATTGTCTCCACTTCAAAGGATGTGGACAGTGATTCTGACAACCATTCATACACTCATGATTTATATTTATCATCAGTGTTAATGAAATTGGGTCAAAAGCAAACTCCTAAAAAACAGAACCTGTAATTGTCTTGATGAATGACAAAAGGCAGCGTGCAAGGTAATGAGTTTGATTTGCCAGTTAATTTCTGCAGGCAATATTTTAATTTTGCTCTTAATGCTTTTATTTTATTCTTATTTCTCCTCTGGATTTGGTCATTTGTGGAATGTGCTGTGGGAGTTCTTTCTTTTGTCTATGTTACAAATGAGCATTCCCACTATATTTTTTCCTGTCCTCTAAATATTTGAATTATCAAAAAATGCAAATCCCTCTGAAATGTTTTTGCTATGAGTTTATGTGCAAGAGATTTTATAACATAAAGTGCTATATCAGCAAATCAGTCACCTGGTTTCATATATGGACACATACATATGGTATAAATGACCAATTGCCTAAAGCCTTCAATAGCTAGATTAATGAACAAATAATATAGATGGATCCCAGAATCACAGGAAGGCATGAGGTAGCAGAGACCTAAGACATCATGCACAGCTACATAAAAAATCTAGGCCAATTTTCTCAGAGCCTCATCCAGTTGAATTTTACCAGACCTCAAGGATACAGCATCCTCAGCTTCCACCACCACCTGTTTCTGGGCTGAAACACTCTTCTAGTGAAAACTTCTTTAGTCTAATCAGATGTCACAGATAAACTCTGCTGTTCCTGCTGCTATGACATACTGCCATAACCTAGCCAGACAAACAAGACTTACCTGGGCAGCGGGGAGTTTTGTGGGCCACAGCAGTACCACTGATAGGACGGCCATTGGGAGTGACACACCAGCAGTATCCCGTGTAACTATGGCACTGAACCTGTCAGAAACAACAAGAACCACGTCAGACATAGGCCTGTTGTCCCACAGCACTCACAGCATGTGAGTACAGAAATTTAACCAACAAACTATATTGACAAAACCTAGAGCAATAAATCACAATGGGCCCATCTCATTCTATGTATGGTACTTTTAGCATAAATCATATTTCAAGCTAAGTGTGGTAGGTCCTTCAGAATCAAATGGAAGAGAAAACTATTGAAATATGAGGTTGTTTACACCCTGTCTTAGACAAGTGAGGTGCAGGTGTTATAGAAACCTCACAAGGAAGTTCCTCAAGGGACACATAAACTGTTCCTAAAACAAGCAATCGTGAGTTTTTTCCCACATAGAGAACATATTGTTCCACCCACTGAAGGAGCAGGACAGAGTGCTTCTGCCAGCATTATTCATATCCCAAGATGTTGGAAAGGAAACTCTTGGAATTCCACTAAGAAATCAATTGCATTATATTTTCTAAGAGCCAATATCACTTGCCTCATCATGCTTAAAAAGAGAAAAAATGTCTTCTGCACAACTCCCCAGACAAAATGCAGTACAGAGGGGACAGAAAGTGATCAAGATTGGAATATGGGCCGCACAATAAGCTTCTAACTGTGTTCCTTCTGAATTCCATGACCTAAGTAAATTAGTCTCAGACCATATGTTTGTGAAGAAATTCAGCAGAGAATAAAGAAGCATTCTGTATGATTAATGATTTAGCACTTAAGATATGGACTCCAGTTGCAAAATTTTTGGTCCAAATCAGGAACAGATCACAAATTCCAAGCATTTTACCATATGATGAATATTCAGGGGGCTACAAGAATGACTCAGCTGCCTCATCCTAGAAGAACAGGGAGTGTATTACATGAACAGTGGTAATGTTTGGTTTTTTTGCTGGCCAATTGTGAAAAAGAGAACAAGACTCGACACATAACACAGATTTTCCTTCCATTTTTTGTCATGTTGGCACAAATTATATTTAATTTTGAAATTTTATTTCCCTTCATTACATTTGTCTCTTCCTTACCCTTTTCAAACACACACACTTTCCAGTCATGTAATACACTGAATGAAAAATTTTCTACCTGACTATATGTGCCGTCATCATTGCATTCTGGAATAAACACTTGTTGAAATTCTTTGCGAGCTTGTTCTTGAGTGTACTTCCTCTCAGCCACACATCTAGAAACATCTAGAGAAAGAAAAGATGTCAGTTGGATGATGAAATATGAGAAAAAGATAGCTAATCATCTAAAATATGAAAAAGACAACTCTGAGACTCATGCAAAGAGAATCAGAATTTTAATAACTGAAAATGTACAATCAACTTGAGTTGTTTTCAGGGAAGAGAACCAATGCAGGACAATTATTTCTGGACAATAATCCATAACTAGGAAATGAAACTGAAAGTTGCCTGGACAGATAACCCTTCTATTCCAAATGCCACCAAGGAGTAGAAGCCAAAATAGGTCTTTTCCTCTCAATTTAACACAGAAATAGCTGCCACACTGCACCCCACAATATTCTTTTAGGGCTGATGGCAGCAACAGCTTCCTTGTGCTTCAGGAAGGCGAAGGAAGCAGCAGGGGCACAGCTGCCTTGTACTTCCTACTTACTGCAGTTAGACAGCAACTTCAGCTGTGACTACAGATGTACCCACCAGGCTGGTAAAAAAAAAAGATATATATATATGCTGTATAGTGCAAAGACTCCTTGGGAAGGTGATTAAATAATAATGTTGGACATGAATGATTCATATTAGGCTAAAATTTAATGTAGCATTTTATGATTTAAGTATGGGACATCAAGTCTACCACCTGGTCCTTGTCCACTGTGAGGTTTCTTGCACCATCTCCTTTGTTACCTGGTATTGCTCTCCATTCAAGAGACCAAATAACAAACCAGCCAGCTTTAATTCTGTCTAATAAACTATAAACGATAAAAAATTAATTTGGTCTAATAAACTATACTGTCTACTACACATACTTTATTTCAATTAGGCAGCCAAGAGCTTAAAAAAGACACATAACACAAGCTGTTCTACCTTTTACACTACAAATTTTAGCATGTTGCTGATGCAGAATCAGAACTTCAGAATCTGCTTGAACTAACCAATTTCAGGAAAAATGAGAATACCAAGAAAGCTTAAGGTAGTATTAATGACTTCAAGATGTGATTGTAACATCTGAATTAAAATTATTTCAAACATAGGAGCAGAAAAATTTGCTGCTTTTGATCCCTGTTTGGTTTAAAGACTGTTTGACAGAAACTGGTTAATCCCATTTAAGACTAAAACTGTCCAGTGATTACCAGTGAGACATAGGTTTTGTGGTGATTCATTAAAGCTTGTACAGTTCTTCAAAAGCATGGGGACAGCCTTTTATGTCCATGCAAGTTGCAAATTGAACAGAATCTGAACAGTGAGGCAACAGCACTCGACAAAGTTTTGTATATGAGTGTACAGGTGAGCCAGCTGAATTCACACCCTCCCTGTGCCAGTATGATCCAGAAATAGATTCACAGAACCAGCCTGGAAACTTAGTGGAATGTCAGAAGTTCCTTTTTACAGGGTAAACCCTTCACTTGTCACCTCCATTGAGCTTTGGACAACTCATAGCAACATTAGCATTAAAAAATGCCTTCAAGTCCTAGGGAATCTGGTGTGGAAGAGTAGCATAACGCTGACAGAAACTTGTTTTCAGCATTTGCTCTCTGAAAATAAAATTGGGGCCCCTTAATTCTAATATTCCTATTTCCCTCCTGATCTTGGATTCATGTGCACTAGTTCTGTTACTTTACTCTTCTCAAAGGAGCACTATGAGAGTTCATGTTGCTAATATGCCCCAAATACAAATAATTTCACTTTGAAAAACAACATTTCAGTCTTAGCATCATTAATTGTATTATGCTGTTTCAGGGGGAATACTTACAGAGATGTAATAATACCTGAAAAGGACAGAGAAGTTCAAGCATCCAGAAATGTGAGAAAGAAAAGTAATAAGAAACTGAATTAATTTGTAATTTGTACTATGGCACTTTAATAGCTTGTTTCTCCAAGGAAGAAGTATAGCCAACGTACTGTGCAGCTCAGGTAAAATCTGTTAATGTGTGTACTGCCAATATATTTTGGGGAAAAAAAAAACAACAAAAAAAAACATTTTAAGCAAGCTTTGGTGTCGTAAGCATTCTTCTGAGCATGGTTTGGTTATACAGTACTTAATAACATGTGGTTTTAATGTAGCTAGTATTTTAACTGAAAATAAATCATTCCTTTGTTGGACCTCTGTCCTCGTTTTTCTAGAATGACATGTGGTTTAAATGTCTAAAAGGAAAAGTGATATAAATTCCATCACATAAGGTCTCTGGTATAGTACCAGCATGGTTATAAATTATCTTCAATAGTTAAATTATCACGAAAATATGCCAAAAAGAGAAGTTCTCCAAAACTGTCCACCACTTGTTCCTAAACAGCCTGATGCTCTAAAGGCCTCCTATTCGTGGATGATCTAATATGCTTTAAAATCAACAGTCACCAAATTTATTGGAATATAAAATTCCCATTTGAAGCCTTATTTTGTATTATATAACCATGGAAACATTTTAAACCTGTTGGGCATTACTGTGGTTCAGTATACGTAAAATGAAACCATGAGGAAGATCTCTTACCAAGTTAAGCATCTGAAAGTGTGTAAAGTCAAAATATTATTTCCAGTTCTGTTTTTTTATTTTTATTTTACCAAGATATTACTGCAGAAGAATAATTATGACACAAAGTTGAGGTCCAAACCTGACAGAAGAAATGTAACTGGGTGATCAAGATGAGAAGAACTATAAAAACATTCATACTCATAATATTAATGACCATTAAATTATTAATTCAGATGAGCTAAATTGTTTCCAAATAAAAAGGAGATCACTGAAAATAAATTATGATATTTTCAATAAATTATAATATTTTCAATAAGATTACACCGTCTTGTCATCTCCCTCTGTGTCCTGGTTGCAAGGCCTTCAAAATAAGTAGCATAACTTCCAGCGATTTTTCCAAAGAAAAAGAATTAAAAACATTTAAGGGCTGTACATTTACGCAAAATAACAGCTGAAAAAGGATGAAAAAATTATTTCCTGGCATAAATGGGAGGAAGGCTGAAACATGAGCTCAGATCAAAATACCAGACAAGAGATAGTTGTAGGGAAACCTTCCAGCTCCTAGCATGCATAAGTAAGTGATGGGTGACATCTAATCAATAGGGAGAAAAACCTTCCACATGGCCATTGCTCATGACCATTGAGCAAACGTAAATCTGGGATTCACTGTACAAAGTCTCCATTGACTGCACCCAGAAATTCTTGTGTACAGGCCCCTCTGTGCACCTTGTAGTAGGGCAGGCAATGAAAATGCCTCACATGAATCTCACTGAAATTAATAGGATGAGTCTAGACTTACGTGGTTTGTCAGAATTTCATTTACATAAATGAATAAATAAATAAATAAACAAATAAACAAATAAATAAATCTAAGGAGATGGTAAGGGTGCCAGTGAAGTCTCACACAGAGATTCAACTTTGCTATTTACCTAGGAATCATTCAGCTCAGGATGAACCCTGATTATTTTGAAATTAAGACCAAGAACAAAAGGTGATAGAAGGTGATAGGACTGACCTAGTACCTTTGTGCTGATTAATCAGCCCACAGCTTTTGATTTTTCAGCATTGCCCCTGACAAAAGCTGGCTAAACTCTTATAAGGTGAGCAATGTTCCTGTGGTGACAAAGCTGAGAGCAGAGAGGACTCTGAGGCCACCAGGTTTTGGAAGGATGACAAGCACTGTGTAATGCTGCAAGTATCTAGTGGTTTTTTTTAAATCTGTTTTTGTTTAAACTTCTGGAACTTTCTAGTGGAAAAATAAGGGGCTTGAAACTGTTATTGGTTTCTCACTAGAATTCCCACTATACTTTATTTCTTTTCCTAACTGGAGTATTAATAAGGAAGCCAGCAGGATCAGGCTGGATTCTGGTGTATGACGAACAGTGAAAAGACCATTAGGTTCTAAGACCTGTTAAAACCTGGCTGAAATGTGGCCTAATTTGCCTACAGTCATACAATGAGAAGAACTAATTTTGCAGATATGCATGTCCAGCTGTAATTTGAAATTTTGTCAATGACTAACTCAGTGAGACTTTACCCTCTCAACTGCCGGTAGATGGGCTTTTACACTCCACAGCCTTGTGGGGAATTGGGGAAAAAAAAAATCTACCATACAAATTGAGCATGCAGATGTATGAGTTTAAATCACTTCCCTGGGACTCTGATAGCTATCAAACTGGATTGGTACAAGGCTCATTGCATTTTAGCACAGTATGTTGGCCAATATGTTGATTGTACCTCTGTGACATAGCACCAGGACTGCAAAAGCAGCCAGAGTTTTAATAAGATGAACACATTTTGAGGCATACAATGGAAGACAAATGTGTGTATGGGAATGGACAGAAATACACATAACTTAAGAGAGTACAGAGTTGTAGCTGTTTGGGCAGGTCTTTCTGAATTGCCCTGGTGACAATTCTGGCTTCCAGGGGAGACCAGTGACCAGAAAGCAGAAGCAAAATAAAAAGTCATCTAAATTCTGATCTAAGTTTCTCTGTGCAACCTACGAAGTGGTGCCACTACATTGCTGCAGGATCTTCCTGAGATAGTACTGAAGTCAACAGGAAATTCTGAAAATAGAGTTAACCTCACAAACAGCACCAGCCTGACTTGGAACCAATCTCATTCTATGCTTTATTTCCTACAGTACAGCTCCAAAACCACTCAGCTTCAGGGAAAAAATATGCAACAACTTCAACTCTGCTGGCTAATCTTTGAATAATATATCAAACAGAGGGAAGTTTATTGCTGCAAAGTAGAAGTTTATCATTATAACAATGACACAAACTCGTCAAGGGTGTAAACACCATCTCTAAGATGACATTCAGTACAATTGATTTACAGGAATTTTGGGGCTCTACAGAGAGTTCTAACCCAAATCCTCTCATGGAAAAGCAAATAGCTTGCCAAAAGTATAGATAAATCTCTTACAAAGGTTTCAATTTAGTTCATCCAGTATTTCTTGGTTTGCTATGTATCTCAGGAAGAATAAAAATACCTTTCTCAGTCCCAATACGTGGAGCAAAATTTGCTTGCTTCGCAAGAGATTATTTGGTTTGACACGACCTTGTTACATATTTGTGCAAAAAATACACTTCATCCTTTACTTAGTTATTTTATTATAGATGGAATATTCTGTTGAACATATCAGAAACCTTTAATACTTTGTAAAAACTATATAGAAAGTGGTTAACTTAATCACTCAGAGGTTTCCTTGAGAGCTTCCCACAGACAGTCAAGTGTTCTTACACTAAAGAGAAAGCTTTTCTAAATTAACATAGATGTGAACAAGCAGATCTAATGAAGACACACAATCCAAAGACCTTTCACTGTTTCCCTTTGTACCTCCATTTTTCCAGAATACCTGTCTACCCTTGCCCTTAACCTTAGAAACTTGCAGTGCATGCAACAAGCTATTTCAAGCTAGCTGTTCACCTGAGCACTTTACTGAATTGTCCTAACAACAAACGAGAATTCATTTCTGCTCCAGTGCTTCTTTCACACTGCTATACCCTTTTGGTAACTTATAGTAATATGATAAAAGTCAAACAGCCTTAATTTGCAGATAATTTAGCACAAAAATTTTATTCAGAGCACACAACACCATTTGGTTAATATGGAATAAACCAATCATGAAAATTTCCCATTATATTTGACCTAGGTCAATGTATATTGACAGCAAAGCAGATAAAAAGCTGGAGCCTCATAGGAAACGTAGCAAACTATACATGCTGAAAGTATCAGTTTTAAAGATGCAGAGATATTAACCTCTTGAGTTGGAAAGGATGTCAGCACAGACATTTAGCCTGACACAGCCATAAAGTAATGACTTGCTGCTTCGTGACAAGAGCTGGCCAACTCTTTCACTATTTATTTTTCTAGCTGCTTTCTGGATTCAAACAAAACAGCAGAGCAATCTTAGCCTAAACTCTCCTCTGTTGGCATCTAACAGACTGAGCCAGGCGGTGTGGGGTTTCTTTGTTGTTTTCTTTTTTGCTTTTACATTTACTTTTACTTTTTTCCCCCCACATTTTGCAACCACACAGCAATTTAGATATCTAAGCTCTAAGATAAAGTAAGGAATGCTGTGCTGGATTCCCTCTTGGCACACTATTTCAGTTTGCTAACAGTCGCATTTGGAGAGATACAGTCTGATTAGAACTGAAACAAATGTTTCAAGAAAAACTAAAGCAAAAGCTTTCTGATTTTTAGATGCCAAAGGCTACACTAGGCTTTCTGAGAAGAGGAGAGATTTGATAGTTTGGAGAAGTTTAGTTTGCTCATTCCCGCACTGAAAATCTGAGGTTTGCAACTGTTTGTGGTTCCTAGTCTTCAGAGCAGTATTATTGCTTTAGCACTTCTTTTAGGACCTCCATTTTTATGTGAGGTCTGAAACTCAAACTGAAAAGAGCAGAAATGAAAACTCCACCAAAAAACCCCAAAAAGATTACTTTCAAATCAAATTGCTGCAGTGCATATTTGATTTTATGATTTTACGTGTTTAGTGCATAAGGATGCCCTTACATGCCTTATTTCTGTGCAGTCTGGCTTCAGCAAAATCTGCTTACAGAAATATTATCAAGAAAAAATGATAATTTAAAAAAGACATAAACTCCATATACAGAAAACTGGGGATACTAACCCTGTGTTACTTGTCTTGTGTTCTAAGTATCACTACATGCATTTAAAACAAAGAACATTCTACAAAAATATTCCAAATGCACTTAAAACTTTATTTATTTCCATTAAATATTAGAAAGTATAGTTAGTAGCCAACTACACTTGTTTTAAGAGATAACATAAAATGTAATTTATATATATAGGTACATTTTTCACCATGTTGAATATTTTGTTTCTCAACACTTTTTTTGCAGTGGCTTGATATGTAACATCTTGACATATAATTTAAATGAAGATTCAAAATCAAAATGAGGTTGGGGCTGGTACCAAGTGTTTGTATCAGGATTGGAGCATCACAGTCTGGAAACCTGAAGTCATCCTACAGATTAAACACAATGTCTACAGTAAGAAAATATATCTGAAAAAGAAGGAGACAGCTCCTAGCTGAAATTATGTTAAGACAAAAATCTGCCACATAATCTTTCTCCTGTAAGTTTTATTTTCAAAAATCCCAAAGTTAGTACCACTTCTGAATATATTCTTTTTATTTTTTAATGTTCTTCAAAATAATGAAAAATCCTTTTTATTTCTTTTTTTTCTCATAAAAGATGAGAAGAAAAAAGAAAAGGGAGAGGTGAAAAGGGGGAAGCTGAGGACATGTGAAAACTGTCCTGTTTCAGTGTACAGACTGTGCAAGGTCTCACTCTGTTCTGGTTTATTTTTAAGACTGACACCTTGGTCCAGTCCCACTTTCACTCATTTCAGTCAGAAAAAGAACGATACCTCCTCCCTGCTTTTTTCCTCTCTCCAAACGAAACATCTTGGGAGCTTGTCTCACCACCCAAACACATCCCCCAGGGCTGCCTTCCAGGCAGCAGGAGCAGAGGCCAAGCCAAGGTCCCTGCCCACACTCTGAGCTCAGGGACGTGCTCAGGCACCGCGAGCGCCCGTCACGCTCACACCCGCCTGGCTCACAGGCAAACCCGAGCTGGATGGCAGCCTCCATGGGAATTCTGGAAAAGGTGTGCACTCAGAAACCACCACCAGCATTTACAACCCAGTTCTTTCATTAATAGAAAAGAGTAATGCTTCTCCAAATTGCCCTTAGATTAGTTAATTATGGGACCAAGATTAACTTGTGGTCTCAAAACAACTGCTGCACAGCAATGCCTTCATTCTCTTTCTCAATGGGAAAATCCTATTAGCATGTTTATCCAAAGGCAGAAATTTAAATTTATTTAAGCATGCTTTTAATCCATTCATTGACTCATTGTACTAATAGTTTAAATGACTGAAACTTTTCACTACTCCTGAAAGCTCTAATTTAAAGAAACAAATGCTGAGCATTTTCTTCCTTAAGGAAAGCAAATAGTAAAATGTTTTATGAGAAATTTCACTCATATTTTTGTGTGCTTTGGTTCTTTATATGACTTATGAGAATGAAGATATTACCTTTTCTTATATCTGTGATAGCTCATAAAAGAACAGCATTTTTAAACAGTGAGGCTCTTTAAGATACCATAAATGAATTAAGCTAAACATGATCTACCCTGAGTTTCCAATGGAGAAAGGGGATCTACATAGCTACAGAATAAAAATGACACTGCTCGGTGTGATGGCTCTCCTTGGTGTATTCACAAAGCAGTAAGTCACTGTTGGGGCCACCTCTGCAAATACTGAATGCATACACAGTGTTAGACAGATTAAATTCCAAACCCCTCAGAAATTAAATAACACTGTGTAAAGCTCCTACACTGTCATTTTTAGTAACAGTCACTAAGAGATTTGTGCAAGTCCAGTTTAGCAGTTGCTTAAAAACCCAGGTTGCTATTACACGATTAAAGTGAAGTAAGGAAATGTGAGGTGGCAGTGGAGATTTTATAGTGGTTGACAATTTGTATCAAAACTCCAGACGTTAGAGAAGTCTCATTTTATTGAAGTACTAAAGTAGAAGTAGAGAAGCCACGAAATCCAAGTACCTCAGCTAGGATATTTTAAGAGCTCTGTGTTAGAGTAAAGGTATTCTGGAGAGAAGACACACACAAATTTGGTTTTTCATTGATCACAATGCCAGAATACCAGATATTATTACTGAACCACTTGCTTAATACATTCAGAATATTAGTCTCCAGGGCCCCAATCATGGGCTAGCTACATTCACCTAAAAACAGAGAAATGAAATTAGTTTACTTAATGATATTTAAGAAATAAGAAGAGAAATAGAAAAATAAAGAAAGGAAAAAAAAATAGCTGAACAGCCTTAAACCTGTAAAAGAAGGCACCTCTGTGCATGCTGCCTGCTGGGAACAGTCCTTGGCCCATCTTTTCCCTGAGCCACACAGATAACAGTGCTCAGGAGAGCAGAGCTGGCCAGTGCCCAAAGTGCAACAGGGAGCCTTTACCACCTTGCCTGCCTGGTGCTCACACTGTCTCCTGGCATTGCCTAATTACCATGTGCAGACATAGCGTCTGTGTCTTTCTGAGCAGTTTAAAAGCAATTATATTGCTTTCCCACTTCTTGTATGTTTTGTTCCTTTGGCCATGCTGGGCCAGATTTACTGTGAAGCACTTGTGTGTGCATGTGGTTGATCCACATCACAGGTGATATTTTAACAGTCCTAACTGTTAAACAACACGAGTAGTATTTCTCAGCTGTCAACATACATTTATTTATTAGATTTGTAATCTCGTTGCACAGTAAATGTCTGTGTCAAGCAAATGGCAAATCTCCAGAACTTCAGAATTAAGATTTTTTTTGGAAAAGTATCCAAAAATGGAGGTGTTCATCTACAGTGTACACAGATTATTTGAGATCTTAGAAACTCTAAAAGTAGGCTGGAAATTTTATAAGATTTTAGCTTGTTATAGCAATTCCAAGCTTAGCAATGGATTCCAGCAAAGGCTGGAAGCAGACTTGAAATAAAAAAAAATCATAAAATTAATGTCTTCAGAAAAAAACCCTAAGAGAACAATCTGTTTTGATGCTCGTTTTGTTAAAGGTGGATTGTCTTTCAGAAATGAGAGGAAGGTTCAGAGTTAATTCATTTTCAGTTTGTTTAAACTGTTTTGGTCTCTGCTGCAGACATCAGGAACTAGAACAGAAGTACAAGGGAAAAAATTGTTTAAATGCTGTCATTTTACTGCGATTTTTTAAGATCTAGGATCTAAAAATGGTTTCCTTTGCAATGCTAAAGAATTACCTGGGCTGAGCACTCTGGCTGTGAATGAAACTTGAATTAGAAATGAAACAAGCACACAGAGAGCAAACTATCCCTTTGTACTTTTCAGTATTTAAGTGTTCAAAACCAAATAGATGAGAAAAATGTTTAGAACATGGTGAGGAAGAGAAAAAAGAGTCAATACAAATTTGCTTTTCTCAGGAAAAAAGAAACAGAGAAAGCAAACATCAGTCTGGTAGTCGTTCAAAATTCCTTATGGATGTAAAAAGAAATCACAGTTCTGAATATCTAAACAAGAAATGATGGACTCAAAATTATTCCAAAAGGCTATCAACATAAACTGTCAAGGTCTTCAGATTTCTGCTGCATAGACTGAACCAAACAAAGAGCTAGTCATCATCAAATTAATTAAATTGTGCCTGGAAATATTTCATTTTCAGAGAATATTTTTGTGAGATGAATAAGGATTTTTCTCGGAAGACAAGAGGAGACAGACTTAAGATTGTTTTTTCTGTTCAATGGTGGATGATTATCACAGCACAGATTTAAAGTTGTGCAGTCTATACCAAGAATCATCTCTTTTCTCCCTTCAAAACATCTACATGGAAACGTGTGCTTTTCTCCCTTTTACATGAAAGCTCAAAACTTGTTTCAAAACCAATGCTTTAATGGGGAGTTAGGGTGCGTGTCTGTTTTTTCAGAGGTACAAACACTTCCAAAAGGATCTGTGTTCATTCCTACATGGAATGAAAGTAAATTCTGAAACTTTGAAAGTGGTTCTTTACCGAAACATCACTTTTTGGTTAGCCCTACTAAAACAACCGGCAACTTTTTGATCAAGCATCATCTGCGACAGCAAATTTCACCACTCAAAAGCAACTGGCTCAAAAGGTCTTAATCAGAGGACTTCCTTGGCTCTCTCAGAATTTTTGATATGATTATCAGAACTAGCCCTAGCAATGCTAAAACTGAAATTGCAGCTAGGCCAATGAATCATCATTTCCTTATTTAAAACTTCTTCTTACATCTTGAAATATTTCTGATGATTGCAGCTGTAAGTAGGAATAAAGACACCGGTCACTTCAAAATTTAAGACTGTTTTAGTGAATAAGAAATACTATGAAAATGTAGAATTAAAAGAGCACTGGTCTCTTGCTGATATGCACCAAGTGTATTATTGGCAAATATCTGCCTATCACCAATTAAAATAAACGCATTTGATTGAAGAGAACATGATGTGCACCTGCTATCAGCAATAGTTAAGGTTCCTAAAGTGTCTAATTCCAATTCTACAATTCTACTTTATGCATTAATAAATAAACAGCAAATGAACACTTCTCCAAATTGCAACTCTTGACTGCAGAAAAATTTGACAGCAATATTGAGAGAACCTTCAGTAGAGCAATTCTCATCTTGAAAATTTCTTGCAGATGACTCTTTCAATATGGTAAAAAAATAATAAAGAAAAGCACTCAGAACTAATTTCCATAGAACTCTAATGTATAAAATGAACAAATACCAAGTGCACAATAATTGTCTCTGTCGTTCATGAGTGTAACAAAAGCTTAGGCTCAGGTAGCTTCATTATGTTATCCTTGCTCACCACAGTAAATAGATCCATCAAGTAATACAATGGTTTACTATGAAAGGGCTGAAGAATGAGGATACTGTTTCATCCCAGCCGAAGATGAGACAGAATGTCTCTTTGAAGCAGTCTTGGTGCTTCAGGGGTTTGCAGGAGCTAATGGAGAGAGATGATGTGGAAAATTGCCTCCTACAGGTTGAATTGGTGTGGTCCCTGGGGTTCTCTTTCCCCTGCCCCCTACCTCCACTCCCTGCCACTCTCTTTCGGACAGAGAGAAAGGGAAAGTAAATCTTTATGACCACTGCTATTTTTACGTTTTTGAAAGATTACTGTGTTGGGAATCACCCTACACTTCAGTAAGGAACTGCACTGTTAATACCACACTACTCTAAAAGTTAAAAGATGCAACTGCGGATATTTTGTAGGGTTGCACGTCAGGCAATTTCTCTAAACTGAGATCAGAAGTAAAGGAGTGGAGGGTATAGGAAGCAATGGTCTGTGAGAGCTCTATGCATTGCACAGCTTTTTTTGGTTTTTGCTTTTTCTCACTCAACCCACCCAAGTACCGCTACCCCCACCACACTACATGATTGCAGTTAGGAGGACTTAATCTGACCATCTCAAACTCAAAACACCAAATTGTACTAGACACGAAACATTGCAAGATAACAATCCTAAGAGTTTCTCTGGGCTTGCCAGCAATATGGTCCTTCTGAACAAGGACCTAGTCATGCAATTTCCTTAATTGTGACTTCGTGAAAAGTAAGTGGATGTAGGAGTTACAATTTTGATGAAGGTTCAAAATTAATTTATCTTTAGACAGCATATTTTTGTAGAAATAATAGCATTGATTTCAACCCACTTGCTTTTAGAAAACTCTTTGAGTCTAGCACTACTGGTTTTCAATTCATAAACATTTCAAACACTGGTTTAGGGTCCATTATTTTTCATTATGGTCAAGAGAAACTTTGATTTTCTCACCTTTGCAGTTGCCTCGGTAGGCTATTTCCAGCTGAGGGTCTTTGCATTTTGCTCGTTGAAATTCACATCGTGACAGAAATGTTCTTCCATCAGATGCACAGAGTGATTTCTGAGGGGAACCTGCACAGTCCAGGCTGCATTCTCTGTCTTTGTCTTGGTCCACTCTCAAAAACTAGGTAAAAAAAAATATTGTTGTAATAATGTTATTCCCATGTACAAACCTCTCTGTGGCCCCTTCCCCAGCAAAGGCATACAAATGTTACCCAAAACTGAAAAGAAAGTTCTGCCTGTTCTGTCTGTTCAAATCCTAGCTGGTTCATTGTATCTGGAGTTATTCTACTGCTGCTGCAAAAGGGCAGTGATTGCAACATCTCTGTAACACACACTAAATCCACTATCACAATTAGGAAATTTCTGAATACCTTTCAATCACTATGAATCTCAAACCAACAACTTGGAGTTTTTGGAGTGAGAATAGTCATTCTTGATGACAAAAATGAGACAGCAATTGATGCTTGTCCATTTTATTAGATATGTATCAATTATTCTACAATGACAAGCCAAAAAGTCTGTTCTAAGAGCCAAGCAGGATTTTTAACATGAATATTCTCATTGTGGATTTCAATGTGCCTCTTTCTAATTTTGACATAAGGTTACACTGAACCTGACCTAATTGTTCATCCCTCCAATGCCAAAGACCACAAGGCTCGTGAGTTTGGCATCATCCTTGGCACTGTGAAAAGAAGGATCTTCTCACCCTGAAACATGCTGCCAAAAAAAAACCCTAATTGGATCTGATGCTGCTACATACCAGTCAAAAACAAAGACAGACAAAAAGAATGGTATTATTTTATCTTATGAGATAAAATAAAGTGTATTATTTTATATTACTTTATCTTTTCTCTTGAAAAGCTGAGACTCGGGAGGAGGTGAACTCAGTAAGGGCTCAGATTAATTTCTCTATCCTGCTTCTTCTGAACAAGCACAAAATTAAGCAAAGCATGCATCTATCAGGAAGTAATCATTCTCCTAATCATCATGAGGTGCCCAAAAAAAAATCTGCATCCAGCTAAAGCCCTGTTTCATTGGTGCTACTTCATATTTACAAACCTCAGTTAGAGAAAATTTTGAACTTCAGATGAGAAACTGAAATTAGGAGGAGGAAAATTTCAATTAAAAAAAAGAGGACAATGAGTAGTATAGTTCCCCTGCATTTTATTACACATAAGAAATATATAAAGAAAGTTATAAATCTACAAAATCTTCATACTTAAAACTGTGGTCTATGTGCATTTCCTGTACTTTTACATAAGGAAATAGAGATGTCTTTCTGGAGAGTCTGCATGAAAATGGAGAGATTCTCTCAAAGGTATCACTTAAAAATAATAGTCATACGACTAGACTTACCAGAATTTTTATATTTTAGTGGTACACTAAGATAAAAAGGAGAACTTCCTTTTCCTAACATTTTTGAGCAATTTTTCACTTTTAGAAATAATTAACTTCAGAAGCAAATTATTCACAAATTACACAGAAACCCCAAATCTTTCTCCAAGGAATCTAGCTACAGAGTTCCAGAAGTGGAGTTGAGATGTCCCTTGCTCCCCATTTCAATGTTATTTTGGAGATCCTT
>VZTB01009808.1:0-16419 GCA_013397245.1 Thryothorus ludovicianus
CAGACAAGTGAATTTCTGTAGGGTGAAGCTCCATTCAGCACTTGTCTCCAAAGCACTTAGAATCTTATTATAATCCATGTGACCAGTTTCTATTTTGAGTGGAGTAATTCACCAAACTGACACTAATAATTCCAACTAAAATTTTACAGTCAATCACAGGAAGTACTGTGTGGGGAGAGTTCTTTCCTTCTCTTAGGGTATTTTTTGTATATCTGTATATTATAAAAGTAGGAGTTAATCTTGAACCAATGCAGTTTTTGGAATACACTGTATACACCCTTAATCACAGAATCACTAGGTTGGAAGAAACCTTCAAGATCATCGAGTCCAACCTGTTCCCTGACACCTCAACCAAACCATGGCACCGAGTGCCACATCCAGTCTTTTCTTAAAACACAAGCAAGGCTGGCAGCGACTGCTAAATTGTCACAGCTGATTTCTTAGACACTAGTACACTAGAATAAGGTGTTTGGAGCCAGATGATACTTGGATAGTATGATTTTTTAAATATTTGGTTTATAAGCACAGGATCAAGGTAAAGTCAATCTGGTATGATAGGAACTCATGTAGTAACCTGCACCAGAAGCAAAAGGATCAACTTGTGATCTCAGGCTATTCTACCATGCATATCTGTCAGACAGTTTAAAAATATATATTTTTCATAAAAAATCAGAAGACTAGTTGATTTCTCATGCGATTTTGCACCTTTCCTGTGTGACACAAGGGAGAGCCAACACATGCATGCTTCCCAGACTCAGCATGTGAGATAATCTTTCAAAAATCACTTTGCCACGGAATGGCTCAGTTCCCCCCATAAGGTGGCAATAATATTTCTTATGACATACATAAGCACCTTCCAAATCTACTCACAAGAAGTGTTCACATTAGAACACACCAGTTAATACTTAGACAACAACAGCACACAGCTTTAGGCAAGAAAGATTCTTATAAAATGTGTAATTTAATGAGAAATGAACACTCCATCCTGCCCAGCACTTGTTCAGACCCACCAGCAATAAGATGCCTGGTTTTGATCCTCCCCAGGTCATGATAGACGCTGAAAATCTGCCAGGGATCCAGCAGGAAGCCACCACAATGATTAAGGTGTTGGAGAACATAAAATACATTAAGAAATGTTGAGGATCTTGGATTTGTTCAGCTTAGAGGGTGAGTATAAACACTGGCAGTCAAACATTGCAGCAAGAGCCGTGCCTTGACAGATTTTAATTCTGCTGAAAAGTATTCCCATAAAGGCCTGCACAGTTTGTCTTGCTCTGGAGCATTACAAATGTAAGAAATGCAAGAAAGACCTTATGGCATTTGAATAGCCAATTCCATTGATCCAGTGCAGGCACAAAGATCAAACCCTTGACTGTCCACTCCGGACTTTGTGAGAAACGTTTGCCAATAGGACTTGCCAATGTATTTCTAAAGCAGAGGACATGAATCACAGATATTGTTATTCTGTGGGAAAACACACCAGTTCTCCAGATAAATCACCCCTTTGCATTAAGAAGCTGATGTGGCACTTCTGTGGATGCTCAAAGCTGGCAGACTAAGTAGAATTCTGATATCTGGGCAGCACTTAACAAAATCAGCAAATTATCTGATTAATAAACAGGCAGAGGTAAACTGACCTAAGTACAGTCACCTCTGAGCTGGAACACCATGACTACTTCCATGAATATGAGGAATTTTTACCTACATGCACAGAATGAGGATAGACATCATTATCCATGTTTGTTCTTCACAGGCTGGATGGAAATATTTGAAGACTATAACACAGCACATGAAATTTTTGTCTGTGCAAAATTTAATGTGTTCTTGAATTTAAAGTGTCCCCAGTAAAAGAGATGAGAACTAAAGGAAAATGAGCACCAACAATTGCTTACCAGAGAACCAACAACAATGCTCTCCACATAAGGGTCACATGGAAACAACAATAACAAAATGATAACTAAAAACTTATATAATGCACATCGTTGGTAATGGCAGACAATCAACTCAGACAAATTTAAGCCTCATATTGAATTCATTACTTTTCAAAAATATTTCAGATAATCCAAAATGCTTGTCCATGCCAGGAATTTACTCACAGCTGCATAACATGTTGGTGGGGAAAATTTCCTTAAGTGCAAGAAAGAATACAAAGGAATGCAATTGTAAATGTAATGGGCACAGGAAAAGAAAACTTGTATATTTGCATTAGATAGTCAGATAGGTATTTTTCTGCTCAATTATCCTGACTATGTGCTCAATGCTACCAGCTCTGAAATTATTTGAAACTTTTATTATGTGTTTCACTGTCACATTCACTGCTGTACCCATGATGAAGTAAAAACAATAAACCTTTCCAAGAGGGGATCCTGGAGGCCATCCAGTCATTAATTTTACTAGGAAAATTGAGAGAAGAAGCTAAATGTAGATAACAAACATTGTGAAGCACATAACAAAACAGTGGCCACAAACATTTTTGATGTTGATTTAACAGAATTTGGTGATCTTACCAGATATGAGATAAACAAAGAGAAGCAAAAACCACATTTAACTAGCATGAGGCACCGCCACACTCAGAAGATTGCAGAGGTCATTTACTCTTATATATTCTAATTTTGTGAGTGAAGAAAACTTCTCCAGATTTAGAAATGATCAGTAAAGGCTGTATAGCCATATGTGAAAAAGAAAGAAATTAAATAAAAGCAAGTTTGACATGCATTAAAGAAGGAATATCTTTCAGTATTATCTCAGGTGAGGTGAGACTTATCCGCAAACTGAAATAATATCTTAATATTTGGTTTAAACTATGCTACATGGAAATGGAGAAAATACTTATCTGCACTTGAGGCAGGACTTTGAAGCACACAGGAATGTTTGCCTTCTACCTGAACTGTTGGAAAAACTGTGGGGATAATCTTTCCTAGGAATGCAGCCATAGGGGTTCAAATTTGCTCTACCCTTCTTGACATGCAAACAAAAATAGGAAGCTTTCCCTTTGCACAGATTTCTAGGCAAAACAGAAAAGTAACTCAGTTGAGACTTATGCATGCAGTTGTGTGTCTGCAAAATGCAGGTGGTTAAGGAATATTTCTGTGTTTACTCCTGCATTGACATTTATACCACAGGTTATTCACATTTACCTGCTACCTGAGACTCAGGCATGATGCAAAGGATGCATCCTGTACTCAAAATTTTTTATTCAAGAGGAGTTGCTGTGGTCTAGGCATCCTAGACAGCAAGCAAGCTTACATTCACAAGCCATATTTATCTATAAGTATGACACAAAACTGATTAAAAACAAAACAACTAATGGAAAAAAAACCAGAATTAAATCAGTTGATATTAATAACAACTCCCATAAGTGAAACAAGATGATTGCAACAGTGAGCGTTTAACATTCCTAAGCCTTGCTATAAAAAGCAAAAACACAATGCTGCAATTAATCAAATATACATTAAAAAGATAATTTAATCATCATGCTGTTCTAGCAGTCTTAAATGAAGATTTTGGTTAAACAATAATGTATAAACTACATGTACAGCAGCTCTTCAAGGAAACGTTCACAGTCCTTGCCTATCATTTGTGCATGCCACCAATGTACCTTTCCTTGCTTTGTGCCATTTCATAGAGCAATCGTTTTGATTGGTTTTTCTTATGTGCACCTTTTTCTGCCCAGTGTCAGGGGCAGCGAGGAAAACACTCAGGTCACATTCTTCAAACAAATATGAGATGCTTCCTTTCTCTTTTATTTTTTTTTTTACTTTTATGGCAAGGAGTTGAAGTCTACTGAATCTCAGCATTTGCTATAAATTGATTCCATTTCATTAGATAATATTTTTCTGAGCATTTGCTTTAAAAATCATTTTGAAATTTGACTGTACACTTCATCTTCTCTCCAGCTTACGCAGCTATACAGCACTGCATAAATTATATTTGTATTGAGGATTGATAGTTTGGTCTATAAATTGTACATTATTGGAGAATAGATGCTGTGTAAGTAGGTGACAAAAGCCGGCTGTCATCAGACATCAATCATTTCTGGATATCACCAGGCTCCAGCATTACTGTCAAAAGATGGGAAGGGTCCCTTATGGGGAGCACCGTGCTGCCGAAATGCAGAGAAGGGGACAACAGTCTAATAAGAACTCTGTGATTAGTAGGAATTAATAATTAATCCCACCTTTTTAATCTTTGCTTTTAAACAGTTAAGCTGCCACTTAGAAGAGGCATATTGTCAGCAAAACCTAATTCTTTTTAATCCATGTGCTGCCTGCACGACATTCCTGTGGTTTTTCCCACACACGCTGAACTCGGAGGCAATGCCAAAGAGACAACATCTTGCTTAACACAAAATCTGTGTTAAGCCTTTCACCAAGTACAATAACTCCTTAAGTACCATGAAAACCTGCAGCAAGCACTTTCAGACATGGGATGATGCCTTTCATTTTGACTTTAAAGCTGAAATTTCGGCCAGCTTGAAATATTCTGTACCAAAAGTTGAGACAGAGCATCCATTAGCATTGCTCCACTGAACTTCATTGTTTGGCTATGAAACCTCTTACTGATGACACTTAATTTGTACTGCTTTTGCAAAGGCAACCATTACCTCTAATGCCATTTTTCCTTTGTTCTGATGGCATTTTTGATCTCTTACCTCATTGAAAAATCTTGTGATTTTAATCAATACGTAGTTAACAGCAAAATGTTGTAAAAACATCTTCTCTGACTATGTCAAAACTCCCCTGTATACCATATCCAGCATCTACAGACTGATAACAAAAAACATGTCAAGTGCAACATCACTAAGCACTAGCCAGCTCTTATTTTAATAGTATTCATAAATGGTGGCTAATTTAAGTGCATTGTATTGGACTGATAATGGAGTCTCAGTTATTGCTCATCTCTAGAAGCATCTATTCATATGTAAAGCAAAGACATTAGCCATGTAATTAGCCTGCAGCATAACTATCATCCTTCACTCAATCATTTCAGTTCCAACTGCCCAAACAATAGTAACATTTCACAATGTTTTCACTTGAAATAGCTGGTGCCTTAATCATAGTGTGAATTTCTTATGAAAAGCTCCCACAGATAGTGTACATCATGCTGGGAAAATGAGTTTAAGTACAAGAAACCGATTAAAACTCTAACAATCTCCTAAGGATAATTTGTTAAAGGGGTTTTGTTACTTTGCATTCGCTCTAAAAATAATCTAGTTCTTTATTAAAAGGTTCAGCACCTTAATAACTACTTAAGATTGTATAAGAATAATCAATGTTTTTCCTTTTGTTGGCTACATACATTTATATTAAACAGAAATGCAATTTTACTGTTAATTTTAATAATATTTCCACACTTTTCTATTCCATTATTCATGATTCTGTTCTCAAAGTAAAAAAAAAGATAAAAAATAATCACTCTAAGCAATTATTGGAAAAATCCAAGTTTTTTTAGGATGGAATTTAAACTAAAAGGACCTTTATGATGTTTTCTGCCATAGCAGGGCCCTAGATTCTAAGACCTGTGTATCTCATCTTCCTTTTTTTCCTATTTTCTGGTATTTACGAATATTGTTTTCAGGACATATTAAGTTTCAGGTGTCCTGTAACACATTCCTTAGTTATTTTAATCCATGCCTACAGTGTCAGTGAAGGCTGACTTTGAAGGCCACTCTTAGTCTTAGACATGGGCCATCCACCCTTCCTTGTCTCTGCATTTATTTGGTATCTACAGATAAAAAACATCCCCACTGCTTACTAGAAATGATCTGCCTCAGGCAGGACAAGCAAAACTGTTCCTGCTTCCCAATGCCTCTGTAACCAGGGGATCCTGCCCACACAGGGCAGGAAGGGATGGGCTGGTGGAAAAGTTTATCTCAGAGCCTGGATTCTGCAAGTCTGAGCTCAGAACAAGCTGTTACCAGGAGACTGCAGAGATTTGCAAGTTGAGTTGAGGATCACCAGCTCAAGAAGATTGTAAGGTCAGTCTAACATATTCCAAGTCCCTTTAGTGTCTGAAATGCAAAAATTAACTGTTCAAAGGGACTCCAAGAACCACCTCATGTCTGAGATGCTACAAGCAGTGTTTAGTTTATCTCTAAAGAGCATCCTTACAAGCAATCTGACACAGAAAGGTATCAGCAGGGAAAAAAAAAATACAGGAGGATTTGGATCCAGAAAAGCCAAAACACTCACTTGGAGCCTGGAAATGCTTGGAAAAAATATCTTCTTCAGCCATATCACAGAAATTCTCCTTTTTATTCCACTCATTTATCTAAGGAACAGTAAAGTGAGCCTTTAAATTTATTCTCTTCCCATATTAAATTCTTTTTAGCATTTCATAAAAACATTTAAATCTTTTCCTCAAACATCTTCAGTTGGGGAGAAAATAATTGGAAAATTACTACAATTTGCAAGAAAAGTCTACATAAATTTACCTCAGCATATTATGTAAAATGACTGAATACCTCAAAGCCTCAATGTTTGTTAGCTGGCACGTTTCCAGTGCTATTCCAATAATTTCTACTCCAATAACAGTATGATAAATAATTTTACTGAGCTAAGATGGAACTGAAGTTGTGTGCACTTTCAAGAAAATATGATTATCTTAAAATCAAATATGAGATTTCAAACTGAACATATGAATAAGAGCTGCAAATATGATGTCAGTGCCTAGTAGGGACCCTAAGAGTAATGGAAGTGAAATGACATGTATATTGTATTATGTTTATAGTAGTTTGGAGACCTGGTTTTATGGACAGAATGGCAAAACAGCACAGGAAAATGTGAATTAATTAGTCCAAATGATAGTGCAGAAGGTACTCTCTGACCTAAACTGCAGATAATGAGAAAAAAACAGGCAATTGCACTTCTTAACTTGCCAGAGTCCCAAGGTGAAGCAAGAGTAGAGTTCTCAGTTGCTCAGGGAAACTTTCAGCAAGCCCAAAATGGAAAGGGCCACTGAAGTACTGCGTGCTGGACCAGCTCCATTTGTTTAATTTAAGGCAGACAGCTGCTGCGATTTACATAAATTGTGCTTTATTGATCCACAGAGATTCTTGTGGCAGCTTGCCTTCCCCCAGAAAAAAAAAAAAAATGAGAAAAGAATGCCTTGTCATCCTCCCCATGTCTTAGAGGCAGCTCTGCACCAGCAGAAATATTGAGCAGGGTTTTGCATTAACTCAGTTTAGAGTTGAAGTTTGAAGAGGTGCAATAGCAACATGGAGTGTCAGAGATTAGGTTTGGGTTTTACGTGGAAAGAAAATACCTCAGAAACAGAGATGGGAGGAAAAGAACGTTGTAAAGCACGTAAAACAGAAGGAGAAAGGTGGGAAAAGGAAAATATTTGTGCATGATCTTGGGTTTCTTCCTCAGCAATTTTTTTAAAAAGAGGAATTAATAGATTTTTAGGGGATTGTGGTAAATATAGATCGCTGAGGGCAAAGGGCAAGGCATAAAGGAAGGCCCAGAGGATTCCAGCTTTCATGTGAGCTGCTACTTCAATATGTGCATTGCAGGAGACAGGTAAGATAAATTAAACAATGTTTGTACAGTGCTGTGAAAATTGACAATGTTGTAAAAGTGCTAAGAATTCTTATTAAGTACAAGATAAATGCAAAGGACTCTGTAAGGGAAAAAAAAAAAAAGAAAAAAAAACCTACCAAAAAAGTAACACCAGCTAACCTAGATATTCTAATTAAACACACCTACTTCTATCAGGTACTCAAACTTGTTTCCATGCCAATATCAGCCTCTGGATTAGCCATGGGCAACTACTGGGAAACAGCAAGAGTAGAAAAGGAAGAAAATAAAATGTCTATTGAGCCACAGGGTGTAGGGAAAGGAAGAAGAGGCACTGGAGAACTGCAGCATGACCCTCAGGCAGAACACTGAGTGCTCTGCCCACCCACTGCCTGCACATTGCTGTGGGCTAAAACCCAGCTCAGGCCCAATAGAAAATGACATTTGCGACATCCTAAGGTTAGCCTAACATTAATTAAACCATCACAGTACTGCACTATTATCCTCTTTACCTTTTTCTTTTGTGGATTTTACTTTTCCTTGAGAAACAGTCATTTCCAATTAGAATTTTGTAATAAATCTGAATGTCAGAACTCCCCAAGTATGAATGTCATCTTTGTTTAGAGGCTGGGAGGAAGAACTGAAAGCAGAGATGTCCTTGAGCACTAAAATTAGCTGAAATACTCGTCTACCACAGGAACCTGAACGTGGCATTAGACCTCAAACTGGCTAAGTCAGAATTGTTGCAAAAGAACATTCCAGGACTCGCTGCTTCCCTGAAAGCCACAGGCTGTGTGTGTGATCCCTTGCAGTGCCGAGATTCCCAGGTGAAATCAGAACCTGGCAACTGCAAATCCAACACAATCAAACCACCAGATGCTACACACAGCCTTCAGATTTCCCTCTTCCCAGCAATATTTTACCAGTGAGGATTCTCTTCTCCTACAATCTCTGCTCTGGTGCTTCAGGACCACGGGAAAGTTTGGACTTGAGGAATTTCATGTGAGTGGCTGAGAGAGTCCCTGCTCCTTCCAGGGCTTCTGTGCCAATGCCACACCTTTGTGCAGGGGATGCAAATCCACCTTCCCAGTCAAGGACCAGCTGCCTTCGTGGTAATTTCCCCACCATAATTTGCTGCACTAAAAGATACTTCAGGTAGATGACCAAGTAACACCCTCATGCAAAACTGGCAGTAAGGAAACATGGATCCCATAATCCAGATTCCCTTTGAGGTATTATTTTATCAGATGTATGATTATTCACCTCCATCTATTGTTAAACACTCTGCATTCTTCCTACATTTGCTTAAGAAAATTATGGTACTGGTTATTAAGCAACAGATTTTTTTTTTTTTTTGCCAAAGGATACACAACAATAAAATGCTTTTTTTTTTTTCAAATATAATTGATTCTGTTCAGAAGCAAGTGTTTATAAACATGTTGCCATGTGAACTGAATCAAGAAAACTGCCCTTTCTACTTTTATCTCAGCCTTCAGGAAAAGTGAGAACTGCATTAAAGATGTGGTTTAACCTTTCAGTAAAGCATTTTGAATATTTTCATATGGCTAAGTTTGTTCAATATTTCATAAGAGTTACAGAGGTAGTGCTTTGTACTGAATGCCAGAGCTGCACACTTAGAAAATGGCAGTAGAATTTAGCAACTTTGCTGCATACCAGAGGTAAGCCTACATTCACTGCTGCAACATTTCACTCTGCCATCCTTCACTCAAAGAAATTTAACATGGAAAAAAATTTAAATCATTGAGATACAATAAGGCAAAATACATCAGTCATCCGAAAAGAGGACCTGTCACTGCTGCACAATGTACAGATCATTTGCCAAAGCCAGAGGTGACAGAAAATTAAGAAATATACACATATAGTAAATTAAGAAATAAACACAACTAAAAGCACTGGGCAGACCTGGAAAGGCACAAAATAAATCACTTTGTCCTGCCAAGGTTCAGACTCAACCATGAACTTTCTTGCATCTGGAATTTTATAGAAGGGAATAGATCTTGAGATCTCATGCACAGAGGCTGAGTTTATTCCACCTCAAAGTTTTTTACTCCATGACTCCTCCAGAACAGCCAATGCAGCAGCAGTTTTAAGCAACTCCAAGGTTTAGAATAGACAAGAAACATGGAATCATTTACTACAGCTTGGGCTCTGATAAATACCAGGATAAGGCAGATGAACAAAGTAGAAGCTACTCCGAACACAGAACTCTGGGTTAAGCAAAACTTGTCTTTCCCATTATAGCAAGACATTAAAAAAATCTGCACAATAAAAGTCTTCTAAGCAATCATTTTTGGTTAAATGCTTCTTACTGTCAGTGTCAAGACTTGTTGCTTTGGAGAAAATCCTCTTCTTTAAAATAAGGTTGGTTTTGACATGCAAAATTTGCTCTTCAACTGATAAGTCACAGAAACACAATATTTACAACCTGAGGATGTCTGCAGTGAAAGTACAAGCAAACTAAAATATGATAAACCACAGAAAACCAAGCAAAACTGTTTCTTTGCCCCATTAAAGTATTACGCGGAAGAAAACCTGTTAGGCCCTCTGATACATTTTCTTGTAAATGAACATTTTTTTCTGACTAGAGATATTTATGTATGCAAATATAGCAGAATAATTAACAGTACAGTAGTAACATGAGCATGTACAAAACTGCCCATTACGATTCCACACACAGTCCTGATTAC
Source organism: Thryothorus ludovicianus (assembly GCA_013397245.1). Lineage (NCBI taxonomy): Eukaryota > Metazoa > Chordata > Aves > Passeriformes > Certhiidae > Thryothorus > Thryothorus ludovicianus. The sequence continues at coordinate 10,226 of VZTB01009808.1, forward strand.
TGACATGGGAGAGATTCTTATGACTTGGAAAGTTCAACAAGAGAGTTCTTTACTAGTAGAAATTGTATAAATAGACAGTAATAAAATATTTCTTAAACTATTGCCAGCATCTACAATGACAAGAGGCTTTGGAATTTTACCTTTTCTGTAGTTTGATTTACAACCTCCCCCAAATACTTTTACCTTTAAAGCTATTTATCTTTCTGTCAATCAACCCACACAGTTTATGGTGGTGGTTTCATGTTGTTATTGTATTTAACAACTCAGGTATTTGGAAACCCAATTGTATAAAAGACTACTTTCAAACAGTTAAATCCCCAAAAGAAAACAGGATATGAGCCAAAAAAATTTAAGTGAGATGAACCGAAGCCTGGAATACATCTGTGTTTACACATGGTCTGTTAGTCTGCAAATATATGTGGGCAACTGTGCACACCTAATTCCACAAATCTGAGTTCATAAATTTGTTTCCTTCACTCCCAGTTGACACTGTCAATGCATTCTTCAGTCTTTTTGCTGAAAGAGGATCAAGTGTGCCAACCACGAGAGTGACTTCTGAGGCTGCAAACACTTTCCAAGAGAAAGGGTCTGATAAAACTGCCTTACTTTGCATATGGTAGGAAAGCAGAAGATACCAAAGGTTATTTACTATCGATATGTTCCACATTTAAAAGAACAATCTTAAGCCCACTGTCAGTCCCTTGAGCCATCTGGTCCCCCCCATTACTAATTGTTCTACCCGACCTTCACAAGGGAAGAAAAATATTGTTGTATCTTCTTTTATCTTGTCTTATAATAGGAATCATGTTTCAGAGTGTTGAAATAAATTACTTGCACGGTGATCAAACGTCTTAGCTTCGTTTCAGCATTTAATCACCCGTGAAAGCCTTTTATTGCTTTGTATACTCCCAAGTCATGAACATTATTTCCTATCTACTCTATGGAAAGGATCTTTCATTTTATTTTTCAATTACATCTTAAATTCTATCGTTCTTCCAGCAAGCACTTTGGTGTAATCCAAAAGTATGAAAGACCTTTGTTTCTTTAGTATTTATTTCCTTTTAAAATGTTTTACCTATTGCATGGGAAAAGAAAAAGCCAACCTAAAATGGCTAAAGTAATACTAACTTCATTGACACTACTATATTTCCTCTCAATATATACATTAAAAAGCCCCAGAAAATAATAAATAAAATCAATACATCAGACAATGGAACAGACAATGGCTGTTCTAAAATCTATCATGTTTTCTCAGCTGCATGTCAAAGCATCATTGCTCTTTTCAAATAGTCCGGCATCAATTCTGCCTGAAATCCTCACCAAGTTTATGGATGTATCCAACAATTATTTAGTGTCACAAATCTCAGTATAGGTTGCACAGCATAAGTAGATTTTTCTTTGGTGAGCTAGCTCAAAGTCAAACTGCTCTTTCAAATGCATCAGGAAACTTCACATCTTTACTAATTAAAGACCCCCACACTTCAAGATTTTTAACAGCCAAACACAGACACAAACCAATTGCTGTTCTATAAAGCCAGATTAACAGAGGCATAACAGAGAGAAAATATTTCTTAAAAACCCAGTCAGTCTGTGTGCTGTAATCAGAGTTTTATATCACATCCTACAAGTATTAGTCCAGCTGAAATAAGTGTAAAATCTTACAGTGATAGAGCAACTATTAAACTAAAGCCTCATCTAAGGTATGTTACAAGGCCGTGAACAATTTGAACCAAAGTTGTTCAAAGTTCTGAACAATTTGTTCAGAAGTTGGCCCTGTTTTGGGCAAGAATTTGGTTCTCAGAGGAACCCCACCTTTTCTGTAATTCTATTTATCCATAAACCACAGGGGTTGTTATCAAGAATACTTAATATATTAATTTAAATCACTCATAATAAACTTTTCAGGAATTTTAATTTTCAAATAAGTCAAGTTCTGGGGCAGCATTCCAGTAAAAGCATTGGTGGCACAGCAAAATAACCAGATTTAAGGTGAATTTTAAAAAACTTACTGCCCCATCAGCCACCTGCAGCAATGCAGGACTGATAGAGATGAAACAAGAGTTCCCTCCTATGTTCCCTTGAAAGCCTCTTCAGTAAACAATGATTATATATTCTTTTATATAGAATATAAAAAGAATCTGATATGTGAAGAAGAAATATTCACCCGTTTATATCTTCATCCAGTTTAAATCAGAGTTATGGCTGATAGTTCACTAATTTCTGATTGCAAAAATATAAATTATTTCACATCTTATATAAATTCACTTTTATTGAAATATGATGGCACTGAATTTGGATGCTGAATTCCAAAATGAGACAAATGTTATTTCTGTTACAGTAGCTTTTTCTACCCCTTGAGAATTTTTCCATTCTCATCGGTTTCATAGATTATGAGTTTTTAGATAGCAGCAAAGCTTCTTATACATAAATATGAGAAAACAGTAGAAAAAGAAAGAATAAATAAACAGCATCTGTTTGGAATGATTATTTAGCTGATAGATTTTGGTCTTAAGCAAACAAGGAATAATGCATCATCTAAAATGAGGAATAGTTGGGAATTTTAGTTATAAACTTGTCCCACCTAAGGCTGGGGATATTTTTCATTTAACATTACTGAGAGCACACAAACAGATTATATTGATTTCAATTAGAAAATCTTGTGAATAGATCTGTCACCTTTGATAACCTTTCACTGGAACTTTGATTGTTGCATTATGAGCTGAAACTGCACATATTATTAGAGACAATGCTCAAGTGAAAAACCACATTTATTCTAAAGACAGATGAATTTATTTTTAATGGTGTTAAGTCTTAGCAACACTACTATCAGTATCAGATTATCAGTATTATCATAAAATAGTTCTCTCAAAGTGTGCGGGTTACTTTACAATATATTTTTAAAAAAATTTCTATGTGGAAGATAATTAAGAATTCCTTCGCAGACATGAATTCCGTAGAAGTCCACACCAAATTTTCTAGAGCTTTCATTCCATGTCAGAACACACAGCTCAGGCTAATCTGCTCTGGATAGCCTAGAAAGAGAAACCTATAAACCACATTCCTCAGACTCTCCACTGTGACCTTCAGCCAAATGTCCAGCACCACAAATTCCCTGGTCCAGCCTCAGCAAGAATTGAAGCCACACCATTTAAAATGCCTTTTTCAGGCTGTGTCTAAGCTTTAGGTAAAGATGCAGCAGCAGCAGACACACAAAACATGCTGGGAGTTACATCACTGTCCCAGTAATCCAGATATGCCAGAATTCCCCAGGTATTCTGAGGGACCTTCAGTACTAAATTCACAATGAACAGCATAAACTTTAAAAATCTGAAAACAAGGTGACGGAGGTTTTACCTAGTAACTCCAAATAGAATCCTTTTACTAGGATGTTAAGCAAAAACTTTTCAAACTGTTTGAAGTCAATTTGTAGAGGGCTGGGTGACTGAAGAGGAAGATATTTCAAGCTAGCTCGTACCAGAAAAAAACTTGAGATACTCAACCTTTTTTCTCAAATGGACTTTTTTGCAGAAACCATACCCAGCTGCAGTTTGGGAAAGCTACCTCAGAAAGGAGAGGTGCTTCTCCTTTTTTCTCTTCTACATATGCTGAGCAATAGGCAGAGATCACAAGGAGAACCAACACACACCTCTAGGCACTGCAGAGCATCCTGAACAGGCTGACCCTCTCTCTGCTTAACCCCTGTCACTGGAGATCACCACTGGAGAGGAACAACATCATCTGGTGCAAGGTGTCCCTGCCCATGGCAGAGGGGTTGGAATTACAAGATCTTTAAAGGTCCCTTCCAATCTAAACCACTCAGTGATTCTACAGCCATGTTCAGCCTTTTGTGTTCAATACCATAGCTGACCTCTTTATTTCCAGATTATTCTGATATTAAAGACCTTCCCATGACCTCCTAGCATTTCTTTCCATAGTTTCCTGTATGAAATTCCCAATCTGGCAAACATTGGCCCCCTCCCCAACCATCACTGATGCTCTTTGCACTTCAGTCCTTACTAAGGCAATATCCAGAAGAACCAGAATAACTCATTGGCTCCTGTGATTTCTCCTGTGCTGCTCCTGTAATTGCAACACACACTGTCCTGTTTATATTACATTTAGATTTGCAAAGTGGGAAGTCTACGGATGAGCATCTCACTTGAAAATGAACTAAACCACTGCTATTTTTAATCTCTCTATATATCCTCTCCCCATTCTCACAGATTCTATATCTGCACATAACAATGTCTTCTTTTGTCTCTTGCTTGACCACAGACTTGCCTCCCTGAGGCCTGCCCTCCTTTTCTTTTTTTCAGAATTTGTCAGTCCTGCCTGTACACAGCCTGTTCTGGCTGGGTCAGGCTCAGCACTAAGCTCCCTTTTGTCCAGCTGCCTCCACAACACAAAGGGAGCTCCACAGTCAGGTTTGATTACACCAAATGCCCACTGGTGCAGGTTCCTCCACTAATCTCCACGCAGAGAAAAAGAAGGGCTTTAATCTTGAAATCCTCTTAATGACCTTCCAACGATATGGCCATCAGTCTTCCTGCAGTCCCTCAGGCAGAATGCTCTAGGTTTAAAATCTTTCCAGATAACTTTCCATGATGTTGACTGACACCATAAAAATACATAAGGCACACATTGTAATAACTGTAATAGAGTAACTGGCAGTACTAAGAGGAGAAATAATAGCTTTTTAGGCAAACATTAAAGTCAGGGCAAGTTAACTCAGTCTGAGTAAACAAATTGTATAGAAGTCCAATTTTTGTGAAATGAGTCCTACTGAGCACAATTCTTCCCATTAGTCACACAATAATTATGCAACCACACAGCAAACAAACCTCAGCCTTTCCCTTTCTTCTGTCTCAGTTGCTGAGGACTCATGAGGATACGGACATTATTGAGTAAAAGCATTAATCTCTGAAAAAGCATGTTTGCAATGCTCATTTTGTCCCATGAAAGAAATATGAAACCAGAAATTACCAATAATTTCACTGTGGAAGCACAGGAAAGTATTTGTGAGGTAAACCACTCACAGTGCTCTGAAGGATCAGGGCACAGAACTGACTGAAGATTTTAAATTAAGGGTATTGATGTTAAGTACACATGCGAAATAATTTTAAAAATACAATTAACTGGTCAAAATATCAGCAATATAGGATGTTGTGGAACATACACGTTTGAGATTTTCACTCCTGTCAGCAAAGTACACAGTTATTAAACTTCCACTGTTGTCAAAGTATGTTAGAGTTTGTATAAACTATTTCCACAGTTCTTCACACTCAATCTTAACAAAAAACAGTTTCAAATCTCAGAACAGTTTAGGTTGCAGTCTCCAATTACAGTGGCTGTGACACAACCATCTTTCCAATGGTAGAGAAAAAATCTCTCTTCTCAGTTTGGTCAACAGCTTGTGATTGGATCAGATCACTATTTTCAAGTTAACCAATATTTTGTGTTGCATTAAAAAGAATTTCACTCTGTTTAGTAGGATTTAAAATTTAGCTACTTATTTAAAGCTATCATTTTAATTATTTCTAAAATTTCAAATATCCCAAACTCTTAAATGACATATTATACTTAAAGGAAATCGAGGTTTTGAGGGTTTTGTTTTAATTCTCAAAACAAGTCCAAAGGTACATGTTAAATAATACAAGGGGTTTTAGAAATGAAAAGGAAAATAATTACAGGATTACGTTTCAGTTCCTAGGTAATCCTGTTACATAAGAAATTTGAGTTATACCTTCTCAAGATTTGAGATGGACTAATAATTATTTCTTCAAATAATAATTCTCATTTCTTTAAGTGCTGAAATAAATTTATTCCAAATAATGTACCTGGGGGTGCGGGGGGGAGTGTTTTTACCAAATAAAGTGAAATTGTTTAAGCTAATCTATTCTATAATATTTCAGGCTTCTTCTCTGGGAATGCCTTATACTAGGTGGTTTCTTAACCTTAAATCTAATTAATCTTACATCTAATTCCTTCAAGCAGACTGACTGCAGAGAAAGTTCAAGGTGAGGGTGTCACCACAAACTCAGATTTCAATCAGGTGAGGAAGAAACTGAGGCAGAGCTTTCGTCCTTTAATATAATGGGATGTAAGAAATGTCATTTGACCAGGAAGTTGATTCCTGATTTGGAAATGGATTTTTAGCTTGCACCTATTATACTTTATTTTAGCATTTTTTTCTG
>VZTB01009808.1:16477-48025 GCA_013397245.1 Thryothorus ludovicianus
TTTTTTTGTTGAGCTCAGGTGTTTTGTTTATTTGAGGTTTTTATCAGGCAGTTAACAGTATGAACTGCTTATTTGCAGTTTGAGGGACAAATGATGTCAAAAAAGCCACCTAACTTTTCTTTACACATTAAAATCAGCTATATATCTACAAAAGTGACAAAATTTCCACAGCAAATACTTCCAAGTCTTCAGTATTTAATTGTGGACAAGGACATAAAACAAAGAAAAATTTTAAATAAATTTAGAAAATATGGAAACCTTTTGATTGAAGTATAAACATTTTGAGATATCTTTTTTAAAAGTTGTCAGGCAAGTTTAAAATATCTAATGTAATCTGTGTTTTGGGGAACTTAAAATATTTTAAACTTTGGTTGGTATTAACAACAAACTTCCATTTATGATCAGTTTCAGTATGTTTTGTCAATTTAATATGCTAAAAGCTGATGTAAAAAACTCATTATTTTTCATTTTCATTCCTCTCTGGGAGATACTCATAACAATGAAAACATTAATTTAAAAGAAAATCCCCAAGGAAACTTTACACATAAATTCACATCTTGAATTCTGGATTAGAAATGGCCCTGAAAGATAATTTGATACTTTGATTATACCACATAAAGAAGTTTTGAGATTAAGCAAAGTGTGCTCAGACTCACCTCAAGGAATCATCACCAAGGTCTGAGCCTGTAAAAACTCCCTAAGAGTCTCTGAACAGCAAGACAAAGATGCAGGAACACAAAGTTACCTCCAGTGTAATTATTCCCCAGCTAAGGGATAACCCACACGCCAATGAAGAGGAAAAGGTAAAGGTTCACTCGCAGGTGACTGCACAGTTATAGACATTAAAGACCAGAACATTTCAGGGAGACAGGGAATGAGAACTGTCACTCAACGCTGTACAGCTGCCTCTCAAAAATTCAGATTAGAGCAAATGGCCTCAGAATCACTCACGAAGCCAGGACACCAGAATGAACATTGAGTTTAACTGCAAAGTTAAGGGATTGAAAAAAGGCTTCAAACTCCTGCCAGGCTGACATTTTTATTTGTAACCACTGAGTAAAAAACATTTTCTAGAGCAGCAATGATGAGATGTTTAGTATGAATTATATATCTAATGACACAATTTCACCTCAGGATCAGTTGCATATCTTCCAGCAACAGCAGTTTACCAAGTTATTGTGATTTTTATTGAACATGTCACATGCCTGTGCCTCATGGCATAAAACAACTATTTTTAAAAGTGGTCTCCATGGTTCAATAATGGCCTCGTGATCACCAGAGCCACAGGTGTCACAAAGGCAAACACAGGGCTATTTCCTACCCCAAAAGGATCTGAAGTAGCCAGGACAGCCTGGATCACAAGGTTAGTCTGCACAAAGTGTATCAGACAGCCAGAAAAACAATAGCACATCAAGCCTTTTTTTTCATAGTAAATATTCTTATTACTTCAATATTATTTCTGCTGTGACCAGGAAGGGGGGCCTGAGCACAGGCACAGTAAGGAGCAGCAGCACAGACTGAGTTAGGAAAAGGAAACCTGAGGAAAACCATGGAATAACAGAGCAGGGAACAGACTGTCCTGGAACTGTCCAGGCAAGTCACGCCTCTGATGGACTGCACCAGAATCTGGTCTGCAAATATTACGGGAACTTTAGGGCAATGTTCCCAATAACCATATCTTGGCAGAACAACACCTTTTTTACAGCTCAAATATGCATTTAAATTGAGTTTCAATGAAATTTGGAGAAGGATTGTGAAGGAAAACAATCAGATTAGCTGAAATTAAAATCTGGCCATTTCATAACGAAATATTTGACCTAATAAGAACTTTTATTAGTGTAAAGCACTGAAAAGAGGCCCAGTTTGGACCCTTGTTTCCTCCATTTGCTTTGGTTCATCACTGCAGGTTGAGAGAGACACAGGCTGGAGACAAACCCAGCTCATAAGCAGGCTTAAGTGCTTTCTCCCTAAACAGACTGCAAGAAATGACTGAAAAACTGCAAAAACCATTAGCCTGAGGCAATACAATGTGTCAATAAAGCTGCCAAATATCATCAGCGCAGCTGCACTCCAAATCCTCAGTTTAATCATTCTGCAGTCTTATGTCAAACATGTCTTGCCACCTATTATTCAAAATACAAACACAAAACAAAGAAAACCCTCCAGTATTTTTTATAGCTTTTCTTAATCTTAGTAAGGCTCCTTGTATCAGCCACATGGCAAGAAGCTGAAACAATGTTGTGTTTCTCAAAAGAAAAAGTTTGAAAAAAAATTTAAGTGTTTACTATTCCTGCCAATAAATGTATTTCTGACAGTTGCAATTCTATTACTATACTTTGTTTTCTAACAATAAGAAAATACAATGTTGTAGAAGACAATCATGCAAAAGAGTGTGAAAACAGAAAATATAGGAGAACAAATTATTTGCTTTTAAAAAGTCTTCCTTGGGTAGTTCTGCGGATCGCAAACAGAATTTTTTACCACAGTTTGACAGAATTGCACTTGTTCCAGGAAAAAAAAAAAGTCTGCTGTGTTTCTAGGAAATAATTCTCTTCACTTACAGAAATAAACTTATGATATCAAGTGCTGAAAGCCACAAAGGTCAAAATATGGTCCTTGCCCTGTCCTTCTGTGCTGAAGGACAGTTACTATTCCATTGTTTGAATTTCTTTTCTTTTATAAGGCATTCTCCAAAACACATTCTCTTGCACGATCATCATTATTAATTAAATTAAAATACCATTTTCAATTAAAGAATAAAGTACACAACATAATGCAGTATCTCTGAGATATTTATTCCATGTATTCATTTACTTCCTAATTTATAGTTTGGTTCTTCTCTAATACAAATAGAAGTCATTAGTGCAAATTACTGATGTTCTTATTAAAAGTTTAATAAGAGAAGAGCTCTAAGAGTGTGACTCTTAGTCATTCATCTCCGTGCTCATCTTGCAATAGTTGGATGGTACTTTAGAACCAAAAACAGAATAGGACACCACAGTCTTTGCACTCCTTTTTACCTACTGATGCTGTCATTAATTGATATGAATAAAGAACTCTAGGTCCTGCACGATGAAGAACCTAAGAATAATTTCTTTACTTAACCTTTAATTATTTATGGCTGTTGTATTTTAAAAGAAAACGAAAAGTACTCTTTATTACTAAAGTGGTTATAAAACCCTGTTAGCAGAGGAAGCACCATGGCTGTCCAGCTCTCAGAACAAGTGCAGCAGGGATTGTGTCATCTCTTGAGAGGACCCAGAGCACCTGTCTGAAGGGAGGAGAGGAGGAATATGAAACAAGCTCAGAGAACAGCATGAAAGAAGGTGGGCAGCTGTGTGAAACTCTTAAAGGAAGCTGCTAAAAAAATTTAAAAGTTCTGCAGGAGTAGGAATAAGCAATAAAAGCCACCCTCACCTCATGATACAATGAAAGATACATATCATTTTTTTATTAACATAATGCTTTGAACTTTCTCAAACTAAGACCCATTTAAAATGCAACTTTAGTAGTAATCTGTAAAATGTGGGGCTCTCAGAACTGAGATGTAGACTACTAGAAGAAAAAAAACAAAGCATGAAACAACAGCTTTTGCACAATAATCCTCAAAAATCAACATTATAGATACATATGCTATTACATAATCCCATTTCCTTAGTAGAAAAGTCCCAATGGTAGACACTTAGGAGTCCATTATATGAAATTTCCAGGGATTCTTTCTCTGGAATTCTCCTTTCTTTTGTCTGATGCAGCCTTGACACCCTCTCCCCTACTTCTGGGACACCTAAATTTAGCAAGAACCAGAGTTTCCCTTGCTCAGCCTGATCACCCCCCCTGTGTGGTGGGCTCTGCACTCCTCACAGGCACACACCTCTCCCTTCCTCGAACTCCAGCCAGAAATTGCAACCAAAAATGAGGGGAACCAGGACACTTCAAAAGCCACCAATACCTTTCAGTTCTTAGCTGCTTACAGGAGGTCATTTTAAGAAAATCTCACCTGCTTTCCCCATCCAGACAGGCAGAAACAACTGTGAATTTTGGCACTTTTGAACTTTTCAGTTCTTCCCTTCCTCATTTGTAACTCCCAGTTCTAAATGTGCATTCAGTCTGTTATTCAAAAAAATAATTGCCATCTAAATATCTTCTTCTACCCTCACAAAATCTCTACGGATTTCTTTTGATGCTTGCAGTATAAAATAGAAGTTACTTTGGAACAGAAAGCAAGCATATCTCAATTCATCTAGCAGAAAGAATCATAAGAAGCAGAAATTTAGAGTCCTTCTGTATTCACTAAATATTCCTCCCTAGTTTATTACCCATGACACATAATAAAGATCTCTTTTCTTTTTAAAATGTTCTTTCTCTTAGAGACTAAAATTAAATCAAAACAAAGGTAGAAATATGTTCCAACAGTCCTAAGACCGTGTCTAAAGAAATCCCTTTCTGTTTGCCTTCTCAACCTTGTTTTGTCACTCATCTATTAATTATGTGCATACTAATCTTATATACAAGGTTAAAATTAGTATTGGACAGAAAGCAACAGGAATTCAGCCTCTGCTCTAAAAACTCCTGGCATGTCCAGGAGCTGTACTTACAAATGTTGCACCCAGTATTTGAAATATGTGCATGATAACAAGAGTTGCGAAACAGTTATTTGACATCAATAATGCCTTACTTGCAACATAAATTACTACTTCAAAACTGCCATGTTAGCCTACTTAACTTTTGGGTGTCAGCATTTATAAAATACGGATGCTGAGCCTGTACATTCAAATACAACAGGAAATTAATATGTATGCTGCAACCACTTTCACTTAGAGACACATATCCTGGAGTAATAGGTACATTATATTTCCAATTTAAAAGAAAAAAAATTGATCAGATTTCAAGTATCCTGAAGAAGCCCCTCATTGTTTCCTTTTTTTAGCATGAATCAATAAAATAAACATTAAAGTCCCTGACTGAGGAAAATAAAACGAACTCATACCATTTAGAGACATGAAATTTAATATTGAAGAGAGTGACAGGAACAAATATGCAGCTGTGTGAAGCGAATATCTTAAAAAATAAACTACATCAAAATGGTTCTTTCTAATCTAAGACAGTCAATGTTTTATTATTAAATAAATAGTTTCTTAACAAAGCTCAAGGTTCTTTAAGTTCTGTAACCTGAGTATTTCTCTCCTAGCACTCGTCAATTCATATTCCAATTTCCATATCAGAGTGTGGCCTCCAAGCATATGAAAGCTTCTATTTTGAGTAAGTTCTTTATCACCTATCAAAAACTATTTTTTCTCTACTCAGGCAAAAATCACCCCAGCACAGAGGACCAGAGTAAAACACAGCTCTTAAATAGATGGGTTATGGTGCACCAGTAGCACAGGCACCTTTTCCTTTGTTCAGAGAGATTCAAATACACATCGAAGCCCATTATGATTCTGAAAGTATCCATAATAATGAGTAATTTTTTTCTATAATCAGCAGAAGCAGTCTTTGTGCAGTGCAGTTCTCACACAGGCAAAGATCCCATGAAGTTATACAGTTAAATTAGAACAGTTTTACCTCATGATTTTTGAGGTAAATTTTGAAGAGTGGAAGAAATAATATAATTTTTTAGAGAACACTACCCAAAACTTAATCCAGTGAAAGCTCCGAAGACCTTTGAAATCTCAGACAAGTATTTTCCAGTCTACAGAGCACCTGACAAGTTTTCTGCTTCCATTTGAACAAGTTGTACTTGAGGTTTTTTATGCTTTTAGCAATTTGCACCCATGTATCCTTTTGCCCTACTGTATTATCACACTTATCAAACTTTCCAGAGTTATACACATATCAATTTCTTTTGCATTGTCTAACTAAGAGATTATCTTGCTAGCCAAATTTTGGCCTGCTGCCTTCCATCAAAATCACATACATATATGCAGAATTCTTTGTAGAATCTGCATTTTTTAATGGTTCTTCATCAAATACACAGGAAGGAATGAAAACTATTCTTAGAAGTCCACTTATGAGTTTTTCTGTATGAGCACCAGAATTTCTTTATTTACAGACTGCATGATAAGTCCAAAACCCAGAGGAAAGTTCACTTTTTGTGTTCTACCTGTGATTATATTAGATTTTCTGGCAGATAATCAGGCACAGGTCAGTGCTGGAACACGTCCCAGCAATCCAAACACAGCACAAATGGTCATGTAGAAATTTAAGCCTACACTGCACAGAGTTTCCAGTCTAGAAGAGTTTCTGCATGAACCAGACGGAATAATTAAAATAAAATTCAAAAGCCTATTTTACTTTACAAATTCAATGCCACAGAAGTGTGGGTCAGTTGTTAGGAATTGTCTTCCCTCCCTCTGTGGCACCAACCACACAAATCAGTTCATATCCAAGCCATTTATTTGCTCAGATGATTAAGCTGGATTTAAATAACTCCCATTACAGTTTCTATTTTTCTGTCTTTTTTTGATTGGAGAAATCTTCTTTACCATTGCCTCAGAATAAAATATGCTTGCTGGGGAAGGGAATTCTCAGCTTTAAATGACAGCTGTCATATTTTGTTATGGAAGTGCAATTCTATTTAATGGACTTGATTGCGCAATTTGCTGCACCTACCTCACATTGTGTGGGCTCGTAGGAGCGTGTCTGAGCAGAGCTGCAGGATCAATGCCAAAATAAAACAGAAACATGCAGAGGGGGAAAGTTGGGGGGGGGAAAGAAGTGCCAGGAAAAGCACTTGCACATTGTGTCATAAAAGCCAGGCTCAGCTAATTTCGGTCACAGCTCCAGAAGGCGACTCCTCAGGTGTGCTCCAAGACAGTTCAGCATCTTCAAACTGGGACCAGGAGCTGGAACTCTGAGCACTGAGCAGCCTCCCCTTCCCAGGGCAGCTCTGACAGGCAGCATTCTGCCTGGGCTCTTGTCAAGAATACACAAAGTGACTCAGAGAGATGGTGCAGCACTCAACTACAGCATTTGACTCATTCAGAAGTTCCATAATCATTTTAAGAAAGGCACTATTTAAAATAAAATTCTATTCTAAGTATATTATAATACATGTCCAGCACTTAATGCAGGGCACACATCTTTTTTTCCTTAAAAAAAATTACTATTTTTTCAGAGAACAGAGATAAAGGACTAGTGTTTCAAGCCCTGAGAGTGCAATATGACAACAGTAATGAGAAATCAGTGATTATACCTGAGATAATTTAATAAATTCAATTTTTTTCCACTGAGAATATGGATTGCCACCTACTGATATTTAAATTTTCTACGGCAAAATCTAGGAATACAACTCTGCTGCTGTGATTTTTTTTTCCCACACATCCCTCCCTCTCTCCCTCAATGAATTCCACATCTTACTGAAATCTGCCCCCTGCCCTGGGCTAACAGACTGGATCAATAGTCTCTCAACACAGGTATAAACACAAAAGAAAGGAGTCACAAGGGGGAAAGTCAAGAGTTAGGGCTAAAATTCCTGTTCAGCTTCCTCTGCAGGATGACTCCCTAGATCAACCTTTGGGAAACACAGTGTTGCTGCAGCAATGCTTTTCCCACTGTAATTGTGAATATTTCAGAAAAACAAATAAGCTCAACAGTGGCCAGTGGCAATTACAATTTCCATCTGAACCAGGAAAAAAAAAAAGCCAATACAATTTCATTAGGGGGACCATCTTCTCCTCTTCCTTGAAAACTCAAGGGCCTGACAATGAATTAAGATTTATAGAAAAATCCTTTCACTACTTAAATGGAATTATGATTTTGCCATTAACACAGAGTCAAGATGTTCACTCTGCATATGAAGATAACTTTTTAGTGGGGATTGCATGGGTAAGTAATATTATAAACTGCAATTCTATAGCAATCTCCTAATGGTCTGCAAGGAGCAGAAGACACGATGAATTTAATGGTGTCCAAAAAGAAGAGTGATCACTGCCAGGACAGGAATAAATGATGCTGAGGCCAGAGCACAGCAGACTCAGTGATAAAAGAGTGGTGAAAACGTACTTTCCTGCACTTTCTACACTCTGCAACAAATAGTGAATTTATTTCCTTTCTTGTCCATTTCTCTTCAGCAAGCTGGCTGCAGCAAACAAAATTAACAACTGCCTCTTATAAATCTTGTAAATGCAGATTTAGAGATAGCAGAACACATGACAGGCATTTGTTATCTTGGATGGAGTTTCTGGAGAGCACTCTATTTTCCTGTAGCAGAGAGAACCGTAAGGAAATTCAGGGCTGGAATCAGTCCTGAATGTCACAGAGGACGCTGCTGAAAAAACACAGTGCAAGCCACGATGGCCAGGTAACCTGAGACCAGTTTGTACAGTTTTGTTAAAAACTATCTGAGTGACTCAGACCTTTTGTGCCTCAGTGTTCAACTATAGTAACTTTGGATAATGTTTTTTAAGCAGTTACTCTTAAAAAACGTATGACCTGTAGACCAAAGAGATGCTGGAGTGATCTGACACTGGTTGATGCTTTTAACAAAATACTGGGGGGAAAAAATAAAAGTTCTTACAGTCTTAGAATGCCATGAAAATATTAATAAGGGGCAAGGTAGATTACCCCAGTTCACCCCATCAGTCCTGAGGAGGTTAGAGGAAAAAGCTGACAGGGGATTCAGCTGATAAAGAATTAAAGGAGAAAACATAAAAAAAGTGAATCAAAATGAATTTATGGATAAGGAGACTTGTAAAAAGTTATTTTATTATTTTGAAGTGAGGGTGATCATGTTAATCTCACATGCAATATGGTTTTTAAAACTATTTTAATCCATACTGCTTGCAACTAATTTCCAGTTTGTCTTTACAAAATATCGGCAATGCATATATTAGATGTACCAGGAGCCAACTTGGTAGTGATTCCCCACTGGAAACTACTCTGTGAAACTCATCAGCTGTTTTAGAAAAGCATTGGAGGGATTAATGTGCAACCTGACAGGGAACATGTTCATCTGGATGTAAGAATTCAGTCTGCTAATAAAACCTGCAAGCAAATAATGCAGAGGACAGGCAGCCACAGAAGTGAACTTAAACACCTATTTTGATTTATGTGCATATATTAAATTGCAATTTCTTTTTTTTAACCTGTAAAAAGTATTCATAAGGAACAAAGTTTTTGCTAAGTATAATAGCAGAAATAAGAGATGTAGGAAATGCCAAGTTCATATTGGATGAATAATTAAACATTGGAATTCCCTAGAGTGCTGCAAAGGGGCAAATTTGACTCTTAAATGCCTAAACAAGAAAATAAAGAATAAAATAATAAGTACAACATTAATTCTGCTTAAGACACTGGAAAGCCTGACATTTGGGCTGTACATAATTCTAGTGTTCCTGTTTTAAAGTGGCTGTTGAAAAGAGAATTCTCAAAGTCACTTGAAAGTACCTTACAGCAAAACTGCTGGAGCTTAGAGCTTTAAATTTAAATTAAAAAAATAAATAAAAAAATTAAAAGGCTGAACACAAGCATAGTCCAAGAAGTTACCACACTGTCAAAGTGTCATTTGACAGAGTATGAATTCCAGTGCATTAGCTCTGTACACAAACAGTTTTAAATCATACTCTTCACTTTATCCAAGGCAGCTTCTTCCTTTATAGAAGCAGCACAAGGTACCTGTGTCACACACAACTCCCAAGGACTTGGTGCTGCTTCATGATGAAATTTCACACACAACTTTGGCAGTGCAGGCAAGGGCAGAGAAGTGACTGAAATACAGTATGCTAAACCTTCCCAAAGGACAATAAATACTTTGTTCTAAGTGCTTTTTAGACATGTAACCAGCCAGACAGTTCTTAAGAACCCATACTGTTAATTTTTTAATTTAAAAAGCAAAGGTTGGAAGTTATTACTGAATTTAGCAATTCTTTTCTCCATTGATTGAGATCTTTGAATGATGATCAGACACATTTTCAGGAGATATATTTTGATTAAATAGAGTTCATCATTAACAGATAAAATGCAAGATTGATGTCATGTAATGAATTATATTTTTCTGAAAAGCTTTAATTGTAACTACACTGTACAGCCAAGTTACTGATTGCATTTCAAAAGTTTAAGAGACTAAAAGTACAAAGGATATTCAGATCAGTCCCACAGCCTCTGAAAGATAGTGCAGAAGTGAATTTGGAGATCTCAGGTCAGTTCACAGTCAAAAGCTGGTTCAAACTGAGCATTATGCTAATGTAATTTATTTGTTTCATGATAAAACATTACAATTTATATTGGTATATTCTTCAAATACCTCAGAGAAGTATTACAGCAAATAGAAGTATTTGAGGGCAATGACAAGCACATGAAATCAGGAATAGAGAAAAAAAGAAACTATATAAAGAAAATTAAAACCAAGCATATTTTTACATTATGTATCATACAAATTAGTCACTAATTATGAAAATGTTCTTCAGCCTCACAAGTGGTATTGCCTGTACTATTTTATCGTTTGCTATGCATCTTTCTGAAGCACTTTTTTATATCTTCTTTCTATTAGGCTGTCAGCAGTAATCAATGTTAATACACTCGATTACACACAGCAATTTAAGAAATAATCAGTTTTAAACACCACAGTATTGCTATATTCCTGGTGGCCTGCATTATAAGGCCTTCACTTGGTAGTATATATTCAATGCAGAGTTTAAAATGGTGTGAAACACCACTCTCAAGTCATAAACTTATTTTCCTAAGTCAAGTATGCATTCTCCTCTCTCAGAAAAGCTGATTTTCTTGAGTTTCCTAGGTGAGAATATAAGACTGAAAATTTCTAGTGCTGCTAGCAGCAATAAAGTTAATGATGTTTTCTCAAGAAGCATTCCTTTTCTCTAAAGATTCAGTTTAGTTGCATAATAGATAAATTATCATTATACATTGTTCACAAGGTAGATATATTGCATTTATTTAGTTCAGATATGCTTCTTTAATTGCTTTCAACTAAATTTTGGAGTATTGTTAAAAGTTACATGCAGAGCACTTTCAAATTATAATTTTTGTCCTATAACAGTGATATAGTTATTATTTCATCAACTTTATTACAGAATAAAAGAGAAAGCAATTTTCTGAAAGCACCTAAGCTCATAAACAAGTTATGTGCTTTTGAAAACAGGAGTCTACGTAATTGAGCAATTTTGAAAGTTTTTCTATCATTTCACTCACCTGTCCCAGCTTAGTAAAGATGATTAATAATTCCAAACATTTGCCTCCTCAGAGTATTGTAAACCACTGCTTCTAAGTCTAAACACAACAGTGGGAGCACACAAGATCCCACTTATATAAAAGTACAGCCACACATAACACTTTTCTCTACCAGAAATTTCAAACACACTGAAAGCAACTCAAAGGGGAGATTCTCACAGGTGTTCCCTATTTATTTCAGCTTTTCGGTTGGAGAGTTGTGGAATCGTTGAATAGCCTCAGCTGCAACTGCAGAAAATAGGGACTATACATCAAATGAAGTATTGTATACTGGTGAGTAGGCACAAAAATCAAGTCTCAGATGTTTCAAACTGGGCACATACAATATGCCTGACATTTGTCTGTGCTTGAGAGCAGAAATAGTCTCTCCTCAACAAACATGCATTAAGGTGGCAATTTATTTCTCATTGTAAGACACTCCAATCTCACCACAATGAGTGCTATAGAAAAGCCCATGAGGAAGTTAATTATTCTGCCTTCAGCACAGCATTTAAATAGCGTATAGTAAACAGGCTATGCTGCAGCCTGGGACCACACACTGAACACGATAAAACAAAATACTGGATCACTGCTCATTAAATTCTTATCTCTTATGTGAAAGCAATGTGAGATTACATATTTAAAGATTGTAGAGCAGTGCATGCTCACAAGGCAGGCTGCCTGTGCAGCCCAGAGCACAGCTCCTCTCCAGCTCCACAGCAGCCCAGAACCAATCCTCACACTTTTCATATGTGCAGTCTGTATCCACTGCTTGTCCTACCTCCACTTTGCACATCTTTTCCTTTTATCAGTTATGGGTTTTTAATCATAATTCTCTTGTGAGTCACCATTAATAAGACAGAATATTACCTGATCTCTGCAAAAGTTTCCACCAACCCCAAGCCCTCACAGTCTCAAAAAAGTCACTAAACTTTCACTCTAAAAATAGTAAAAGCAGAACAATCCACACTTCTAATCCTCTGCCTTCCCCACCCTTTATTTGTATTATCTGGTTGTAAATACCTACTCTCCCAGTCCTATTATGACTTTCAAATAGTGATCTCTCAAAACCAACTGTTTAACCTTTTTCTCCCTGGTGGTAAAAAGCAGTATCCCATCATACAGTTAAATTAAAACTGCAGGCAGCCTAACTTATACATGTGAGATACTGGAAGTTTTGCATTCTTTTTTTAGTAGGTATGGTGGGTTTAAAGTATAGGAAAGATGGTAGTGTTTTGAAATGTGATGCATTTCACAGCATCTCAGCACAACAGGAAGTTTCCTCCTTTGCACTCCCACTATGTTTCAAAGAAATAACTTTGCTTGAAATTTTTTCTCCAGTGTTTTACAATGTGAAGAGTAAACCTTGACTACCATAAGCCATCTTCTGCTGGTTTTCAGAGTATAACCACACAGTAGAAAAGGGTGGCAAATACAATCTTAGAGATTTCCGTGCTTATTTTCTTTCATATCTAATTGTTCAAATTACATTTAAAGCGATAATTAGTCTTACTGCTAGCCAGGTAAACACAGACTTGTGTTTGAATGACAAACTGGGCTCTTTCTGCCTACATCTGAAACAGCAAAAAACAGTTTGTAGATGAACTTTCTAATCACTTTTCTCCAAGATGCACTGCCAGAAATACAGCCAGGCTCACTTTCATGTATTTGTGGAGACTTCACCTCTTGGCCTAATTAGGTCTGAGATTAAACCTGGCTCAGATGCTAATATGATCACAGGTGCAGTTCTGAAAAAGAGAGGAAAGCTTCTCCCTTGCCTCTATCTCTAGTGAATCACCCACCAGCTTCTGACAGAAATGCAATCTTGTTCTCAGTGTCTAAACTAAGTACAGAGGGAAAATATTGCACTTCACCGTGGAACAACCAGGAGTAATTGGTGACTCCTTACAGCAAATACTGCAGGACCCTGTAATGTATAACAATAAATTGACACAAACACACACAGCCCAATTCATCCTATTTATACACTAAAACATTGGTCTATTACTGATTACAAGTTTTCAAGAGAGTAGAAGCATTACCTTATCAGGCCTCAAAAAAAGGAAATGACAAAAAACATTTTTGATAATTCAGCAATGATGTCTACAGACCCAGATGAAGATTCCTTGCTGCCAGCCTCCAGCCTGAGATTTGATTTAATTAATTGCAGTACTTCCATAATCTGAATGAGGCAATGTGACCAACGGTTCAAGCACAAGGCTTGGGATTCAGTCAATTCTAATACAACTACACAGTGGAATTTTTCTGCAAGATCTTCATCAGCTCTTGTACTTTTTATGACTTAAAAGAATTAAAAGCTTGACCACTATCCAATTTCTTCACTTTTACTGCACAGGAGATAAATAAAAGCAGTGTTTGAACCTGGCTGTTTTACTTTCTGTAGTTATTGCTTTTATCCTACCATACAGGAATTACTGAGGATTTAAAGTTCGCTTTGCAGACTTGCTGACTTCCTAATTCCCATTTATTTCAATGAGTCAAAGACCAAAATGTCCTTGAAATAGTGTGCCAAAATATTTGTAATGTGTAAATATTTGTAAAAATGTAAAAAAAATAAAAATTGAACTTCAAGTGAGATTAATTAAAAACCAATAACATCTTCTAGAATTCTATTATTCATGCACATATTTCTGCAACTTGTGAAACAAGCAAGTTAGATGCCTGCAACCAATACAAGCAAAGCAAATATTCTGTCTTCAGTTTCTGTATGGTGAAATTTGCATCAGGATCAAACATAGAGATACTAAGAAAAAAATCCAGGGATCTCTCCTCTTAGAACTATTCACATCCAATTTCTCAGGTCCACAGTTACAGAAAGAAACTATCATATGCACTGCAGGAAAAAAAGAAGAAGAAATCAGATTCCCTCACCATCCACTGACTTCCCTGTTCTACTCCCTGTCCCCAGCTTTTATTTAAGGAGATGAAAACATTAGGATTTATTATAAACTTTAAAATTTATGCACAGTGGACAAACTAACTTATATTTTACTCTTGTGCAACAAGCATGAACATACAGAAAATTCACATTCAGACTGAGTACATTTGAAGCTCTTTGAATCACAGAAAAGGCAATTAATCTTAGTAACCTCACAGAGAACTGACAGAGTGTTTTAACATAGTCAAAATGCTGAAGGTCCTTGAATGCTTTCTAATAAAAAATGTTATGAATTTTTGAATTTTATGTTTACTGTCTCATCTCTGTGGGGAACCTAATGAAAAATGCAGTATGAGAACACAGTATGGATATTTCATATAAATAATTGCTATAAATGTTTATTATTGAAAATGCAACCATACATGACTCTTAATGTAATCTACATTAAGGACTAATAAAAGAATTGATTGTGATTACTGATCATATCAGATTTTTGTTCATGTTAATAATGTTTCTAGGGAAAGATAACATGCTAGGTAGAGCATGTGCATAAGGGAAGCCATGCTTTGAAGAGCAGGGGAAGAATATATTTAGTATTTACTAGTTTTTATTTCGTAACATTCAAGCAAATTCTATATGTGAGTGAACTGAAACAAAATCTTCACTACTGCTTAAAGTTTAAAGCATAAAATTATGCAAAGCGTTCTTGCAAAGCATTCTTACAATGCACTGTCATTTTCAAGGCATTAACACCATCTCATATTATCACAAATTACAACAAAGAAAGAAGAGGTCATCAGTTAATGTTCTTAAGAACAGTACTTTTTCTTATTCTGGGTGAGCATTTACGAAAGAATAATAGTCCATTTTCTTTGATTAAGGGATTTGTTAGTTGGGAAATGCTTAAATACTGCTCTTTCTGATGCAAAAAAAAAAAAATACTTTCTTTTGTATTCAAAAAATCACAGAAAACTTGAGTTTGGAAGAGACCTCTGCAGGTTGCCTTATCCAACGTTTTTGCTCAAGCAGTGTGAACTGAAGCAGGCTGTTCAGGACCATGTCCTGACAAGTCTTTAATATCTTCAGAGACAGACACTCCATACCCTCTGAGGGCAAGTTGTTTCAGTTTTCCATCAGACTTACAATAAAAAAAAAATTTAAAAATATGCCCTCACAGTCTCCCCACCCCAGTCCCACGCTCCCTCCTGAGTCCCCTGCTCCCCCAGGCAGGTCCCTGGCCACTCACCTGGTGTCACCCTGTGCCCTTTGATAACCAAAGGCTGCAGTTCACAGCCTCTTGTCTCAGGCTCCCAGCCAGAGCTCAGTCTGAACCCCAATCTGCCAACGGGGCTGCACCAGGAGTGTTACTCAACACCAGCTCTGTCTTTGCACCTCCCAGAAGATATTTGTGCACATTGATTAGATCCACTTCCCTGACAATCTACTTTATTTAAATTTTCCTTCACTTCATCCTCCTCCATCAAGGTTAAGCCTTGATGCTCCAGATTTTACATTGGCCTCAGGGAAAGAGTCTTGGAAAGCAGTCTGACCAACAAACACTGAGAAGTTGGTCAAATTTCCTAGTCCTTCCCTGTGTCTTGTATCATCACACTGCTTCTCTCACCTGGCAGTGAGCCCACAATTTCTCTTGTCTTCCTCTCACAGATTAGTTTTTTGTTTCCCTCCAAGTTCCTGGAAAAATCCAAATCCAGATGGGCTTTGGTCTTCTTAACCCTATCCCTGCATGTTCAAACAGAGTCTCTCTACTTTTTCCAGTTCACCTACCCTTCTTCCATCTCTTTTCCATCATCTGAGCTTTTTCAGGACCAGCTTGTCCACCCATGCAGGATTCCTGTTGTCTTTATCTGATTTCTTTCTGATCAAGATAGGTGATTCCTTTAAAACCAACCATATCTCCAGGACCTCTCTTTCCTCTAGGGCTGTAACCCATGGGATTTTCCCAGGCAGGTCCCTAAACAGACAAAAGTCTGCACTTCTTATGTCTAAGAAGTAATTTTAGATTTGTGCTTCCTCTCAGGAGGTTGCATGGTATTGTCCTCTCCCTTCCAGATTTCACTTCGGCAATAATGAGTAAGAATGTGTTAATTTTATTCAGAAATAAGATATAGATTATTTTTTCTCAGCCCTTGATGAGCTAGACTGCTCTGGAAATTTGACCCCAGCCTATTTCTAACGATAATGGATGTATCACTTGGAATCTTTGCGAAGGGAATATCAGTCTTTTCTGCAGCACTACCTTAAATTCACTTCTCTACACCCCTTACAGTGTCTGCAAGGCACACAATACTACAATAATTAGATATTTTAACTACAGATTTTTATGTCTAAACTTTTGCAATCTACTTATGACAGTTTCTCTTCTTTTCTTGGGGTTCACTGAAACTTATTAGGGCAATAAACCCATTAATGAAACATTGTGGTTGAGAATTTTAATGCAGTGAAGTCAAGAAATGAGCTTGAAATTATAGTTCTGCATATGAACCAGTGCATATGAATAACCTATCTCATATGCATATTGACTCAAATATTCATCACTCTACCCAGCAAGACAAAATTCATCACACATACACAGTAATCCCTAATAAATGCTGAAGTTCACTCTTTGATTCCAGAACTATGTCAAATGCCAGGAAAAAAGTGATGATATATTTGGATATAGGACAGGAACCAAGGTACCTGGCATCAAAAAATTTACTATTCCAAAAATAAGAGGGGAAGAAATTAATACGAGCTGAACCGTGACAAAACTGTAGACTTGTGCTCCTGAATTCTGTTTAATACTCAGTATTTCTCTCACGTTTTTCTTTCAACTCACTGACCCTGGCTACAACTTCATCGGTAAAAATTTTTTTTCTGCGTAAGTACTAAATGAACATCTTGCTGCAACATTGTTGTAGACATGATGGTGTAATGAAGGCTAAGTTTGTAGACTCTTTTCACACAAAAAAGGCAACTTTTTTTTACACATTTTATTATGAATGTGCATTGAATAATTGTCATTTGTATTGTAATAATAATAATAATTTTTTGCTTCTCTTTCCTTAGATACTCCTCACAGTTGAAAATCTACTCTACAAGCATTCATGGTAATAAATATTTTTTAATGTGAGGATAAGATATTCAAGAACAGAAGCAGTCTACAAAGAAACACTCTGACCATGAAGTGCAAATGCATCTGCAATCCTTGAGATAAAAAAAGTTCTATGCCCGAAAAGAAGTGTGACTGAATAGAAGCTTCTCTATAAATAATCATTAAACTATTTTCCTTAAGAATTGTTTTTAATAAAACAAATTCCTTTAAGAATTTTCTAAGAAAATATTGATTAATCAACCAAACAAAAATTGAGAGAGGCATGTACTGTAGGGAAACTGTAGAGAGATTATTTGGGTTTAAGAGGAACTGTAATAAGGCTTCATCTTATTTATATTTCTCCTATTTTGTATTTCAAGAAGCTGACCTGCATGAATATGTTTTCATTCAATCACGCCAGAAAACTGTTGATAGATTGGTGTATAAAGGGCCTTGGAAAGAGCAGAATTCAAACAGGAAGTGTCAAAGCATAAGGAAGCTGATTTGGGCAGGAAAGAAAACTTACATGGCCTTCCATAACCATAATTTCCATTTTGTCTGTGTTCATCAAGCCTGCTGAGATGAGCTGTGGGAGATGGCTGAACCCTGACTGAATGGGCTGGGACTTTGGGATGAGGGGTAGGGAATTCATGTACAGTCCAGGAAACACCTGGGTTTGGAACTAAACCTGTGCAGAATAGACTATTCTGTTTCTCAAAGGAGCAATATAACCCCTGTGTTAGCAATACAAACATGCACACTGGAATTATCTGCCACAACTAAATCAAAATATAGCCAACAGTTAAAACTTCCAGAAGCTGTATGGAAGTTAAATACGATTTATAAAATGGAACACTTCTTGTGTGGACTGAAGAACAAACCAAAAGCAACTCAGGTACAGAGCTCCAGTTCTCTCCCTGTGTCTTATCATGGACATTGTTCCTGTGTAGTCCCTGTCATTGTTGATATCCCCATTTAGACACAGCACATTTTATCAGAGCTTTTTAAAGGCCATTAATCTGGAATTCTCTCTCCTGAAGGCTTGCAAATCCTTACTCCAAAAAGTTTCTAGACACAAAGTGTCACTTTGGTTTTGCATTTCTCTGTTCAGTAGATTATAAACACTACATATCTCATATATGGCATAATTCAGTATTAAACCCTGAAACTGCTTTAAAAAGCAAGTCAATAACATTTTTCCCATTATATAGATGTGGAAAATGAAGCAAGTTGATAAGCAAATTTGCTCTGGCCAGTGAATATGATCTCCTAAGTTTCAGTTCAGTGCTCTGTCAAATAGAATCACGGCTTTTAGCAATTAATACAAGGTAGTTTATCATTTTCTTATTATGCAGGGTTCATTTAGCTACTCTCTGATAAATGTCTTTTATATATTTACAGTATTATTTATGTAGGCTGCATTTACACAAGGGTTGCCTGCTTCATGATGGATCAACATATAGAGAACTTGCAAATGAACACCTAAATAAATACATTTCTAGAAAAGAGAGACATTTCTGGTAACTCTTACACCATCTTAACATTGTGATGAAGACAATAAAAGGAAACAACATGTAGTCATAGCACAGCCATACATTTTATGCCAACAAAGAGCAAACCAAGTTGGTAACCAAACTTTATGGCAAACAACCAAGAGTTTGATCTAAGTGTGGAGTTAATACTGCCACACAATTGGAATACAGCTCTCTATAATGTGACATCCAGAGGTATCACGAACATTTAAAACCATCCCGTTCCAAACCACTTTGCATCTTTACACAGACAAAGCCCTTCCAGAGCAAGAACTGCAATTTAGGAAAGACTGCAGAAAGCTAGGTCTGAACAGACAGATAATCAAGCACGTTTATATTTTTAGAAAGCCCGGATTAACAAGACTTGTGGTAAAGGGTGAGTGCAGAGCTCAGTCACAGCATGCCACTGCTGCAAAAGAGCTCTGCTTCCAACATCCAACTCTGGAATACGGCAAAGAATTTAAAGTGGGGTTGATTTTATTCTCTGGTTAACAACCAGACCTAAATGGCTTTAGTATTACCCACCTACTCAAAGAGAGAAAAAGCAATTTTTTCCTGTGAATACTGTCTCTCATGAGAAACTTGTTAATATTAAAGCAGCACCAATTATTTTTCATCTTGTAAATCTAACAAAACACAAGCTTCATGCTGTTTTCACTAGTGTGAAATTTTTTTCACATGGTGAAATACAGAACCTGCAGAGAAATTAATCCAGTTCTAGATACCTCAACCCTCCCTGAATCTAATAGAGTTGCAGCATAGAAAGCCCATTCTAATTTAAGAGTCAGCCAAGCAGTTTGTTGGGCCCAAAGCAGCCTTGAGCCAACAACAGGACCTGTCAGGATTGTTTACACATAAGGACATTACACTTCAAATCATTTTCAGACCACCTGTTGAGAAAAGTATGAATTGTTAATGCTTACCACATCCAGCATCTGTTTAAAATGAAATTTTCCCGGATCCAAAGGTGCCCTGATGCAGAAGGATCCAGGTGTGGAAGCCCTGTTGTGCTGACCCTGGGGCACTGGGGCTTCCCAGAGGTTTCCTTCCTCTGCCCCTCTCTTTTCCTTGGCAGTGTCCAATGAGGAAGATACCCCAAGGGGAGCAGGGTTGGGACTGACACAGCACTGCAGCACACAAGGCAGTCCTCCTGCAGAAGTGTAACCTAACATATGCATGGCTTGCATGGAAATGAATATGCAGTGACAGTCACTGAGGAGCTCTGTGGTTTTCTCATGGTGCAGAGAAAGATTTCAGTCTATCCCCCAAGAAATTGTCAGTAAATTGTGTGTGGCACTTGCTCATTATTTTCTTTACTGAAAGTTATTTGTATGTTTGTATCATGATATATAATTTAATTAACAACTCTAATTCTAAAGATCCAAGTGTGGTGAACAAGTGAAATATCTGATCCAAGTATCAACCACTTATTAAACTCAGGCTAAACAACATGCTTTCCCAGTGTCTATGAGGCCATTGTTTAGACAACCAATACAAAATAAGGTGACAAAAACTGCTTCAGCCACTTCCAGGAGCCTGCCAAGTCAGTGTTCACATCTAAACCAGAAGATGCCACAAATATTCAAGGGAAACTTTTTGATTCAAGAGCTCTCACTGTTACACTTCTCAAATGCTCCAAATTTACTTTCTGCACCTGCAAAGAAAACAGTACCAAGAACCCAATTCAGAGTTTTCAGATCATTGCCTTCACTAAAGGCACAAAGGCACGAATAAGGTGCAGTCACTGACTTTTTGTCTAAATCTTCAAATTCCTGTGTTTCTATTGTGCTTTAATAGAGGTGCTCATTTATGTCATTCTGCACTTAAATCCTGTGTTTAGAAAATGCTGTGCACCCACCAACTTCCCATCTTTCCCTCAGGTTTTGGCTTTCAGCCCAGTCCAGCAGAGCATGAGCTGGGTTTATGCATCTGCCTCCAGCCTTCACTAACCTGGCAAAGAGTGTCCATCCTTCCTGCAGTGCAATACATAAAACCCTTCAGTATTTAATATTTTCTTTAATTTAAATCATGTAATCTATTTTAGAACACTCTTTCTTTAGTTTGGCAAAAACACAAGATAAGAATAAAGATAGGCAGGTGAATCTCATTTTAATTTGGACATTGCCATTTATTGTGTCATGAAAAATTTACAATATGATAGACTGCTGATCAATATGTGTTTGATAATAAATTAATATGGGTCATATAAATATTTCTTTATATGACCCATTTATATTTCTTTTTGCTCATTATTTTCTTTACTTTATTTAATTATTTATTTTTCATTAAAAGATAAATTTATTCCATTGCTGTTAGTTGGAGTTTTAATAGACACAAATAGACATTTCATAGACATGAATAGACACTTTAATACTTTTCAATAATATTCATGCAAATTATTCTAATACTAGCAATTATTTTCTCTAATACTCTTGTATTCATGTCCTTCAAGTTTTGTGAACCACTGAACTGTCAGGAAAAAAAACCTCACTGATTTTTCTTTTAGCAGCATTATTTCAATTAGATTAATATTTCCCAAGTTTATAATTAATTTGACAGAAATGTCATTATAGTAAAAAGTCAATACTCCTTCTGTTCCTTGCTGGCAAACTTTCCCCACAGTGTAGAATTTTATAACAGTGCCAGAAATCATCAATTTGCCTAAATATGGATATACACATGTCAAATATTTGTTTCTTTTTACTAATTTCTATAGCACCTATTACTATGCTAGATAGATGAATCTTCATTATTTACTATCTGAAACACAATAGAACATTTAAAAAAGATATTTTATACAAATCACCAGCACCTCTGCTAATGTTGCCATGTTCCTTAGGGATCAAAATATTTCTTCTGCTAGAGCACCCTACCTTAGAATAACAGGAAATATCATTTTATATTTTGAAAGTTAGAGGCTAGATTTTTTCAGCCCAGAAGTACTGAAATCAGAAATTTATTGTATAAAATATAAGTGCTTACAAGTGCTGTGATGGCCAATAGCAAGTTTCACACAAAGAAATGTATATTAATTCTTGCAGGTTTAAAGCCATCTTCGTCCTCTCTAGGCTGTGCATAAGAGTGAGAGAAATTTTATAATTCTAATGCCTGAACTAATATACCCGTAAAAACATCTTTAAATAAGGAGGGAATACTTGAAGCTGGGAAGTTCTTAGCCACTCCAGATAATTTTGATGTTTCATCATGATGAAATCACATTTCCTAAGACAGATGTTTTGAAATTGGAGAAGGAAAAAAACAACTCATGTTTCCTATTCCAATAATTAGTGCTGCACTGTTACAATGGTATGTTCTACTAATGTTTGTTTCTGTTTTTTAAATGTTAATTAGAGTAGCTGCTATTTAGTCTCACCTACTTTTATTTTCTAATTTAAACATCTGCTGGTGCCCACAAGAGATTGTTATAGACAGACTTTTTTCCTGACCTTGTACTATGACCTTTATGTTTTTATGCACCACTAGTCTTGGAAAACTATTGTAAAGTGTATTGATCTCATCATCAAATCTTCATCCTCAAGTGCATTTGGATATTTTATCTTCCTGAAATTGCACAAAGGTAGTATTTTATTTCACTCCATTAGTTTTTAATAGTTTCCTATACTGTCTCAAAATACTCTCCCTTACTTTTAAATATTTACAGGGCATCACCATGTACCTTTCCCAATCTTGGGTATGATTTAATCAATTCTTACCCAGGGGAATACTTAACCAAACGATTCACTAAATTTGATGTCAGCCCACCTATTTATACCTTTCAGAAGGCATTTTCTCTTGCTGCACCATAGCCTTAGATAATTATTTGCCATCTCTTTATTACTTTTGCAGTTTTTCTCTTGACTTCAACAAACGAGTGCTTTTTCTGAATTGAATGTGAAGTACAAAAAAATTTTGCATACACATTTTAAGCTGCTCCATCATGAAACTCACACGTTGGAACACTTTCACAAGCTTTCAATGAAAATCTAATTTTCAGTAAATTTTGAAAATGAAAATTTCCTATCTGATTTTAAGAATGAGTTTTGTCCCATATGAAATATGTTTTTGCTGTTGTTGGATTTACATTTTTACAGAAATAAAAAAATAAAGAGATAATAAGAGGAAGAGCACAAGACCAAACATTCAAGAAACATAGGAAAGAGCAGCTGAAAGGAACCATGAGGGGTAATTGCAGGACCGCGACAGAAAATGATGATAAACACTGACAAAGAACAAAACTACTCAGATGTTTCCCATTCACATTCCTGTGATTTCATCTTGATCATATATCCCTTACTATGAGAATATTTTTATCTAAATCTCTAATGAAAGAAGCTTCACAACCCAGACAGTCTGTTCCATTCACTAACTCCGTAGTTAGAAAAGCTCTTAACAATCTAATTTAAATCTTTTGCTGTCATAAAATTTTATGACATGAAGAACCACTGTTTACTGAATCTTTAGACTGCCCTCCTCCAAAATTTCATCAAGTTACCTGTATTTTTCCTGAAGTAAATCCTAAAGCAAGAGATGTTATCCATTTCAGCATCACCAGCCTGAGGGAAATTGTAATAATTATCTCATGTCTTAAACAAAACACTCCTAACTACATATCACAGAAAAATATGTCCTGTTTTGCCATTCAATTGCACTAATTCAAATTCAGTTTTTATTTCTCTATCGCCCTCCTACTTTCAGATAGTGCAACTCCCTAATCAGTGACTACATTTTGTACTCAAGGTTTATTTTTCCTTCCTAAAAGTAACAATTTGGTCTTCTTGTAGTTCATTCCTGCAGTTCTGTCAAGATCACTCAGAATACTTGGACCTTCTTTTAATGGGTTTGCTGGCCCTCCCTCTTTAACTGATAACAAAATATTAACTGATTACAATCTCATAAAAACCCAGGTGAGGAAAGCACTAAATATTTCACTTGGGTTTTCACTTCTTTGTTTTTTAATTCATTTTTTAGAATCTTTAATGTAATAATCAAAGTGACCTTTGGGACAGTAGCAAAAATTAGACTTAAATTTGTTATGAAATAAATTTATGGGTGTGTCAATGGCCCGCAAAAATATTGTTTGCATAAACACTTATGCAGCTATATTTTAATGAAAAATAATCCATTTGGAGACACCCCACTATTAACAGTATTAAAATTCCAAAGAGTCAGAGAATGGACAACACAAATCTTTTATCTGGACCCTTCCAAGGTCCCTGCCCAGTCCCTTCCATCTTCCCGTTCTCCAAGGATGAACCTTGGGTTGCCTTCCCAGAGGTTTTTTTTGAGAACATCCCTGACAACACAGACATGGCTCCAGTGGGTTAATTGGAAATTGCCCGAGAGGCAGCTGAGTTGCTGGCAGCATAGCACTAAAAGTCACATCCTTCTGAGCTACAATGTGCTAATTTTTATTAATTATTACAAGTGTTAAATAACAGTACCATTAAAGCATGGTAACCACTGCATTTCTTCCATAAAAATTACAGAGAGTGACCCTTAA
Source organism: Thryothorus ludovicianus (assembly GCA_013397245.1). Lineage (NCBI taxonomy): Eukaryota > Metazoa > Chordata > Aves > Passeriformes > Certhiidae > Thryothorus > Thryothorus ludovicianus. The sequence goes on from VZTB01009808.1 coordinate 40,663, forward strand.
CACAAGGAAGTTGCTTAATAAATCAGTTATAAATTAACTGTGAAGGAAATTTATTTATTGGTACCTGCACTTTTGTAAGACTCAAAGCATAGATAAAAGATTCTGATATATATCTTTACAATAAAAAAAAATCAGAGGCTATTGTCTCAAAGATGCAATGACAGTGGAAGGGCATCTTGCTGAAGTAAACTAATACGTGAAGCAGTTAAACTAAGACAAAAAGGTGAAATATTATTAAATATAATTCATTTATTCACTTATGAATACTGTATGTGCATCTACAAAGGTATGCTTCTTAATGCAATTTAATGGCTTTGAATGTAATTTTCACACTATTTACAGATCTGACCCTTCTCTGTAACATCAGTTTCTCAATAATCAGCACTTTTATGTTTGCTAACTCCCAATAATATCTGTAAAATAAAGGACATCACAGAGTAATCTTTGCATCTTTTAACTTCAATCTAACCTGTGCCTTGTTCTGCATAGTGCCATCCTGAGAACCATCTTTGCTAAGCATTCTAAACAAAGGAAGTCTCAGTTATCTCTCTTTCCTTCTATAAATATTATCAACCTAGCAACAACGTGATTAACTATGATTGTTACTAATAAAAGTAGTAGGTAGTTCCTTGCATATTTCCATTTTAGCTTCTAGACAGGAGAAAAGTCTTTTTAATATTGGCAGAGAATGGATTTTCTTCCTACTATGAAGTATTATAGCACTGAATAAAGTCTTTCTGATCAAACCATACCATAATAGCTTTTGTCTTGTGTCACTATATGTTAGCCAGCATCAGAAGAGAAAATAAGCAGAGGCTTGCTATTGTGCCTCTATTTTAAAAGGGCCTTCCATCTGGTAGGAAGCAGAAGCCATCAGCACTGTAATTAAAATGCAATTACTGTCCCCCGCCGCAATCCCAGGACGACCATTCCATCTGTGTGATATACAGTGGAAAAACCACCATTTTTTGCACTTTTCTAGCCCCATTAAGTTTATTCTCTTTCTATTAATTAATCTAACAGCACTAAGGGATCGTTCCTATTTTGCAAGCCATTGTGTCACAAACTGCGCGCTCACAAAGACTGAAACCACATGAATTTTTAAAACTCTCCGCTATCCCTGTGACATAAAACCTTAATTACTTGTGACTAAATCTGTAATTAAAATATATCACCGCAGCAGATTTACCTGCGTGTGGGTGTTGGAGTGCATGCTTCTGTGACTGTCACAAATGAATCACTCGGAGACGGTGTTATAAAAAGGGGGATTAGCATGTACGACAGAAAGGATGGGGGAAAAGGGACTTGAAAATGAAAAAAACTGGCAGCAGTCTAGGAAAAAGTTGTACACTGGTAAAATAAGGAAGAATGCTTCTCTTATTTTGTTTATTTTTTTAAATAAAAATATTCATCATGGGCATGGAGACACAGCAAAAATGTTCCAAAGTTTATCCCTATGTGGTCCTACATTTTAATGTGCTACCTTGACCTTATAGCAATAAAATGACAATAAGTATAACCTCTGATACTGCAAAACAAAATCCCGTAATATTTTTCATAGCAATCCATCTTGTATTCACGGAGATAATCTCATAATCTACCCTTCCCTTCATTCACAACTGTGCAGTCCAAGGCCTTCCATCTGCAAAGCTAGAAAAACTTCAAATCTTTGTGAGAAGTACAAGCCTTGTGCATATCAAGAGACAAGTATTAGCTAAATATTAAAGTGAAATCTTAGCCCTGTCACAGCTTGTTGGAGTTTTGCCTTTGACTTCAGTGAAGTCAAAGAGTATTTTGTCTTTTCTTTTAATGCATGTTGCTAAGGGAAAACAAAGAAACAAAGCTCTCTGCAAATGCCCTGCTGCAAGAGGTGAGCGGACTAGCAGTGAACTTCAGCACGAAAATCCTAGCTGTAAAATGTCATGTGAAAATTACATTAAAAGTCCTGGCAAATAATAAATTCCCACTTTTGGTTTTTTTTTTATTTTTTGTGTGTGTGTGTTTTGAGCATCTTGGAATCCATTAAGGTTCAGCATGTGCATAAGTGTTTTTTACAAACTCAGCATTTGGGCTCAATATGTCTCCAACAGAAGAGAATTTTGGCATTTCGTATTTTTCATAAAGGGGAAGGACAGAAGTATTCATAAAATGTTTAGGAGAGTTTCCTGCAGCTCATAGGTCAATAATTGTGCCACTCACTCTCTTATTTAGTACAATGCCATGGTTTCAGCCAGGGCATAGAGCCCCTTTTCAAAGGTACCACAGGACATGGAGCCTCAGTTTCAGAGTTTGCTCCAGCTGACAATAATTCTGATCAGTAAAAATTTGCACCTCACTTTGACTTGTTTTATCTGGTTTAAGGATTCAAGCATTAGTTTTTACCAAGGTTCTGTGCTTGAATAAAAAAAGCTTTTTAATACCCCATATTTTCTTCCTGTGAATTTACTTGCACACTGTAATCATGTTACCTATCAATCTGCTTTTGATAAGATAAACAGATTGAGCTATTTAAATCTCCCACTATAAAGCATTTTCTCCAGCTCTTAAAATGTGTCTTCTTCCTGCACCTCCTGCAATTTTAACAATGTGGAGAACAACGTGTAAAACACTCTCTATCCTCAAGGTAAGACAAAAATGACAAGATTTGCTGCTTTATGTGGTTACTAAAATAACCCGGACTAGGAATTGGTCCTCAACAAGGAGAAAAACAAACTCCCATGAGTGGCTCCAGCCAGACTCTGTGGAGAGTGGCTTCCCACAAATACTGTGGAGATCTTCAGCTTGCATGCAGTAGGTTACCAATGATACCCTAATTGGCAATATCTTGTTTACTGCAAGGGAAGTCTCACAGGACAGTAAGCTACAGAGAACCTACAGGAATTTAGTGGCTTCACAAGTTACTGTCTCACTGGAGCCAGATGGTTTGGCTATAGCTTGTCTCTGTGTAGGAAAGCAGTTCTCACACACTTCCTATAAATGTTGTCATTCAAACTGGTATTTTTTTTAAATCCAAAAGAGTGATGATTTGCTGTTGCTTAAAAAAAAAAAAAAATAAAGTGGTATCACATGTTGCCCAGCCTTAAATGCTGAGTATTCCATAAACAAAGGTATATTATTCTTCTTAAGAAAACCCAGAGAAATATTAAATAGATGTGATCGAATAAACAAAGCTTTATATTGTTAATGTATGAGGTATATTGGCACTTAGATACATAAAAAAGAGCTAAATTTACATTAAAAATTATAACATTTTATAGCAATTTCTCAAATATAATTGCTTATAATTCAAGTAAAGATAAAGAGGTTAGATATGTTGGCTTTCTGGTTGCAATACAGTTTTATGATAAAGCTTAATAAAATAATAGTCATTTTAAATTATTCTGAACTTACCTTTGAAAAATGCATAAATATCCAGGTGGGATTTTTCATTCTGCTCCAGTGCTGCTCTTCTCATTACCTAGGTCACTTCCTGTCCTGGGTAGCACAGTACACTCAGAGTAAATATCCAGCTCTAGTGCATATGATGACAGCACTTACTGGCCTACTTCGAGGTCCTTTTCACCTTCAGACCCTAGTGATACCATTTATTTAGAAATAAACTGCACACAAAAATGTCCAGCCTAAGAAAATATAAACATGACACAATGGGCCTACATATCTCATTTGATGGGGGCGAGAGTTGAATAAGACTAGATACACTCTGCCAATTATTTTGTCAATACATTTATAAGTGTTTGGAACATAATAATTGCATATCCCCAAATGCTGTCCAGTGCTGTTAGTTTCACCTCCTAAGGACACCCTATAGAACAGCAGCTATTGTTTTGCCACAGGGAAAAAAAGGCTGCACTAAATAGGAAGACCTAGATGGAATTAAATTCACTAACAAGAATCTGGAGGATAACCAGGGACGTGTCTCTGCATGCCCTCTCAAAAGCACCTCCCATATATACACATTCTAAATTGGAATGGTAACCCATACTGGAAATGAATGTTGAGAATTTTAAAGAAGGATGGAAGAAAACTGGAGGTTTTTTTACAGAAAACATGCAAGAATATATGTTTAAAACATGATGTCTGCTTCAAGCCCTTCCCAGTGCACAGAAGCTGCCTGTGCAAAGGTAACAAAGACCTCTTGACTGCCGTCATGAGCAGCAGCCACACACTGGGATCTGTTTTGCTAACACAGTGCATAAAGCAATACAAAATTAGCTTTCATATCATACAGTCTATCACTGTTTGACCCTCTGGGCTCTTTTTATTTATAGCATGTAGTTTCTTGTTTACTTTAGTGTTTTCATATTAAATAAATATTCATGAAAGTGCACTCTTCCTGAAATTGGGTCATTTAGGGACTATCCCATTAAAAATAGATTTACTTTTTTTACAGGTGTCATCCATTAAGGTAGGGAATAGACAAACTCAGCCAATTGTATCTGTCAAGAAGATATTAGTCCTTTCAGAAAGTCAGTCTTTTGTCCTTTACACATATAGCACTTAATAGCAAAATGACTAACATCATACTTTGGGGAATTTTTTATTGTTGCACGATTTGTATCTGAGGGTTTGAGGAGATATTTTCGTCTTTCCAAGTTGTTCGGATGCTGGCACCAGGCTTATAAATAAAAGCTTTCTCTTATTGGTTAAGATGTGGGCAGCCTATTGCAAAAGTGGCTCAGGGAAGAGGAGTTTAACTCCTCACTGGGATTAAACACAAACCAGTGGCAGAAGACAAAGCAGAAAACTGACACAGTGTCTCCTAGGACAGAGGATATGGGAATCTCCACGGAGCAGTGGATCCATTAGGGCTTGATTTCATGAGGCTCTTGGTCAAATGAACTCATGTAAGGTGTGTGTACAGGATAGTGTGGGTTCTTAAATTCAGCTATCATCTCCTATATACCCAAATGTTGGAAGGAATGTGGAATAACAGTTATAGGAGCATGTATAGAGAGGAAGTAACATCTGTGACAGATGCCATGGCAACACTTGGACATGGACTGAACAAAAGCCCAGAACTGAAGAAGGGAAAGAGGCAGGCCCTTCTACAGAGCCATCCAAGCCCAGAAACGAAGAAGGGAAAGAGGCAGGAACTTCTACAGAGCCATCCAAGCCCAGAACTGAGGAAGGGAAAGAGGCAGGCACTTCTACAGAACCATCCAAGCCCAGAATTGAAGAAGGGAAAGAGGTAGGCACTTCTACAGAGCCATCCATCACCCCACTCCCTCTTATAAACTGTTTTAAAGTGGGATGCAAAGCCTTTCAGACTTGAGTGGGGTGAGAAGCACAGAGGGTGTTTAGACACCTAATCTAGACTGGAGATCTAAACTTTGGACTGTGGCATTTAAGTGAGATGAGTTTTAGGATTAACAGGGACACTTAATCAAAAGATCCAAGCAAATTTATCTGGTGCATTTCCCCAGTCAGAACTGGTATTTTTAGTCCAGCCACCACCAACCACTACAATGGATATTTCACACTAGTTATGAAATAAAATTCTTTGAAAATTAAACCTTTGTAGAAAGGAGGCATGAAAACATTTTGATCATTTTCATGCCAGTGAGCTTGTGATGAATCACAATTACATCACATGGCAGTAAACTCAGGTCCAAATTTTCAGAATGTGACTTTCTGCTAATATAGTAGTAATACTTTTATATTGAAGCCATTACCAAGAGATCAGCTTTATCAGCCAACAAGTTCCACAGTTTTCTCTTCACCAGACCCTGTTGTATCAAATGACTAACAAAATAAAAACAGAGGTTCTCAAAAATTTTATGTTCGGGGATTGTAAAAAAGAAGAAATTATCCATTTCCCATGGATGTTTTTCCTAGCAACTTGAACAGTTCTGAAAAATATTCTAAATGTGTTCAGTAGGACATTAATACAGAAGTCAATAGCTTCTATTCAAAAGATAAAAACAACTACAGAGAAAAGCAATTTTCAAATGCAGCAATTGTTGCAAATATCGGTTGTTTAAAAATAAGACAAAGAATATCATAGAACATTAAAAAGTGAAAGAATTCACAATAATTAACCTGAAATCAGCCTTGCAAAGTCCTAATTGCCCACTGCCTGGGGTGAGAAATGCTTTTGACGGGCAAGTAAATTATCATTGGTCTTGTCTATTATCGTCAATCATTATGGTAAAATGCTTATGAGTGAATTTATGTCTGGGCTGGTGCATTTTCATGTCAACTTTCCCACACAGGTTCAAATTAAGTCACAAGGCAGGGCACAAAAGAATCTAAAATCAGCTGTTTAAATTTCTTCATCTGCATAGTGATATGCATAACCCCTACAATGTTTAGCATAATAGGAATTCCTCTAGGTGTTTTTAAATATCATAAAAGTTTTTGTGTGTAAGGTATGTAAGTGAACATTTAACTAAAAGATCCATGTAAGATCTTTTGTTTCCTTTCATGGAAAACTATTCCCCAACACTACAGTTTTCTGCTAAATGAAACTGCAAAGCATAATTCGGACTTCAGAAAGGAGAGTTCCAGTTCTGCGTAAATGAGGCTGATTAGCCTGACTGGCAACAAATAAAGATAGAGGAATCTCCTACAGCAGCACTGCTCTTGAAAGAACTTCAAATTTAGGAGAGTTATTATTATTGCATATTATTATGGCATAGCTGAATGCAAACCACCATTATCAGATACCCAGAATCACACTGGAGCCACTCTTGGCTAAAGAAATTATTGCTATTAACAGAAATTAACTAATATAGTAATGAATTCAAAGAAAACTTTTTTTTTTCTTGAATAATTCCAGCATTTTGTCACGAATGACAATGAAGTTTTTCTAATACATTGATACACATGTGGGACAGGTAGTAGTGCTGTTAATCACTGAGGTCTAATTGTCTTCTTTCAACCAGCTTTGGAGTTGTCTATAACTCCAACAAAATTAACATGTCTGGAAAATTTGAGGCAAAATATATTAAACATTCCTGTGGAAGAAACTAGAGAGGAATACTGACGAGAAGGAAGCTAACAGTCTCCTTACTACTGATTAAATATTACTATACTCTCAAGTTTGAGACCTTACAGTCCTGAAAGCTTCATTTCCATTCTATTCATACAAAGGTGTCAGGTTCTCTGCTATTTTGCAGAAATTCCCTGAGCTAGCAAAGTCCTTTTCCATGCCCGAGATGAAAGAAAAGAGCAGAAACTCTTCAGGTCTCATTCTCAAGGTTGTTTATTTGGTCTTATCTAAAACATTTTCTTTCTGCCCTGCCGAGCTCCTTCCAGCAGGACAGTCGAAGGCCTTCCCCCCCTCAAAGGGGGTGTTTATCTTTTATACTAAAAGTTACATACAGATTATTTACTAATTGTCTCCAATACTTATTCTCTACAT
>VZTB01009808.1:59157-85786 GCA_013397245.1 Thryothorus ludovicianus
CAGTGCAGGTGGTTATTTATTACAGTGTATCCACACATAATCTTGATGTTTTGAAGGTGACTCAGAGTGGCTGAGTGAGTAAGCCAGGGACAGTCAGGGAAAGCATTTACTCAGCATCTAGAGTAGATATTACAAGCTCAGCTCTGTATGAAGGGCAATTTGGACTACGAAGAAGCAGCAAAAGGAATCAAGGGCAACTGTAGTTTAATACTTCCAATCTCATCAACTGAGAGCAAAATCCCATTTTTAAAGGGAAAAAAAAAAAAGCCTAAAGATAAAAAATCAGTTCACAAAAATAGTTCAAGTGCAGCCCTGAGAATTTACCATAATGAAAGTGTGTGTATCACTGTATGGTTAAAAACATAACAGCTGCATTTTTCTGAAAACTATTTCAAGGCTAGTAGATTTGTTTCAGAATTTTTCTCTTTTTTTCTTTTCTTTCCCCTTTTCCCTTAAATAGAAAGCAATTATATTTTAAGCTACTTCTACTTAAAATATATCTATAACCTGGAGCAGTGAAGAAAAATAAAAGGAGAGAGAGCATTAAAATGATCTAAAATCAAAGAGAGAGGAAGAAAAAGAGGGGTTTGAATCTAGAAAAAATGACAGAAGACAAGTCCTGAAATCAGGAAGAAAGAAAAGGAAATAGGCATAAGAAACTGAAGGTAAAGACACAGATGTTACTCTGAGTTGGAAAACCACATTTCTTATAGAATACTTTACATAAAACTCATACTTTTGGTGAAGACGCCCCCCAGAAGACACTTTAAAAAAAAATCTACGTAATAGCAACATATTTACCCAAGAAAAGTGTTCCTCAAATTTGATTCATTTTTAGAGACAGTTTAAAGGTAATATACCATGTTTACTCACAATTACAGGTTACACTTTTTCTTTATTTAACACTGAAAGAAAACTGAGTTAAATTAGTTCTTAGAGATTTATCCATTAATAATTTTGTCCCAGTCTCCTTTCTCTGTCTGATACCGCTGATTTACTCTGCTGCAACACTGACAGTCTCATTTGTAATTCTTTGGCACTAAGACCCATTTAAATCAATAGATATACATGTATGTACTCAAACTTCATCTTTCTGCCAACAGCCTTAATTTAGATGCCCACAGTCATAAGGATTTTATGGGCTATTCTGTTTCTTTTATGTTAAATGCAGCCAACTTCCATGAAGTTGTTAATTTTACTAAAAACCGTACCAGCATTTAGGCATTTTATAGCATTATATCATTTGAGTCATTATCTCATATCTCATCAGAGACAAGCAGCGATAACTGTTCCAAATTGGAGATGCAAAATAAAAAATAAGTAAGAAAAAGTAATTCAACAAATATTAATAGCAATATCTCTGATGCATGTAGTATTTTACACGCATGTCTACAGTACTTACAGAATACAGTATATACTACTGCCTTCTTTTCCTAATTAGTGAAACTGGAGTAAAGATTTAGGTAGCCCTGGAAAGAGGGTAAAGAAGGAACCTGAGCACACATTTTCTTCATTCCCAGCTTTTGGGCTCACATGGCTAGCACCATTATTTTCAAGACATAATAATGCTTTGATTGTCTCAAAGCTGATCGTACATCATAATTTTCCAACCTAGACAGTAACAAATGAAGCTTTTGACCAAACAGGATGGAGAACAACCAGGATGAAGCCTCTCCTGGCCTTTATCCAGTAAAGCACACTCACACTTTCAACAAGGGATGCACACTCATCCCAACTCAATGCTGAGTATCACTCACAGAGTCCAGCAGCACTCCTTCTGAACTATCCTAATCTTGGAATTTATTACTTATCCTAAAAGCAAGTTGTTTAATTCAACTACTTGGGTAAATCAGGTTCCCACCTGTGAATTAAGGTTTATAAACTAATCCCTATTATTATCATTTATCTAAAGGAGCATGTGAAAAGATGTTAATTTGAATGCAAGTATGGTTGCACTATCCTGTTTGTACGTATTTCATTGTCAATATTTTTACATTGTTCTATATGCAAGTGAATTCTAATGAAAACTATTTAATTTCCCCCAGGTAATGAGAAGGTAAAGGAGGTAATCAAGATGTAAATCCAGATTCTGCTGTTTTCCAGCTAGTACAAATGTAACATGAATTAAAGTTTGATTTATCAACAAAATAGGCATAGTTCTAAGGTAAATGCCTCAGATGTCATTTCCTTCATCTCACTACCATACAAAATAATTTGGCACTCTGGGCAGCTTTCTGTCTAATCCATGTTGTAGATATCTAATGATGGACACCATAACTTTCCTAGGAATGCCATTTCAGGGATTCTTTGCCTTTACAGCAAAATGCCTCTATCTAATACCTACTCTGAATTCTCCTTCAGCACTTCCAGTGTGCTACAACAGTTCAAGTTTGTTACTTAACTGCCATTTCACAAGAGACCACTCAAAATTGTTATGTTCTTTCTCAATATTCCTTCCTAATAAGCTTAAGTTCTCCCATTTTTCATTGCAGATTGCCTACAACATTTCTGATCATCATTTCTGCTCTTCTTTCAGTTGCCTCCATCCAGCCCACAGTTCTCTGGAAGTGAATTATGCAAAACAGGATGCAATTTGTCCTTGCTCTTGCTGTAAAAAGCTAAAAAATTACTCCACACATGTTCTAGGCTACACTTCTGCTTATACAATCCAGAGAGCTTTTTCCTCTCTCCAAGTGAAAGATTATTTTGAATTCTAATTTTTTGTCTTAAAAATCTGTCCTAGAATGTTGTCAACACATAGGTATTTAATTCCATCATCTAAGTCTAATGATGAATAGAATTCCACAGAGTCTCACCCAATAGGTTTTTTCACAGCTTTGACTGTGAACCATTAAACCACTCTCTGGATAAGCTGTCAAAGAAATATTGTATCAGCTATAACATAATCTCATCTATACACACATTTTGCTAATGATATCATTTGTTAATGATAATAACAGGGACAAAAGTCCTCCTAAAACAAGATTATACTGCACCTACCATATCTTCTCCAACCATAAAATTTACAAAATATTCCTGTTTTAAAACTGTACAGATTTTGTTGTTGAATTTATAGTTCAGTATTTATTTGATTTCACAGAAGTGTTTCACTTCAGAATTGTTTTATACAAAGGGCAAAGTTAACCCATCTATCTACCTCCTAACCATAAGCAAAACTTTAAAAGCATTCTAACACTAACTCTCTTTTGTTAAACAAAAAGAATCACACTGCTTTTACAGTTTACTGTGGGGAATCTTTCGTCTTCAGAGACAAGAAGAAGATGTCTGGTAAGAACAGAGATGGGGGGAAAATACCCTCCCTAGTGCTTCAGCATTCACAAGATATGTCAAGTTTAAATGAATCATGGGGGGAAAAAAACTGCTTCTTCTCTTATGGGGGATCAATTTTGAAAAAGAACAGTCAAATGAGTATTTTGCAGAACATCACACAGTGCTTGGAATGTATAAATAACAGAGCACTTTCCTTGAACATCAGTTACAGCAATGCACAGTTACTTTGTCCAGAAAAGAAATAAAATTTATTAGCCATGTTCTGTTGCCTTGTACAGTATCTTAGCGACCTAATGGTATTACTTGAGCAACGTTGCTGTCAGAGTAGAGATGGCCCCAAATTGAATTCAAATACCCTTGAGCCTCACTTAGCTGAGAAATAGGCTAGGACACAGTTGTTAGACCAGGTCAAAGAGGAAAAAGGTAGAAGAGAGCTCACAAATGCTTGAGGGAAGAAAAGTGAAAATGAAATGGATTACACTGCAAACAGAGAAGAGCAAACAAAAAGGCTTATTTAAACAGGAAAGAAGAAAAAAAGATTTTTAGAAAGGTAAAAGTATGAGTAAGCAACTATGAACTATACAACTATGCTATGTTCCAGCCTCCTCATTTCTTTTCATACATGTATTAAGTTCTTACATAAAAAGTCAATCACAGGTTTAGATATTTAATTATCTCTACAGACTATGTAAACTCTTATTATCCCGTTGTCCTCTTGCACCAGGATACCTCTATACTGACTTCAGTGGGAATACTCAAAGTATGTGATGTATATGCACAAATCTCTCCAGGAGCACAGCTTTCCAGAGTCTGACCTCAAAAGAAACCCCACAGGCATGTTAGTTCTGCCTGGCAAGTCTTATGGACATGCTCCATATTCAAAGCTAATAGTTTGTCCTTTCCAGGGAATCTTATAAATAGTTAATTGGGAGAAATATTTTTTTCCTTCTCTTTTTCTTTAATGAAGTAACCATAGCAAGTACATACAATATTCATTCATATGTCAGCCAAATTCTACTTAAAGAAATTTAAGAAATATTTTTGATGTTTCCTGCAAAGTGAGAAAAGCATCTGTTAGGGTCACTAATTTTGATCTTATGTTTCTCTGTCAGGCTTAAGGGTGAGTCTGCTTGTCCTCAGATTAGAATTTCTGCTTATAACTTCTGCACTATTCTGTCTGATGAAGTTAGAACAGCCACATTTGGGGGGGGAAAGATGAAGTTATTCAAGTTACAAACTAGCCAGTATCCTTAGAAGGATCCCACTCTGTTATGCCATTTTACTGAGCTGCACATACTTCCTAATCATGACCCAAAGTTTAAAAAGCTTTTCTTGCAATAGTTAAAAAAAAAATTAATTTCATCTGTCATACAGGACCAAGGAAGGTGTAACCACTTATGTTCTTCAGTTTTCTGTGTCCAGTGTGGGAGGTAACTTCCCTGAGCCACAACCCTCAGCTGTCCTGTATCATGCTGGAATGGCCTCTTGGAGCCACTCTCCGCAAAGAGGCAGCCAAATAAATTCTAACATTCAGCTAAAAGATTCATTTTCTTTCTGGATGTGGTGAGGTTTTTATATATTTCTACCACTCTTTATTTCAATCTATGCAGAAGGATGGAAGTTTCAACAATTTAAAGTTTTCTGTCATCCAAGGCTGCATAAACCCAGTCACCTACACATCTAGAGAGGAGGTTAATCCATGTATCCGAAAGACTTCCTGCCCAGCACAGGAAAGACACAGATATGCAATATAAATATTGCTCACCTGCTTCTTTGGTGTTTGTTTAAAGTTATCTTTGGAAGCAGATGACCGTGGAAATAGGATAAAACTAGGGCTTGGGGTGGGGGTGAAACCCTCCTGAAATCCTGAATTGTGAAATTTCCTGTCCTGTGAATGTTAGATACCCTAGCACTGGCTTTATGACCATGACAGTATTATTTGGTTTCTTCTAACAGATGCTGGCCTAAAAAGACCATGTGAGTTGCTATTTCTAATAAATAAAGGAAAAGTTTTCAGCTTCAGTGTTGGATACACTTAGAGGAGGGATAAAGGACTTCCTCTCCTTCCCTATGTGTGCCTGTTAATACTGAAGAGAAACCACACCAGCTGCCTGAAATACATAGACTGGTACCATATTACAAGCTCTGTACAGTTAATATTTCTGTGATTGGTATATACAAAAAAATAGAAATAGCTCTTGCTCTGCCAGTAATTTTTATATTATTTCTATTCACAAAATTTTAATGTGTACTTCCTCACTAATCTAAGTATAGCAAACTTGGATACTTGTATCTGGTGATGGCAAAGACTTGCCTTTGGGTGGGCTTCTTTTCCACAGGAAAAATTTTCTACCAATTTTGTTACCACCTGAGAACATTCTGTGAAAATCACCACAGTGTACCAGCATTTTAAAAGAAATTGTTGCTGAGAAAGTTAAAGATATAAAACAAAACACTTTGTGAAGAGTAAATTTTCTGCACATTCCTTATTTATTCCACGCTCTTATTATAGGTAAAGATGCAGTTCTCTACTCCTGTATATTTACAGACACATATATACCTGGATTTAAACTACTTAATACAAAAAGTAAACTTCATTTTTTTTGAGAATTGCATTATTAGAACGTGTTTTTATCCTCCCATTTTTAGAACCATTCCCTTTTTTAGAACCAAAGCTTCTGTAACTTTGCATTTCATATGTGTAAGATTTCCATAACATGTTGGAGCAGAATCAGAGGGACTTTTAAATGGAAAGTCCTTTCCCTGAGAAATTAATGTGGATGGTAGTATAGTAGAAAAATACTAAGACAAGAAAGACAAACAACTAGAAAATATTCCAAGTATGTTGGAAGGGGATTTCATCTTCCACTGTCCTGGATAAAATGCTGTAGGAAATAACTCTGTAATGTGAAACACAAGAATCTAATTAAGCCTCACAAAATTAAGCTGTTTTATAAAAAAAGTCTATTTGATTGACATATATTTTGAGCCTAACTTTCCAACTGGAGCAGTGCACCATTACTAATGTATGTGCTCAGCACATGAAACACAACCTGCCTTATCTAACAGCAGGAAACCATGAGATGAGAAACAAAAACCAAAACGCAATCCAGTCAATATATATAGTCAATACTTTTATCTTTGAAAAGGGTCCCAGAAGCTTTAATGTTCACCAGAGATCAGAATCTCGAGTTTATCTGCACCTTCAGAGAATAACATCTCCATCAGCAGTCCTGCTGGCATCACTAATTAAAGAATAATCTACTGATTTACTGACATGAGCTGGAATATAAGAAAATTTGCACAAAACTGCTTTGGAATGAATAGTCCTGCAATTCTAAAATCCCAATACACAAAGCCATGCTAACTTTAGTGCCATTTGGTGGGAAAAACAATATAGATATCTGTAAACATGCTTAATATGCAAATGAGAATATAATTATATTTTAACATCTTCCCTTAAAGCTTAGGTCATGCGATATAAATATGATCCAAAACTTTGAGACCATAATATTTTTTTATAAAGTTCTAAAGGCACTTGTATGCTCTCTGCAAAGAATTTAAGGACTCAGTAAACGTGCCCAACAGCATGAAAACAAACATGCATTTCTATTTTCAAAAGTCAGAAGTGCAGCTATACAGCCACAACTCTTGCATAGAGATTGGAATTATTTTGCAATTTTGACAGGGCAATATGAGCAAAAAGTTATCCATCTTCCTTCACTAATCAAACAAGGAAAACAGGAATTATAAAGGGACTTAAGCAATTTCATTTTTATTAAACCAAATGGATGATGTGGCTGAAGTTTAGTAGAAAATGCCAGACAGTTATAAACAGCTATTTTCTCTAACAGAAAAAGGCATAATGATACCCAGTGGTTCAGAGCTGAAACTCAATACACACAAGAAATATGGAATATTCTGTTAATGAAGATAATTAGCAACTAAAACAACAACTGGGACAACTTTTTTCACAATTTATGGGTGTTAGGTAAAGAAAGCATCAGTCATTTCTTGTACAATAGGCTTTGCACTTATCAGTAATTGCAATGAGCTTTATCTGCACTGGTTCCTTTCTCAATTCCTTTTAACACTCCATGAAGTGGGGACTGAAGGTCCTGCTGATGCCTTTGGTGATACTAATGTTACATTCACTTAATGTATATTCAGGATTATTTTCATAAATACATTATATTGATGTCTCACAGCCACAGCTGATCTGCTTATACACTCAACCATTTCTCACCCTTTGTGTTTTGCAATTAATGGATTCCTCTTTATGACAGTTTCATGTGATTAACCACTAAATCTTACAGTTCACACTGTTGTACCTTAATTCAATTGTGCTGCTGAAGTTCCCTATGGGATAAATATAATCTAGCCTGATCCTTGCCTTTAATGGCCACACTTCTCATTGTCATTTTGTTTCATTGGTGTGATCCAATTACAACTCCTGAAAATACCAAGAAGCAGATGAAAGCTGCGTTCCACTGAGGAAACTGCTGAATTGTTCTTTCTAATACAAATAAAAGGGAACCTAGAATACTCCAGAATCAACAAGTTAAAACAGGACTGACATCGTATTTTTACCCACAGACAGACAGACCTGGGACATGCATGACACATGTTGCTCCCATGGTGGCTGTGATTGAAGGGGAACTAAAGGGAAGCCAGTGAGGGGCTCTTGGTCAGGAACTGCAGTGATAGAACAAGGAGCAATGGCTACAAATTGAAAGAGGGGGAATTTCGGTTGGATACTAGGAAGAAATTCTTTATTGTGAAGCTGGTGAGGCCCTGGCACAGGCTGCCCAGAGAAGCTGAGGCTGCCCCATCCCTGGCAGTGCTCAAGGCCAGGCTGGATGGAGCACCCTGGGATAGTGGGAGGTGTCCCTGCCCATGGCAGGGGGATTGGGGCTGGATGATCTTTAAGGTCCGTTGTAATCCTTAAAATTCTATATAATTCCATGATTCTATGAAATGGTTTGCTGAATATAATTATTGCAGACTGACAAAGCACTTTCCCACAGTGTCCCATCATAAAACAAGGGACCCACATCTGTGTTTACATGAGGCAGAGGGATGGACAGATGGAGAACAGACTGAAAAGTCTCCATGGGCATGAGGTGGGAAAATGCAGCAAGGAGTCTACCAGGATATAGACAGTAAAGACTGGGAGTTAAAGCTGGTGTCTTTAGAGCTTGACTGAGGTTACCTGGTGCACCAACTACTATATTAACAAAGAATCCCTCATCCCTGAGCCAAACACATCCCTAATTTTTTGCAAGATCAGGACCACTGAGCACAATTCATGCAACTTCAAAACATCACTGCAATATGTGAGCTTGGTTAAAATATGTAACACTGTTGGGGGGTGGCAAATAGGAACTTAGGAGCAGCAAAATATAGCAAGAAAATGAGAAACAGATATATGAGAATAATTTTTAGCAAGAGTAAATGTTCAGAAAAAAAAAGTAAACCAATAATATATGTGTTCCTTTAATAAAAGCAGAATGTGACACTCTAATTGAGTATATTGAAATGCAGTATGTATTTTGGTATTATTTAATCCTTCAGCTAAGTTTCTTGTTTTTTTTTTAATTTATAATGATTGCTTAAATTATTACTTATGTAACATAGGACTGAAATGCAAGCTTCATAAATCAGCTCATACCATAATAAAAATTGCTTTATTTCTTATTACAAGAGTGTTATAGGATTCTACAGTGTCATCCCATAGTCTGCCTACTCTTTTTTAACTTTCTAAAAGAAAGATTGGAAAAGTTCATGCATGAAGGCATTAATACTTAAAACTCTGCATTAATATATTTGCAGACAAATTATCAGTCTATTTTTGCAGACAGCAGTTTGCAGACAATCCTACAAAGGCATACATACTTCAAAACTTTGTATTATTTACCTGCAGTAGACTTGTTCATTGTAAAATTAATCAAGGTACAAATCTCTACAGAATGTAAGCCAGGATAGTATCATGTCTGGGAATATATTTCTGCAGATATAAACAACCCCTCAAATTTGGAGAAAAAAATCACTCACTGTAATGTCACACATATCATATATATTTGTAACTTGCATCATGAAATACAATAAGGGTTATCTAAGTAAATATTTTTACATTGCAAGAAGACTTTCAAAAGGAATGCAATCTTGAAAAGTAATAAAATCCTCTCTTTTAAATCACCAATAGCTTTAGTTCAGCAAAAGCATCACTAGCTGTTTCTTTCTAAAGTCTCTATTTTTCAGTTTTTAAAAATATGGTCCACATTTTCTTTATGGTTTAATTTTCTTTTCAGAGCTTCTCCTTTTTATACTCTCATTTTCTACCCAAACTGAAATAATGTTATTACCTTATATTCACATTTCTAAAACCTTCCAGTACCTTTGAAGTATTATTGTCCTCATTAATATACAGCACTTTCCAATTTAGTACAACCTAAGAATGTAATTCAAGGTCTATTCCTCCCCCACATCATTTATGAAATTGTCAAATAAAATTAGACTTATCACCAAACCTGGCAGTTCTTTAATGAGCAGTTTCATCTTGGTTGTAATTATTTTTTGTTTGTGTATATTCAGTGATTTTTCATTCTACTTCTCACAAATTATATTAACTTTTACATTTTACCCAATGGAAATCATAATATTTTGTTCCCTTTGGAATTTCTATGATCCACATTACATACATTGCTTTACATCTATATAAAAATTTGAAGAAATTATTAATATTAGGAAGCCAGCTAGTAGAGTGTTTTGTTGCATTTTCTTGCTGTTTAGTTATTGTTGGTGTTGTTGCTTTTGCTGCTAATTATTCTAAGAGGAACTCAAAGGTAGTTACACATGTTCCTGAGGAAGTGCATAAATCACTGACGCTCACTGATCCCTGCTCCTTCACTGTCTCCTTAGACTTTGTCCCATTTTTCCATAAGGCTTTCCAGGATGCTTTCCAAGGTAATTCTCTCACTCTTACTTAATTACTCTATTTATAGAGTTTGGTTTTTCATATTTTCTTGTACTTTCTTGACAGTTGGGAAGGTTTTTTTTTTAGGAAAAAAAATTTAAAATATATTTATTAATTGCCATTAATAGTGCCATATCCAACCGGCATAAACTTCTGGATTTAAGTCACGACCCTGAAAAATTCCTTTCTTCTACATGGAAAGGCTGTAACCATTACAGGATACCTCTCACACTTTTCATATGACAAAATGAGATCTGACTGATTTCTATGGACTGAAATTATGAAGATGCTATCCTGGAATTTGAGAGAGTTCCCACTATTAACGTCGCAAAATAAATTTATTTGAGATTTAAACCATTCAGTAAGTATTACATCAAAGGAATTATTTAAAATAAGCAAGAATGTAGATTTCTAATCATCAAAGTACAATTCATTATTGCAGCACACAGGTTTTTCACCACTGAAACTCTAGCTAAAATAATATTTTCCTTTGCAGTGCAAATTGTGGAATTTCTGACCTCTACCACTAAAAAAAAAATAAATGTTTTCAAAGTATGGCAAAATAATCATCACTTCATCACTGAACACTATCATAAGGAAACTGAATTTCAGTCTTGGAGGAAAAAGGATGAATGATACCAGAAATAAGTAGCATTTCAGTGTGGTATAAGATACTACCTGTTATTATCAAGTTCTGATTAACATTATCAAATACTATTATCAAGTTCTATTATTATAGATACTATTATAGATCTGCTGCTGTACAAACTGGAGTTTTCTTTCTAATTTTGAATCTTTTTTTTTATATGTATGTTTGGCTCTAACTTTTGCATCTTTGGTTACTATAATTCTGTAAAAGCCTTGAAGGTCATACCAGCTATAATTATATCAAAATTTTAAATTTTCTTTATTACTAGAACACAAGTAAAATTTAGGCAACAATTTTGGGAATTCAAGTTTTTTCCTTTAGCACATTTTTATTCTCCCTTTCTCAAGCACACCATATATACAAATTGAACATTAAATTGTATCTTTGGGCGGCAGAGCAAATATTCATGAGGTAACTATCTTTTAAAACTCTTTATCTTTTGAACTGAAGATCTTGAGGTCATACAACCTTCATGATTGCAAGGTGGACAGGAATACCACTTTTCAGGCTGTGGTATCTTACATTTTGTGATTTGTGTCTCATGTCATTAAAAAAATGACTTTTCATTGTATAACATGGCAGCTAAATGAGCACTGCACTATTTGTATTTACTATTTATGCATCTCTTCTCATATTTACCTTTAACTATCAATATTCTACTTATTAATCCATGACAAGCTGTTAACCAGTAAACGGAAAATTCTGGTAGTTATTATAAAATTGTCACACTCAACCTTTTATGAGTTCCTGAGGTCACCTTTCTGCAGGAATAAAATGGTTCCAGTGAATTGCATTGCACTACAGTGTAAAAGGGAGACTTGCAGGGATCTTAGTAGAAAGTTAAGAAAAGGTGTCAATTCTTAAAATGCATCTGAGTTGCCAATTGAAACAGTATTATGAGAAAGAAAAACATTCCACTGATTTCCCATATTTGATAAAATTCCTGCTGAGTAATAACCTGAAACCTGAAAAAACACTTCTGTGCTAACCAGCCTTACAGATCTATTTCTCCCAGTGCTTTTCTGCTCAGGGGCTATCCAAGGAAAATAAGAGGTCACAATTTATGCTCATTACTTTCTTATTTATATCTTAACATGTTGAGATTATAGTTGATATTAATGGAAGTAGAGAATTAATGGATTGATCAAAGAGCAGGTTTGGCACAGAGAATTCTTTGTGCAGTCCTGACACTGTTATTTCAACCTCGAGGTAGAATTCCAGTGCTCTAAAAGAAACTGAAAATTTGCACCTGGGTTTTTTTTATGTGAACCAGTAAATGCAGGCACATGAACTTGGACTGGCAAACTTTTGTGACTATTTGAGTACTCCCACAAAACATCCCTCACTTTCAGATGGAAATGGGTAAGACTGTTCTCTATAAGTTGTAACAGGAATGAACAGCTGGGAGGCAGAATTGATGGTTAGTCTTAAGAATGATATTGCCAAAAGAACAAATGACTATTAAGTGGTTATTAGTGCATTTAGTTTAGAAATTAGGGAGCCTCAAACTTTCAGAGGACTAACACCTCAAACAGTTTTGCTAAAGGAATACTTCATTTTAAAGGATAGCTGGCCACATTTGGGAACTTGTAATAGCAGGGAAATCAACTGTCTACAGTAGAAAGTCTCTTCCTGTCAGCAGAAAGGATTACAGACAGATATTCAACAACTGACCACTAAGTTTTCATTATATCCTACATTCTCTCCTTTCTCCAATTTCAACCTTTTAAAATTAAAATCTTCAGTTGCACATTTTTTAGTTCATCATCCTATTTAATTTGTTTCAGCTTAGAATGAACTGATATAACATCCTTCTCCACATTTAGGACTTTTTTATTTGATGTATATAAAAAAACACACAATAATCACAGGGGTTTTTTTGATTCAGTAGCAAGACAATATTCCTGTATAAAAATGCCAATTTTTTCTCCTATCTGATTGTGCTGTTGGGTTGTGGAATCCTTCATGGAGACAAAGCAACTGCTTACTGTTAAATAAGCCTATCCAAATAATGAATATAATGCTGGGTTTCTCTAGGGACAAGAAAAACAATCCCACAAAAAGCAAAATTATAACAAGCAATGTGCTGGTTGAACTGCATTTCATTTTCCATTCAGTAAGCAGTCAAAATAGAAAGAGACTATTGTGTTGGGTATGTAAATTTCAGGAAAAAAGCCATGCTGTTTTGAGTCTATAGTTTGGATTATTTTAAACAAAATGGCAGCCATCACCAGTGTCTGTTGCTTTAAAGCAATATATTGTACAATATAGATAAAGAACACCTTTGCATATCTGGTTGCTTACACCATTCCATAAATGTGTGTAGGAATAACACCCTGGTACCCAGAGCCAAAATGATCTCTCATGTTCTGTGGTGAGAATTTCCTTCTAAATAATATACAGTTAGCAAAAATCCATCAGAGAAGTATTTTCTACCCTGATGTTCTGCAAATTGAGTATTAGAAGTGATGCTCAGCCTTTCAGAAAGAAATCATTATCTAGTCATTAACTTTTGTTTTACCCTCCCTCTCTTCTTAAAAAAACCAAAGTGTAAATGAAACTGTTTAAGAAATAATATTGCAAACAACTAAATACTTATGCCCACACAAATGACTAAATAGGAAGGTGAAACATAATTATGTTCATTTACAGTCTGATTTCTGACATCAAGCACTGAGTGTGCTCATTCACTCTTTTATGGGCAAACACCAATTTTTAATTAATTCACTCAATTTGAAGAAACCAAGTCAAACTGTTGAACACATTCATAGCAATTATATTTTAAAACAACAGAAAGATAGTGAATATGCATCTTGTTTAAGTAAAATAGGAATCTCATTAACTTAAAAAAGATATTGCTCATCTTCAGAGAGAGGCAGATATCACAGTTACTTAAAAAGGGATAAAACTGAAGATTGCAAATAGTACAGTACACATAATATAAATAGAGATAGTGTCAATTAGGTGGGATTATTAATTCACTGCCAACTGAGTCTGTGGAGAAAGACATTGTTGAACAATTGTGTTTTCAATTAGGTGGGATTATTAATTCACTGCCAACTGAGTCTGTGGAGAAAGACATTGTTGAACAATTGTGTTTGTTTATTTCACTAGAAAAGCCAGATGCAATTACTTTCGAAATGCATTCATTTGACACTCCACTACTGTTTCTGTAAGTACATTTGTGTGTCTGCATGCCCCTCAATATTATGGTATTTTGAAGAACTTTTTCTTCTTCTCCTGTTAAGTACCACCTATCCAGAATGTCAAGCATTATTCTTCAGAAGGCTGCATGGAAGTTGAGCATGCAAAAATGGGCAAACACACTGCTCAAACTGCAGGACTCGCAATGTTTACAAAAGAAAGCTTTTATACACACTCAGCTAAATCTGAGTGGGCAGCCCTGGGAACCTGACCAACATGTTTCTAAGCTTTTAAATGCATTTTCAGCATAGGCAATGATGATATATTCATTTAATAGGTTAATGTATTTAAATAATTGGCAAATTCAGTTATAGAGACAATTATTTTCCAGTTGCTCTAAGCACTACAAAATATCTAAATAATTTTCTACTGATTTTACTGTATTGTCAAATGCATGCAACCACTGCCTCATAAGAAAACTTACTTCTTACCCAAAACTTAATCATAAACACTTAGTATTGTTAAATCTCAGTGAAAATTTGCACACAATTGAGCTCCAAATAGTTTCAGATTCTTTTAATCATTCAACGTGCATCCATGATGTCTTTAATCAGAATAAGGTAGACAATATATACAACAATAAATCTTCAAAAATTACATAGCAAATCTTAGTGTAAAGGGTATAAAATTATTTAACAGTTCTTTTTATAAAAAAAAACAAATTCATCAAGGCAGAAGCAGCCTTATTTTTCTGTATTTTCTCTGTGACTACACATTTTTCCTACCGTAAAGTAAAACTTCACATAAATCTTCTTCTGCTTGATTTACCTGTTGAAAACATTCATAAAAATGCAATATAAGGAGGCAATGGAGTTTATTTACAGCTCAGCACTGAGGGATCTATGATCCATACTGCCCAAGCCGTGAGCAATAACAATTTCTAAGTGAGGCCAGTAGTGTACATGGCACACACCATTTTCTTCCTAATGTCACAAGGTACAGTGGCTTCACAGATGAGAGAATTGTGAAAAACACACTGGCTTTAAGTGGATGTCCCAGTTTAAAGCCCAGAGGGTGGTGGTGAATGGGGTTACATCCAGGTCAGAAGTGGTTTCCCCCAGGGGTCAGTGAGGGGATCAGTTCTGTTTTATCTCTTCATTGACCATCTGGACAAGGGGATTGGGTGCACCCTCAGTCAGCTCACAGGTGACACCAAGCCAGGCAGGAGCATTGATCTGCTGCAGGGCAGGAAGGCTCTGCAGAGGGATCTGACAGGCTGGGTCACTGGGATGAGGCCAACTGTATGGGGTTCAATGGGACAAAGTGCCAGATCCTGCACTTGGATCACAACACTCGGTAGCGCTACAGGCTGAGGGCAGAACAGCTGGAAAGTGCGGGGGGGGAAAAGGCCCTGAGGGTTCTGGTGATGGCAGCTGAACATGAGCCAGCTGTGCCCAGGGGGACAGGAAGGCTGGTGGCACCTGGCTGGTTCCAGCAGTGGTGTGGCAGCAGGACCAGGGCAGGGACTGTCCCCCTGCACTGGGCACTGTGAGGCCACACCTCGAGTGCCCTGTCCAGTTCTGGGCCCCTCATGGCAAGAGTGACACTGAGGGGCTGGAGAGAGTCCAGGGAAGGGCAGCGGAGCTGGGGCAGGGTCTGGAGCACCAGCCTGGTGGGGAGCAGCTGAGGGAGCTGGGGGGGCCCAGCCTGGAGAAAAGGGGGATCAGGGGTCACCTTATCACTATCTACAACTCCATGGATGGAGGTTGCAGCAGGTGGGGGTCACCCTCTCCTCCCCATAACAAGTGACAGAACATTCTGATTGCACATGGAGAGGCTCAGATTGGTTATTAGAAGGAAAATTCTCCACTGAAAGAGTTGTCAAGGCCTGGAACTGGCTACCAGGGAACTGGTAGAGTCACTGTCCCTGGAGATATTTAAAAGAGGTGAAGATGTGGTGTTCAGGGATATGGTTTAGTGGTGGGCTGGCAGTGATGGATTAATGGCTGGGACTGATGATCTTAAAGGCCTTTTGCAACCTAAACGATTCCATAGTTCTATGATTTCAGTCTTGGTCACCAGGATCCCTGCTCTAATCATATTAACTTTCATTTTTAAAAGGCAAAATGTTGTATGTTCTGTGAGGCCTGACCAAACAAGCACTCAGAAGAAAATACCAGATATCATTTCACATTTTAACTAACGTTATCAACTCCTGCATGTTTGCACACAAATAAAATGTTAAATTAATGTAGTTTATTTACACATGTTGATACAAGTATGTATGTAAACCAATGTGCACGCTGTAGCTTTGCATAAACAAAACACTCCTCTTAAGGGAACTATGAATAAAAGCTTTATTTAGCACAGCAGTAATTTATCCCTAAACAACTTCACACAGTTAGAGCGAATAAAGTGAAAACCAAAGGAATATAAATGATTAAAAGCTATTTGCTGTGATAGTTCACTAGAAATGAAGATAGAGGCCAAGAAATTTCTAGTCAGGACAAAAGGTTTTTTAAATCTTTTAAATTTTTTGTTGTGCCTGTGACTACAGGTTGAAATGATTGATTTTCCTCTATGACAGTGTCTTAAATTGTGTGTCACATAGTCAAAATTTAAAGCTTGATAGGTCCACAGTACAGTCTTAAAATCATTCAAAGAAGTTCAAAATTTAATTAGGAAAAACATTAGACCAATTAAGACAAAATGGTAGTATAAAATATTAAGGTAAAACACGTATTAGTGTGACATTTGCATTTTTATGAAGTATGAATCACAAAGAAATAAAAACTGCTGCTAAATTTCAGTTAAGTCCCTTTTAAAAATCTTGTTTCCATGGCAATGCTGAGAGTAAGTTTTCAGAGGACGTAAGATATGGATTTTTTATTTAAAAAAAATAAAACAACACAACAGTTTAAATGAGAAATAGCAACATCATGGCCTCTTTTCAATTTTCTAATATGCCCAAGAGGCACAGAAAATAAGTCACCAAGACATCAATGCCAGGATGAATGCAGACCCCTACTTATTCCACTGGTTTGCAGGATGCTGCTAAATAAAGACATTCACCAGTGTAATTCTGCTGCAAACACACTAATTGTTAATAGGCAACAGTATTTTTGCAATCTGAAGGCCTAGTAGAGCCCATTTAATCAGGAAAGCTTAATAACAACACTCATTACCAAGATGAGCTGAAATTCCACTACAAAGGCTACCTATGACAAAAGTAACCAAGTGATTCTTCTTTTACATTCCAGATCTAAGAAAAGTTGTTCAAGTCTCTAATGAGTAATCAGGGATTGAGGTTTCTAGGCTACAAAAATCCTGTTATGGCAAAAAAGGCAGAAACCTAACACCCAAATCAATACTGTATTACTCTCTCCACAGGCAAGAGCTGCTGGGTCAGGAAAATCATGAAAAATTCATAGTGAAGGTGGTCAAGTCATCCATAAGATAGAGAAAATAATGCTATATCTAAAGATCCCTTGAGCAATCGAAGACATTTTATAGATTTCACCATGGATAAGTGCTGGTTTGTCTCATCTATGTACCTTAATACTGTTCCTCTCTTATTTCTAACAGTAAATGAGGATGGTCTGGTCTATATTTACTGTCTTTCCTATTTACTTTATTAATTTCTCTGTCTTTGTCTGCTCCACTGTTGTTGCAATAGTTCCCCTCAAGAGAATTCTGAGTCACTCCTGCTAGAAGAAAAAGCAGGTAACACATCTTGGAGGAGTCCTCCACCTAAATTCCTCAGCAGGGATGAGCATAATTCAGGCTAAGGGAAAAACTTAGGAATGTCCTGGTCCTTTTTGTGACATCACTTCTGCAAAGGGGAGCAAGCAACAGCCTTCATTTTTATCAAGTCAAAACTCTCAAGCCTGAAAAACACAATTTTATTTCATAGAAAGAAAAGAAGTGTTTCAAGACACACATATGGAAAAGATTTGAGCATGATTAATAACTGGGTTTGCACATTTCATTCCTCCTGCAGCACCAAATGTATACCTAACAAAACAATAGAAAAAAAAATAAAATGGCAAAGCAGGTCCCCCTGCACAATATATAATAAAGTAAGTAATAAAAAGGAACCCTAACAATAGCAAGAAATGATAGAAATCTAACTGCCAGATAGAAGACACAGCACTTTCTAAAGCTTCATAAACATTTCTGAAAATTGGGAAAGGTACATTCTTCCACAATGCACAGAAATCCAAAGCTTTCCAGTAGGATGAGCTGCACAGTTATCCCACACCTGTAAAAGATTTAAGCATTCCACAATTCGAGACACATGACACTTTGTAGAAAATGGATATAGTCATGATTAAATCTGTTATGCCAAAATAAGATAAACAATGTAAGAAAGACCGTGCATCTCTCTGCCACTGAGGAAAAAGAATCAAATTAAGTATGAATACTGCTAGTCCATTTTGTCAATTGTCTGCAGGATGCAGTACTGTCTCCTGTTCCGTAACAGCAATCCCTATCTAGTGAGCCATTTAAGAAACTGTTAAAGTTTTTTATTGTGTTTAAAAAATATTATTCACCTGTGAATGTAATTGTCCAAGTATATTGCCTTTCCAGATACACATTAGACTCAATCACATGGAAGCTTTTGGAATAATCTAAAAAGAATGAATAGAGGGGCAAGACACATTCTCTCTTAGATTTGAATGTGCTGGACATTCACTCAGAACATGAATAAACACCCCTGACCTTGCTATATAATACCAGTCAAAGACCCAGAGAGCAATTCCATGCATCAAATGTATTTCATGTTTTTTGTTTGGTTTCTTTTTCTTTATGAAAATTAGGAAAGAGTATCGGGAACTAAAAAGTGGGAAAAAATTAATTTGGACAGTAGTGGAAGACTTAGCTCTGATGGTTTAGGCAATTTTACTTGAAAGTACATGAAAGAATTTCTAGAGATTGGTGCCAAGGAATATAAAGGCCAATTTTCCAAGGTGCTAATAGTACTGAAATGTCACTAAAGTCAATGGAAACTCAGGTTATTTTGCACTTCTTAGAAAACGCTTGAAAATAGCGAGTCCATAACAGGGACCTCATGAAATCACTTGTGGCACCTGCATTCCCCTAGCAGAGCAAATATCAGTGCAGAAAGCAGAGGTTACTTTGAAGTAGAGGGGTGAGATCAGCTGCAAGGAAAAAAAAGGAGTTTTTGGCATCATGAAGCATGATCAGGCAGTCGGTATTCACATGTTCCAGTACCACAAAAGATGACACATGTTAATATGTGTCACCAATATGTTGCTGTATGAAAAAGAGTGCTCAAACAAATTTACCTATGTTTGTTCTTGAATAGTAGATCAGAATATTTAAGGTTTGGGATTTTTTAAACTTCATTGACCAATGTCCAAATCTATTCAAGGTCTACCATAAAAGTTTCCCAAATTCAACACATTGTGATTCAGTAAGAAAACAAGTTTTCTAGAGAATGACACAAAGTGTCATGAATGACAACGTTTCTGAGGCTGCTAGTTCTTAATATTTTCACCTAAGTGAATACAGAAAAATGTTACCTTGGCAAGATGAGAGTACTGGAAATGTGTATCTTTGTGAAGCTCTGGTACTTCAGTGAGAGCCTTGTGAGGGGCTGAAACATTTGATTTTTCTCAGTGCTCTCCACTGCCAGCAGCTGAACTCTGCTGATTCCAGAGTAACCCAGCCCATGGCCAGGGAACTTGGTTGCGCCTCAAGTACCTCACCCAGAAGTTTCCATTTTCATGGCTTAGGTTACAAGTTCCCTGGGTTAAAACACTTGCAAGAGTAGCACAAAAGATGTACTTGTCTTATTTTAGCTTACGGGTGTTTATTATGTATTTAGCACTAACATGGTTATTTGCATGGCAGACGGAATTTTTCTTTTTTCATTTCTCCCCACAGAAGTTCTCTAAAATACTCTGTTCTAAGACACTCTTCTAATAGCAAGCAGATACAAAAAAAACAAGTTTCATTAGAAAAGAATGAAAGACTGGGGCAAGGAATACACAATTTAAATAAACAAAATCAGTGTTTCTTACACAAAGATAAGGATACTCCCTAGGAGAATGTTCAAAACTTTGCATTTGCTCTTGTTAATTATACACTTCATCTTCAAAACCAGGAAAAATGCAAAATATTTTTCATTCATTTTCCACTTATTTCTAGCACATCTATTAATAAAATAATCTTTTAGTTTAGTGGAATACATTTTACAGCCTGATAAGCATTGCATTACACACAAAGTAAAATGGCTGTATCATTTACTCTGCTGCTCTCATTTTATATAATATCTGTAACAACCTGCACCATCTCACAATATTCTAACTTTACATTACTACTAAACACAATTTCATAAATTGTAAAGGTCTGAACAAACAAGGAATGTATTTTAATACAGAAAACTTGACACTATCACTGCACTTTTCTTCAAAAATATTCTTTTCTTTCCTTGACATTTTTTTGGCTTACACAACAGGGTGCCAAACATTTGTGACAGCTTACAATAGAAAAACAATATTGCTTTTAGTTAACAATGTTAGCTATGAATATATATTGACAGCATTTTCACTGCAGATTTGCTGCCAACATAATACAAAGCAAATAGCATTCAATATGTTGGAACACTCAGGGGAATTAAAGAGTTTCAAAAACAAATTTATGGCATTAGGTGCTGAATGCTAAATCTAATGAAAATGCAAATTCAGAAGTATCTCCTGCACATACTTCATGCAAAGGAATACAGTTTGGCAAAGTGATAAAATTAAGATTGTTTAAGTCAGGAGAAAATTATGTTAAAATGCCTCTGCTCGTTTGGCTTTCTATAAAGCCAGTTTTACCACAAAGATTAATTTTTTTCCAAAATTCTTTCCACTTTTCTTCCTTGAAGTAGATCAGAGAGAGATCATAAAAAAACCTCCAAACTCAAAATACTCCCAAATGTTTTGAGAAAATACAACTACATCATGGTATAATTTTAATATTTGTAGCTTCCCTACTAATCATATACAAACCCAAGCATCACTGTTCCCTTGAAACAACAGAAGCCGTTTTCCATACAACTCTGTACATTCATTATTATCTACAAAACGAGAAAAGGAGTGCACAGAAGTTATGATTTAAATCTTATTAAAATACTGTAATTTACTGCAACATTGTAGCCTCATCTCCTATATATTAAAACGTATTTTTAAAACCTAGCATTTCTTGACCACACCTTATAACTGACATGACACTAATAGTTTTTAAACCCTTCACAAAGCAAATAAATGGAGGTTAACTATACCACGATGCCAAGAAAGCAAAAACTGATCAGATTTTGTAGCTGTTGAAATAATAATTTTTTATTAATTTTTAGATGAACTTGATATTTACTTAACACTTATATCTAACAGTCCTTGTAAGATATAAAAAAATATTATCTAATTTTTAAAATAACTTGTTTAGATAGTGATAAAATTATATTGTTATAAAAACAAATTCTTCATAGGTTGCACTCTGAAATTACTGAAGGCATTTTGTATTCTCTAAATAACAAAGAAAAAAAGGAAAAGAAAAAAGAAAAAAGAAAATATTTGTAGAACAATATTTGGGTTTAAGCACTGGAGTGTAAAATTATTATAATCCATAATTATCAAACCCACTACAATACACAGATATTTAGGAATTTCAGGTTTATTAGAAAGCTGAATGAAACACATTTTAGGATTAAGCTTGGCCATAACACACAGCTTTCCATGAGACTCATACTACTTGCATCATAGAATAGCCTAAACTGCAAAATTATACAGTACTTCCCACTCTGGTGAGAGAGCCACAACTCCATATTTAGATCTGCAAAGGAAA
This sequence comes from Thryothorus ludovicianus, assembly GCA_013397245.1. Taxonomy (NCBI): domain Eukaryota; kingdom Metazoa; phylum Chordata; class Aves; order Passeriformes; family Certhiidae; genus Thryothorus; species Thryothorus ludovicianus. The sequence continues at coordinate 81,069 of VZTB01009808.1, forward strand.
ATCAGGAAATGCAAAGCTTCCCTTTTGCTCAGCTATGAATTTCAAAACGTGCTTTCGAGCTCACCCAGTGCAATATGGACCCGTATTCTGTGAGCACCAAAAGAGCTGATTTTTCAGAAGCTGAAAGACTCTTAAACTGGTGAAGATGGAATAAACACAGTTAATTTGTTAAAGTCTACTCTGTCTCTTCTCACTAACTGTCAAGGAAATCATATTTTACATTTTTTTCAGTATGTGCTTGGAAAGGATTTCCCAGTAACCTACACTAAATCTCACTGAAGGGTGACAACAGAAATCAATATGTGTCTCTGAAGAATAATCTAGCCAAACATTTACATTTAGAAAATTCATTTGTATCTATGCTTGAGAAATTCCTGGGAAAAAAAAAAAAAAGAAATTATCTCCCTGCATACATGCCATCTCTTTTTATAGGCTGATTTTTATAATGAACAGGCTTTAAATCAATAAAATAAATATATACATAGCTCCATGTAAAATAACAGTTGACCTAGGTAGGTAGCTGTATTAACCTCTGGTTCAAAGAAATCCTTCTGCAGCCATAGGGAAGAGACAACCCACAAGGAACAGCTATTGTAGCTTCATCCTGGATATTCCAAAGCCATGGAATTGCCATTCCACATGCCTGCCAGGAAGGATATTCAGTTTAATCTGGCTATTGAGACATTTCTAAACCTAACACTGGAGGTACTCAGCATCACTGTCGAATTTACAGGGCCAGGAAATGCTCTGCCATGGACCCCACAATACTCTGCAGTGCTCTGATTGTGGGATTAGTTTTGCCCACAGAGTTCACAGATCAGAACACGAACACACAACAAGCTGCAATTCTGCTTCCCTGCATCACCCCTGAGTATGACATGGTCCTGCAGGAAACCATGCAAAGGGAAAGGAAAACCTGCACGTTGGTGTACTGTGTTACTTTTATTTTAATAAAGTTTTAATAAACATCTTAAGTGAAGCTTCATGAGAATTTTCAGAGGGACAGTGAACACAACACCCTTCAAAAGTTATGCCACAGAATTGGAAAATTAAATAAATGTAGAGGACTATCAGTTCAAGACAGGAAAAGCTGCCATTCCAATAAAAGCTTTTTACAGTGTTCAAGGTTAAGGCTCTGAATTCATGGACTTTGGTGTTCAGTAGGACAATACGTATATTAAGTGGACAAAAATTTTGGTAACAATGCTATTCTCAAAGTTGAAAATTAAATAAGGAAGCTGTCATCCAATTTGTTGTCTCTTATCTTGGAAAATTACTAGGGAAAAAAGAGACTGGTAAACGGAAACCACAACCCTGCTCAGTGACTGGCTTAGAGAAAACAAATATTTTGGGGCAGATTATCTGTATTCCTTATACAAAGCTACTAAAAGCTTCAGAAAGATTATCCTTTCTATTACAATGTAAACGCCATTCAACAACATGCACTAGATTTAGCAGAAATAGATGCAGTTGTTTTAAATCTATGCTGAATGTGTTCCACTGCATATACATCCTCTAGTAAAAGGAGTAATAAAAAACTCATTTCTACTTGAAAAAACCTGCCGAGTTTTAGTTCCTACATAACATAATGCATATTTAGACTATCATGTTATTCTGTAAAAGATGTCCAAGCAAGATGATTTGATGTTGGAATAGTCATCTCAGAACAACCAGAGCAATGTAAGGTAAAATAATTGTCAAGTCAATCTCTAGCTTACATTTTATTGCAGAAATAAATTGAACTCTGCTCTAGCTTTTTGACACGTAATTCTGATACTAATGGGTTCAAATCCATTTCTCTTTACTCTCCTTCCTAACAGGAAGCCTTATGTAATACTGTGTCAGAAATCTACCAGTTACTGGCTAATGTTTCCCTCAAATAAAAAGTCTCTGCCTGTAATAGTATTAACAGCTGCCATCAGTTTACAGTAATGAGCCACAGTTCATCATGGTAGTGCTACTGTGAAAATTAGAAGCTTCCATGGAGCTTCTCAAATCACAAAAAAAATTACCAGAGCCATCCTGAGCTGTGGTGTAACAGCAGATGTTGCCTATCCAGGGTGTACAGGTCAGATCCTAAGCTGAGGGAACTGTACTCAATCATCAGAATCACTCAGCTGATTATTCTGTTTTGTGTATAAAATACAGCAGCTCTGTGTTGAGAGTCAGTTTATAAATCCAGTGTTAATTTTCCTTAATTTCTCAAAGCAAAAAAATTGCACAGTCATCTTACAGCTTCTTCAATAGACGAATTAAAATATATTTTGCTGGAAGAAACATTATAATTTAACCATATATAGTGTAATATCTTGGGTAATCTATACAGTTTTCCAGTTTCAGTTAAGAGTAAAAACAAACAAAAAGAAAAGTAGCTACAAATCATGGCATTTTAATTTTATTTGCCCTCCAAAAAATTGAAAGTGCATATCTTAATGTGTGGTAGCTCCAGAGTTTTGTAAACTAAGCATATACTTACAAGCAGTATAGCAAAGGAATAAAACCGTTGAGATCAGGATGGAATTTTTCTGTGGAATTTAACACTGTAGGAACTTTGCTCCCTCAGAAATTGATGGGAGACATAGATTATTCTGAATTAAAAAAACTAAAAATTATTCTGAATTTAAAAGATAAAAAAATCTAAAAGCAGGAAAGTTCAAAACATTTCATCTTCACATATTCAATGTATGCTATTCTGATATAAAGACTTTTCAGCAATAGAAGAAAAATGAAACCAAATTTGCATGGAAGACAATTCACTCTGGAACTATAAAAAGGAATATTTAATCAGAAATCAAAAAGCTTTCAAATTGCAAGAAAAGTAAGCATGTCACATCACTGACATCAAGATCATCACAGCGCTGATTTTGTTGATGACATCTAAAACGTATTTTTGACATTTTGAGTGACAGATGCCACCATCATAGGAAATTAAACACACCTGGCCATTAGTTTCCTGTAGGCAAAAGGCAGTGTTAAATCTGTAGGTGTGCAATAATTACTGAACACTGGCATGTGAAATGTTCTTACAGACACCTGGAACAGCAGTTTATGAATTTAACACTGCCTTGCCAAGAGGGAATATTTCACCAGGACAGATGCTGACCATCTCCTGTGTTTGCCAACGTACCTGCACTCCTTACTTTTCAAAGGATGCTACCTGTCAGGACAGCTTTGGATAATTTCATGGAGATGCACACTGTATTGCACTTACAAAAGTTTTACATGCACCCTCAATCTATTCCAAGCACAACTGAATTATTGATCCAAAATAAAATTATACATACTTGAAAGGATTCCAACTTGGAAGAATCATCATTTATAAATCTAATTTTATACATGACCAATATAGGCACAAGTTTCCAAAATGGTAACACTATTTTTCTTCAGAACTGCAGTATGTTCAATTGATTTTTCTTTTTTTAAGTGTTGAGACACACATGCAATCTATTTTAAATGTCATCACCTTGTTTCTTATTTAATTATCATTTCATATGGCTTCTTCAGTAAGCAAATGATTACCTCAACTGCTATAGGTATCATCTACCCCTATGCACCTTTGACTTATGATAAAATTGTGCCACTTTACAACACAGGCACCAGTAAAACTATTTTTGAAAATACAAAAGCTCCTTTGAAATAATCCAAATACAAATACAAATTTTAATACAAATTTCAGATAATTCAAGCCCTTCCCTAGAAAAAAGTAACAGACTCCTATTGCCAGGTGCTATGGTACCACAAGGTCTTACAAAATTTGCATCCTGATTCTGCCTCCATCCTTCTTTTCAAATTTTTTTTAAAGTTGAAAGGCATGTGCTGCTCAAAGAAATAATCTGCTAACCCTGTAGTAAAGCTGTTACTAAAAAGATATCATCCAAATGCACTCACCTCAGCCTCTCGTGTTTTCTAGGCAGATAGACATAGATTTATGCACATGTTTATATATAAAATATACATATGAACACAAATACAGCTTCAAGGAACTTGGCCAGTACAGGGCATGCAGTGCAGAATTGTCATACACAGGGATGCCATCAGATTAAACAAAAAACAACTTAAAGTCCAGACTTCTGCTGCTTCTAAATTCCAAAAGCAGCCCCAAAGGATACAAACACATAACTTTTATTTTGTTCAACTGTTGTCTTACTTGCTAGTGAAGAATTTTCACTGAAACCATTCTCTAATTCAGACTAATTTTTTTACTTGATTTTTCCTGATGAAAATGTTTCAAGACAGCTTTGTCTCCTTTTTAAACTTAGAAAAATGATTATAACTTCAATCTTTATGCAGTATTTGCTTTTCTCTAGGGGAAAATAAATCATGGTATGATATGACATGATAATGATGAATGATAATGACTGACAAACCCAACAGCCTTAGCTGCACATCGAAGTTTAAATCTTGACCAAGTTCAGCCACAAGAACTGAAATCCACTATTCATTAGCTAAGAGAAAAGGAAAAACTTCACTCACATATGGAACAAATAAAAATTTGATACTGTTCTAACTAAATCAATACTAACACTACAGTAAGCAGTAAATGAAAAGTTATAGCAATGATGCTACTCACAGTTACACCTTGAAGCCAAAATGGGAATGTGAGCTGGTAGTGTCAGCTGGGTTACTGATGCCCATTTAACCTCTTAAATTCAGATGGTTTTCAAGAAAAGTATCAGAAGCAAGGAAACAAAATAAATTCGTAAGACAAAATAAAAAAA
>VZTB01009808.1:85806-137548 GCA_013397245.1 Thryothorus ludovicianus
AAACTGGGACATGAAAAAAATCAGATTTTTTTCCACCTGTGTAAATAGTGACTAAAATACCAAAATACAAGAGTTGGACATCTCTTTGTAGCACGTTAAAAATTTACATGAGAGTACATGAAGATGGGTAACAGCTGGGGGCTTCCTAAACAGGGAAAATTCAAATAATCTAGTGATTCTCCTTGCAAATTATTATAAATAGCTATTTAGAGAGATTACAGGAGCTGACCAGAAGAGGATTATTAAATTATTAATGTAAATTATTAATAAATGAGTGATATGTACCTAATTTATTAAAAAGGTATATGCAATGAAACACACTAAAGAAATCATGCATTTAAGGTCGGATAGGAATTGTTGCAAAAAATGCTTTATTCCTTCATTTCAAATGTATTCACTTCAAAATTTCAGGTCTGTACTCTTTCATAAAAACATGCCCTTTTACATATGCATTTTTCAAACCTAGGTAAATGCAATATAGCCTTCAATGCACAGTAAAGAAAATATCTGTCTTCTCAGTTGCGAAGCTGGAAAGAGTATAAGACATTATACAGCATCTTGATACCAGTAACTTAAATCCCCAAATGACAGTAGAGCAAAGCATGCCTGCTTAAGAAGAAGAAAGTAAAAAGGTAACCTGTTTCCAACTTTAGCCAGCTTTTGATGTCATATTCACTCCATCTTACTTTGGATGCAGCTTCTGCAGGAATTAACTGCACAGAATGAGTTCTTAGGTCAGAAAAAAAGGTTGAATACCTCAAATTATGCCTGCTTCTCTTTTCCACCCCGCTTCTCGAAAATGTGTCAGTTGGTTTAAAGAGAGACATTATCTCTCCCTGTACACATATCACTCATTTCTTAAAACAATCACAGCTGTAACATCATAAAAAAGCAGTTGTCTGCTAAGGATCATTGACTTGTTTTAGGATAGTAAAAAGAGGCCTGAACACATTATAAAATACACTGTCAATAACAAATATTTCCTGAATATCTAATCAATTAGCGACAACAGAGATCTTACAGTCTTTTATATTTTACAAAACAGCGTAGGACAAAAAAACAGAAAATTCTAGTGACAGTTCCATGCATTTACAATAATGTCCAGCTATGATAATCTCTGTCTTACCTGGGCATCCTGTCAAAATTTCTGAAAAACAGGCTATCCTTTTTCCTGATCCATACTCACACAAAAAAAACCAAAAAAAATATTCATGAGTCAAAATTCTAGTTTCAGTGCAACAGCAACTGAAGTAAGAGAGAGAATGCCTTCGAAGTAAATAACATTTGGTTCTTTGATTTTAACCTCAATCTGGATTGATTTATTTACTGTAAGTAATGATCAAGTCCTAGCTGCCAAATATCCATTCTTCTCCTCTATCCTTCTTGGTATATTTTGTCAGTACCTTTGTGATGAAGAACTCCAAATGTGTTTATTAACACTTACAGAACAAAATTTGGCACTATTAGGAAACCCCTTCTGTTGGAAATTCTTTTTTTAATCTCAGTTAAAATACCATTTCTCAACATGATTCATCAGACAGCAGAGCTGCTCAGGGTACACACACACACACAGAATTTGTCATGAGGCCTAGATGTGCATTACTTAGAGGTATAATATGGCTGCTGTGTGTAAAATCAAAAATATTTTTAATCTTTTCATTGTTTTCTTGTATTTAACTTTTATCTCTTTTCAAACTGCTCAAAAGTAAATTTTCCAGGAAAAAGATCATCTTTTGCCAGTGTGGTTACAGTATCTGGAACACTGAGTGTCAAGCACTTGAGAGGAATTTCTGACTATGGTCCTCAAAAACAATAATCATTTGTTTTCACCTGTAAAATCCTCCAATATTGGTATACCAACATATTTTTTTATAATTTATCACATGTACACATTATTTTTTTTCCCCAAAAAGCTCAAATGAATCACTGTTGCTAGTAATAGCATTAAAGCCATTCTAGCTCAGAGGTAATCTTGCACCTGAAGCACTGTGTATTTAAAATACTTGAAACGCAATTGGGAGATGAAATTTGTTCATCCAATTTCCGTCTGCACAGAGAAGAAATTTAGCAAAGTCATAGGTGGTGTTTTAAGGGCCATGGCTGAAGTGAATAGGAAGCAAACCCTGCCCAGTAAAGAGCATTATCAGGAACAGAGAGCAGCTTGTGACACGTATATAATTAGAGAAATTGGAGGCTTTGCCCATGAGACCATGTGTTCCACAGCAAATCCTATTTCCTTCACTCTCCCTTTCATGCATATGTGGAAATCATAAAAGTCTCTGTTTTCTTTACATATAACATATCAGTTTCCTTTTTTTCTTTTCCAATATTAGTGTTCATTGAATTCACCAAACAACTAACAAAAACGAAACACAGATCTTTTCAGGCCAACTGACTTGTAAGTCAGAAACCACATAAGGAGACCAAAAGACCAAATTTTACATCTTGCAGGTATCTTACATGATGGTTCATTTCCCCCAATAAATATAAGGCATTCGTTATTTTGTTGTTTATCTTTTTTCCTTGTCAAAAAAATGTATAAAATAAAACTGACAGCATAAAATGTCTGATATAGAAGTCCAAATCGTAAGGAGAAAGAAATTAATTTACCAGCTTCCAAATTAGAAAAAAAGTCTGTTGGTTCTACTTCAACATCAGGAAGTGAACATCAAATAAACCAAGTTTATAATAAAATTCTAAAAATAATTCTGAAAATATTAGGGCTGTCACTGGCATGGTACAGAGCTTAGGTCTATTACCTATGAAGCACAACAGTAACCTCAGACATACGTAACAGGAGCAAGGAAGCAATCACTCTGAAAAAGACTCCTGTATGATAGGGAAAAACAAATTAGGCCTGAGTTTCCATAGTGATACAGCAACAAAAGGCTGCTGCAATTTCCAGCTGTCTATAGTGAGGCAGTAACAGAGCAAAGGGACTCGAGCCTCTTCTCTGTAAATTGGGATTAGCATACTCAGAATTATCCATTAAATTTTAGTTCCGCACTATAAAGAAAATATTGAAGGAACTGGAAGAGGAAGAATAATAATAAAAACAAGAAGTTCTGCAAGAAGCAAAATTACTAAATGCTATGGATTTGGATTTCATGGTTGGATTCTCTGGTATCTTAAAAATGCAAATTCCAATGAGTACTTTCTCCTATTTATCTCCTCTGTGGATTCTCTGATGTTTAATAAGAAATGATCTCATACTATAGCCTGTCTGCCAGTGGGAACACTAATGGGTCTCTTGCCCATCTGGCAGCCTGTTTTCCTGAAACTTACAGGAATTCCTGTCCAGTGGTGCTGAAACTGGCCAAGAGTTAAGAAGCTATTGAAGGAGAAAAGAGAGGAGAGGGATCAGCAGCCATACAAAAACCTGGGCCAGCAAGTAGACAGTGTGATCATATAAGCTTTGCTTCCTTGGGAAACTGGGCTAATTATCAAAGGACTGAAAGATTCACTTATGATGGAAGTCCAAAGGCCCCAAAGCAGAAAAATACTTAAAAGGTAAAATGGTGTATTGGATATAGGGCTGAAAGAACCAAACATGATAGCTAGGTTGAGACACAAATGATGAGAAATGTTATAATTTACAGAAATATAAATGTTAGTCAGGGATGATGAGGATTTATTTGTACCAAGAGGAGTTATTACTAAGCAGAATTGCAACTGGGAATTGTGGGATTAAATAAAGGAAAGCTTTAGGCTAAAAATCAAGCAACACTGTAAGTGAGAGGAGTCTATAAAACAGTTTTGAGACACAGGAAATGGAAGCTCCATGACTTAAGAAAATTAAAACTGGAATGCAAAGAACCTGTTTTCTTATAGAGCAATAATGCATGGATGGTTAGATTGGCTGGAATGTCTAATTGGTTTTTCTTTTCATTTATCAGTAGATTAATAACACAAAATACTGTACTAATAGATAATATAAAAACAAAAGTAGCTACTCTCTGTGAATCCTTATCCAAATGGCTGGAACCAGACATAATATATGTATAGATGTGCCTTCTTCACACATTACTTATATGATACATCATAAATAAATACAATATTATCCAAGTAATGATTTATAGAGAGGTATTAAAATATCTACTTCTACACATAATGTGATCAAAGGTCCTCTGTATTTGTAATAGTGTACCATTTTGAGGCAATACTGAATAGTTTCCTTGTTATTGTTTTCTAGTAAAACATAAAACAATCAAAATGCAGAAAACAGATTACATTACACAGTAAGTTTGATGTAGCAACTTCTAACTTTCATTTAATATAGCTGAGCTGCAATGACTAATGCTGCCCACGGCCTGTAGTACAAAGACCTAAAAAGGGTTCCAGACTAGATTACGTCCAGGCAGGTCTCATTTTAACGGAAATTGGAGAGATGAGAAAAAGATTATAGGAGCACACATTATAAAAACAGACCTCACAAGTCAAACTTAATAGTGGAACCATTCTCTTTCATGTAGACAACCATGAAAACAAATATCCTGTAAGCACCAGATATATATTGTATCTTCCAACCCAATCTCTTTGCCTCCTTGAGACAGATTCCCATTCATCTCATGACTATATAATTTGATCATAGCTGAGTAAGGCACAGCAGGGGAAAGGGTCTGTCTGATAAAGTATCAGGCTCCAGGATGATAGATAAACAATTTCATGATTTCCAGTTGTAACAGGAATGATACAGTGCTGGATATTAAGATATTAGTCTCATAGGAATACAAATATCAAGCTCCTGCAGTTTTTTTTCTCTTACTAAGTATGTTTTATTTCCATTAAGTTGGAAATGACAGACTGATTCTGATAAACTGAGGCAGGCGACCAGAACAAAATTCAAGGTGCATGTGAAAAGTGTAATTAAATATTCTTTTTTATTTATTTTTCAGTGTGAAAGTTAGTATATAACTTTTGTAAGTATACAAGTGAAAAAATAGAGCAAGGAATTTTTTTTCTCAAGGGGCATCTTTACTGTAAAAAACATTATTTAAAAGTAAGTGAAACAGTTGCCTTCAATTTGGTTCACATTTAAACCTCCTCTTTCACAAGGGACACGTTGGCAAATAGCTCCTCTGCTACAAGTCACCAGGGAAATGCCTGTGTGCAAAGCTACCCCATTGTTCTACATGAAGGCTCGAGTGATAATATTTGAACAGCTATGATGGACTTTTTCATATATTAACACACATATTTGGTTGGAATGCAAAAGCACAAATACATGGCAACCATTATTAATACCAGTTCTGTTAACTGGCAAAAATGATACTGTCTTAGTGATTACCTCCTGTCTTGGATAGCCAAAAAGCATGGTCATACCTACTCCTGCTGATACCTGCTTTTGTTTATAAAAATTCAAAGACAAAAGATACATTTTAAAGAAATTTTTAGTTGCAAACCCTGGGTGTCATCTTCTTTTTGTTTGGGAAGACATACTCTGGAGTAAGCAATTTTTGAAGTTACCATACCACATAATTTATTATCCCTTACCTGTGATTCCTTCACGTTTTCCACAGTGAAGTTGAACCAGACTCGGAAGCGTGGGTTGCAAGTGTCTGGCCTGATGAAGAGGTCATACTCAAACTCTGTGACGTGCTGCACCCGGCCCAGGTTCCCTGCCAAGAACAGAGGAAACAGGACGTGCTTTAATGAATGGCTGATCAACTCCCCAGCAACAACACTGAGGGAAGTTTTTAAAAATTCTACCTCAGTTGGTTAAAATATACAACTATAATAGACCCTAAAGCAGAATTGTTTTTTAAAGGTAGTTCAGAGTTATTTTTAAAGGCTTCATTGCAGTCATTAATAAAATACATAGCAGTAAGCTGCATGAATATGAATACACCAAAAAGAAGACAACACAGATTTTTATTATTTAATCAAATTGACCTTTTGTCTCCTCTTATCTGAATATTCCAATTATGTGTCCCAACATCCTTTTAATTGTTTCCTTTTTTCTTTTTTTCACTTTTCTAATGATGTCTCTGCACGTCTTTTAGTCTCCACCAGTTACAATTTCTTTCTTTCCAATTGCAGCTCTTGTTCAAGTCCCTGTAACACTAAAGAGTCCCCAGATTTCTGCCTGGCCCCTCTGGCTGTTGCTTTAAGCATCCCTCTCTCCCCACTGATTGTCCAGCCTTCATCTCCTCTGTGATTCAAAAACCATCTCAATCCTTTTGCTTCACCATTTACAGCCACTATCAACTCTTTCCAAAGACAGAAATGAGATTTTGCTTCAGCTTGTTCCTACTGAATTTCATGGAATAGTATTTTTAAATATAACCAGAGCTACATTGTCCCCTATGGCATTATTCAGCAGGCAACCACACTGGCTATAGAAATGAAGTTCAGCACTGGGAAAACCCACTAAGTGCTTTTAAATTGCTAAAATGGCATTTTTCCTTTGAAGTGTGCCAAGATTTTTAGAGACAGGGCTTAGACTGTCCATTTCATTTACACACTACAAAAATAAGACTTTGCATTTTCCTGATCCAATCCAAAATCCATTTCATCAGGTCTTGTAAGACAGAGCCATGTTTTAGCTCACATGCGAAATTGTGTTTCTTTCTAAAAAGTAGCACTGAAAACCTGGGTTTATGGTTTCAAATATATTTTGGGGGTTAGATATATATTTTTGTCTTGGAAATATATGGTTGAGTTCTAATGTGCGTTTATAAGGTTATTTGAGCTAAACAATTCCCTCCTCGGCAAGTCCCAATCCAGTCAATAGGACTGTTCTTTGGCAACATGTTGCTCAATACCAGCACGAGCAGCAAAAATCAGCTGATCTGCTGCTCTGGACTGGAAAAGAAGCAGGAAAAAGACATTTTTAATTCTGTTTATCAATACAGATCCAGGATTTCTACCTTATCCTAAATTGTTTCTGGCTTTAGTAATGGAACATGTTTAATCTTCTCTATTTTTAATGTTATCCTCTACTTTCCTACCCACATCCTTCTTTTCAGAAGAAAATTCTCTCCACTGCATCCCTCTGCAGAGACCAGCTCCACGCTCTCAATCTGTTCCTGAGGGCTCGCTTCAAGGAGACACTTGGCATTGGAAATATTTGAAAAAACAGCTCTATTGCAAATCCAGAATGCCTCTGCCAAACACAAATAATGTCCCCTGCCGTGGTGGGTGTTGGTGCCCAGGTGCTGGCAGTGGGGCAGCAGGTTCTGCTCTTGAAGAGGCTGCGATGCCCTGCCCATTCCAGCCTGTTCCTGACATTCCCAGATGGCTCCAGAATGGCCTCACCCAGGGCACAGCCCTGCCCCTCAGCCCAGGGAGGCAAATGTGCCCAGTGAAGGGCAAAATCCAACACAGGCAGAGAGGCAAGGCAGCCTGAGAAACAGGGAGTGAGGAGGAGGAGGGAAGGAGGAGCTCTGGGAGCCAGGACAGAGACTCCCGTGTCCCATGGAGAGAGGCTGGAGCAGGTTGGTGTCTCCTGGAGGAGCACTGACCATGAGAGCCCAGGCTGGAGCAGATGTTTCTGACAGGACTGCAGCCCTGGGAAGGGAGAAGCCCAGGGTGGAGCAGGTGTGCAAGGAAGGATCAGCCCTCTGCTCCTTGCACTGCTCCTTGTGTGGGAAGTTGAACCTGGGAAACAGGGGAGGGCAGGGAGAAGGCATTGCTCTAATTTCTCTTTGATTTTTACTATGCAAACCTATTTTACGTGGCAATAAATCAGTCTCCCCACAGCAGTGCTTTGCCTCTGCAGGTCATTGGTGAGCACCCTCCCGTCTGCACCCCAACCCATGAGCTTTTTCACCTTATTTTCACCTCTTTCCTGGTGAGGAGTGTGGGTGACAGCACTGGGTGGGCAAAGCCAACCCACCACAGCTCCTGGCTTTAGCTGAAGTCCCTGACACATCTAAGTGCATTTTCAGCCACAGGGGTCAGACATTATTGACAACTGAACTCAAATCTTAACCTAAACTACGATTTTCTACAGGTTATTATCCAAAGTAAATAAGAATGGTAAACCCAAGCTATTTCATTGTAATACCTTTAAATACTTCATTTTGCTGTATTTTTCATTAAATGACACGCGTAAATTACATATCTGGGATAATGATATTCCTTGGATATTTCAGGATTTAGGTAGTCCAAGGTATTCATCCCAAAAGTGTAGATTCCAGTTGCATCACAGGTCACAGGTTTAGATCTCTCTGGACAAAGTTTGGTGTGTGGATTCACTCCAGCCTGAGCTGTGCATGTGATCTGGCAGATTCTCCAGGGTTAAGCAGGCTGGATGAATAGAGATGGTGGGCTAGGTCCATCTTGTAAACTAATAAACTAATATACATGCCTTCCAGCAATCCCAGCAACTCCAGATATTAAGTTATCTGTAGCACAGAGCAGAGGTGCAAATTTTCATGGAATTAGTCCCAAAGAAGGATACAGAAGCAATTAAATTCATATTTAAAGTTCAAAGACCATTAAAAACTTGTACTGCAAGGCATAAGAAACAAAAAGATTATTAAGTGGATAATTAAAACAGAGCAAAATGAGACCTTGATTTTGACCTTTTGCATATTTCAGTTTCTTTTTCAACATCAAGCTAACCTGAACTGGATGGGGAACAGATGACCTACTCAGAACTCCTTTACAGAGTCCTCAGGATCCCTAAACCAGCACTGGAGAATTGTGCTGGTGTCAGAGGAATCATGGATGGTGAAGAGCTGGTGTGCTGGGGCCATGCATTCTGCTCTGGAAAATCCATCTCAAACCCAGCAGAGCCCTTAAAATTTAATCTTTTGTGTGCTTGATTCCTCAAGAACCCCAACATGGTTTCCTCTCTTGACTTGAATACTCCCTTCCCTCCTAATGCACTATTTTTTCCTTTTGTGAGTTTATTAGTTTATGATTAGTTTTTGCCTCTTACCAGGCACATGTCAGCTGCCATTGTCACCTGTAGCCCTTTGCAGTTTGGTGTCATTTGGACATTTCATTAGCCCACTATTTCTTCTCTGTCTTCCAGATGCTAAAGAGGCTGAACTGAGCACTAATGCCTTTGGTAACTAATTCAACAAGTTCCTCATGCTCAATAGACTATTGTTTGTAATATCACAGCCTTTGCTCACAATCTGTCAGCCTAATTTCAGCCCACATAGCAATGTCATTAAACAAGACAGCAGTTTTGGTACAAAGGAGCCAAGAACTGTAGGAACAAAACACCTCCTCCCTTTAAGAGATGCTTTGTAGAAAACTGATAATGCCACCAAAAAACATTTTCTGAGAGTCCAAGAAAAGATATAAACTTCCCAATGTTAATCTCATAATCAAACTGAACAGTTTTTTGTCCTGCCTTCACAGTGCTACATTCATAGGAAATACATTTATTCTAGTGGATGAGAATTATATTCCAGTACCCCAGGTACTACAGTGACATGCATCAGAAACCATGGAACAGGAATTAAAACATTGATTACAGCATTCCATTTACATATTAAGCCATTTTAACATTTTAACACTGAAAATAAACAATTTTTTTCTAAAGTGCAAACCACCTCTAAACTGATTTAATATCCATAAAAGGTTCCATAAATTTTTTTCTCGCCTTTTTGCAAAGTATATAGCAAGAGAGAAAGCTATTTAATAAGTGGGTGGACAGCAAGTTCCTCCTGTGTCCCAGGAATTTCTGTGCAATTCCACAATGCATACACTGTACTTTGCAGTACCTGCAGCCAACAGTTTCTGTGCTGAAATTGTGACAAATGTAAGAGAAAGCCAGATAGCATCAATTTTGTGTAATGCACCTACCAAGAGTTTTTAGTCATGATCCAACTACTGTATGACCCTTCGTGTGCACAGTTCTTATTCTGTGTACATTGCTAGTCTGGTTATTTGTGATATCAGTAAGAGAGTCTGTTCACAACCTCATTGGTTAAGTATATTCTTCTAAAATCAGAGAAAAAGGTCTCACACTACTAAAACATCAGTTTTGTTTTACTCCATGCCCAGATGAACTCATCACCACTCCATTCCATAAATACTGCAGTTGAGGATATGAGAGTATACAGCATTGTCCAAAGCCTCATCACTCCATATCTTGAGATTAGCACTACATTTGGGGGTTAACATTATAAACCACAAGATATTAATGTTATTTAAGGTACATGTATGATTAATGAACTGATGGAGTAATGTGACCTGCAAGGAGAAAAAACCCAACAACATTATGAGCAATAAAATCTGAACTGGTTGGCATTCTAAGACAATTCTTGTTTAACTTTTCTTTAATAATTTGGGTGCACATATGGATGTCAAATGACTTTCTGACTGTATCTTATAAGTAAAACAAGTAATTTATTAGGGTAGCCAGCACTTCGCAAAACATTTTGTATTTTTTCTCCCATGCACTCTGAAATTAGTTGCAGGGTTATTTTTTCCATTATTATTTTACTTTACAGAAATATTAGCACAGATCTTTTTAAACTGATGGGAAGATGTGAACAAATCAAATTCCCAAATGTCTATAAACTGACTTTCACTTAGCCTTGGGGTTTGTTTTTAAGACACGCTCAATTTTCAGTCACAGTTCTGTTCAATACTCTTAGCATACTGAGAAAAGAGGGGACATATTTTCCTTTAATCATTCAAGCCGAAATTCTTAATTATGTTTGCTTAAATCACTTTACAGAGTAATGTTTAGTGCAATGCTCTCAAAATGTGAATAGTGAAAGGGGTCAATAGCATGTTTCAAGTTTCTTTAAAAGTCAGAAAAAAGCCCAATGATACTATTTTATTAATCGCGCAACATACACTTAGTCCTCATAAAATATTAATGTATATTGCTTCCTACATCAATAAAAAGTGTGCTTTACACAAAGAAAGGAAACCTGCTTAAGAAAATGCCAAGTAAAGTTACTAAACATTCTAACAATTATCATAAAAATGCTAGAAAAGAAAATACAGATATGTTAAGCAATCCTAAAATCTTCTTAAACCGCACATTTTGCTTGCCTACAGAGAATTTTTAAGATGAATAATAGACCTTGAGGGTCTTAGACAAGCCTGAGGCAATATAAAGAAAAAGGTCAAACACTCTGCTAAAAAGGACCGTTATCTTCAGAACAACAACTTATCAGCCAGCTTGCAGCCCTGCTTATTTACAGTTATTGGTCCCAGAGGAAGTGCACTTCAGCGCAGGGCGCGATTACTTTGTAATGAGTTTGCCAGAAATGGTAAAGGAAACTAATTTGTAACAATGTGCTGTTCCTGGCACATGAACTTTCTCAGAGACTTTTTTTTNGCCATGAATAACTAACTCCAGCCTCCCTAATAAGCAGTGAAAACAGAAGTGCACTAAGCCCGACTGAGTCGCGAGCATAAATGTGCTGAAATATCAGTGATTATCCCTCTCAGCTGTCCATTACAGTACTCATGATGACCACCAATTCCCCTGTGGTGGATATATAGAATGCAGGTTTCAGGGGGTGGATTTGCACATGAAAATTAACACCATTTGGAAGAAAATAGCCTGCACCTGTCACAGATTAGCAACAAAAGGTCAAATGCCTCCTTTTACACCTAGAGCACTTGCATATTGTATGCCTTGCTTATAGGAGCCTAATTCTAGTTTCTTAATTCAGAAAAGTGAGCACCATGGTGAACTGAGAGGAAAAAAAGAATTAAATCTTGGCTAAAAGCTATCAATAAATCTATTGATCAAGATACATATGAATGGAAGTAGCTGAGGCAATCTCTGTCTCTAAAAAGAGGTAGTTTTTCAAAAGAGAATTACACAAAGTGCTCTTCTGTTTTTGTCAATATGCTGCCAGGTTTTGAAATGCTATTTTTCATCCACACAATAAAAATCTTGACAAGTAAGCAATAGAAAATCACTAATACACTTGCAGCTGCATTTCAATCTATACAAATTCTTTAAACAAAAACAACCAAGGAACAGATTGGAATATACATCATTTTCACCAGTTGAACCTGGGATCAAGTCGAAGATAGCCCAACAGTATTAATCTATATTTCATGCAACTCTATATTTCCCAAAATAAGGTAAAATGTTGAATATGGAATAACCTCAATGGAATTCATCCTTACAGATCATAAAACACATTGAGATAATAATGCAAAGAAATTTTATCAATATGTTCTAAATGGAACAGTAACAACAGGGACTGAGATCTGTAAAAACTTCTCTCGAGTGAAAGATTAGATGTCTTCTGAAAGGAGTGCATCTAGGAATATCAGATGTAAATTCCCACTTGCTTTATGGTCTTTGCCTCTGAAAGGAGTTCACAAAAAATAGTTTGGCAATAAGACCTAAAGAACTTCTAAATTGTATTTGATTTCTAAACAGGAAAAAAAAAAATCTAATGAAATAGGGATGATCTTTGAAAACCCATGACAGTTTTTGCTTCTTCCCCTAGATTTGTGCCCAGAGCACATGTCAGCTCAAGATACCTCAAACCACAAAGCATAATTTGAAAAAATAAGACAATACCATAAAAACCACATATACAACACCTGTAAATTATAGTCTAAATTATTAAAATTGCACATATCAAACTCTGCAACACAAAGTAATATTTTCACTACCGCAGTTAAATCAATATTCTACAGAAAATCTGCCAGTACTCTTCAGCAATATGGCATTCATTTAAAAACTTGATGTTTCAGTTAAAACCATAACAATGCTTGTGACTCCACTTTTTGTCAAAATCCAGATTTCCTTTGAAAAATGGTCAAGAATATCAAATAGGCAAAGCATTTCAAAAGAACATGGCTCAAAAAGCTGGAGGCTTCAGACTAGATTGCAGTCTCTTTTCTATCTTCCCTTCTCAATTAAGTTGAAATTGCTGTTTCCATAATGTTTTAAGTTTTTATCAATACTGACATCCAAATAGCAGTAAATCAGTAGTTTTTGTGAAAAAGATTGTATGGAAACAATGACTTAGGTCTTAGCAGCAGCTGGTAAAAGGCCAGGTTCCATCTCTGCAAAGGCTAGATCAGGATGTAGCGCTCAGAGGTCAAAAAATTCTGATTGAGCTTTTACTTTAAGCAGACAATGTGATGAAATCTAATTGTGACTGAGAGCACATGAAAATTCTAGCTTTACACTTTTTTTGTTAATCTATATAAGCAGCATTAAAATAAATTGTATCAATTTGATTTGGGAATATATAAGTTATGGATCTCTATTGGTTTATTTGTTTCTTTTGGTGTTGATCCTAATTCATAACAACAAGAGCCTGATCCGATTTTCCACACTTTTTCAGGATCACAGTCAGAGTTCCACTCTCTCCAACTCTTTTCCTCCCAAGTGACATAAATGAGGTGCACTGGATCCATGTCCTGGGGGCATTCTGCCCATGGGCCCTGGGAACACAGTTACTGCTTCTCAGTGGTCCCAAACAAGTGTAATGAACAGATCTTTAACTCCTTTGTATTGAGTTCAATTGCAGAAATATTAATGATGTGTGGCCTAGACTAAAACACCCACAGGAGTTTTATAAATTAAAACTTTTATCTGAATTAGAGTAGGAGGCAGAATTGTCTTCCACAGAAAATTAAGGGAATTGAAAACCTTTAAGAAAGAAGGAGTGGTTGAAAAAGGAAAGAATCATAATCAATCTTAAATCTATTCACTGAATAGAAAATAAGGAGGGGTGAGGTGGCCAATGCCATGATTTATTTTACTAAAAAATAGTTACAAAAATTCTCATATTCTATGAGTCCAGACGATGCTGCCAATGGATACCTTTAGGATGAGTTCTTCCTTTCAGAAAAAAATACTTCTCTTGGTTACAGGTTGGTTGAATGATGTCTAGGCAAAGGGGAAGGGGGAATAGAGGAATTAAAATTTATTAAGCAGGCTTGAGGTTCCTCCTGCAATGAGGATACAGAGATTTCACATTATAAATAACTGTAAAGTTCTAGCATGTGTTAATCCCAAAGGCCACCTACTGACATCACTTGCAACTTTCTTTTATAGTCCAGGGGAGTAAACAATGCAATTTAGAAAGACAACACAAGCAGATAGAGCTGGAATATTTTCTGTCTTTTCATGTTAAGTAGAGCAGTCTTAATAGTGATGCCAGTTTAGAGCACAAGGTAAAACAGCAACAAGTATTCCTGAATATTTAGTGACCATGATTGCTCAGCAACCACTATGAGCAAAATTGCACAAGATACAAATAACAGATATCCCAAAATGCTACAAAGACCATTGTGTAAACAGCAGGCTCACATATGTAATAAGAAATTATACAATACAATCTTGCTGAAAGAATTCGATAGTTTTGATCAAATTAGATTGATATTTAATCACTTGCAGTCAAAGAGCCTTATTTCAAAATGGTCCTTTTCAATAAAAACTAACGCTTTCAGTTAAAGGAGCTAAAAAACCTGGTGCTGCAAAGAATAAAATGTCAATGTTCACCACGTAGGGAAATTGTAAAGGATAAATAAAATGGAGTCATTCTCTTGACTCCTTCTCCTACATCTCTGAGAGTCATAAATTACACAAACATCAGCAGAGCCCAAGACTGCAGGACAAATGCTCCAGAAAGTCACAAAATCATGTACACACACACACTGGCAGTGGTAAAGCAGCAGCTTAGTAGGGAGTGTCAAGCGTGCTTAAAAATCAGAGGCCTGTGCCCTAAGATGGCCATCACACTCCCACTACACCAAATCTACCAAATCCCCAGAAAAACAGATTTCTCTGCTCCCTCTTTATCAATTCCCCAAAGGCCTTCAATGACAGATGGGCAGTTATTTATCCACGGCAGTGAACCTTTGTGAGAGGAAAATCAGAATACAAAGAGGTTTTGCATTAGTGGCACGAAACTCAGCTTTCTTTAACAAAGTGTGTGCTCCCAAACCGGGTCTCTCGCGGCTGTGCTTGCACCAGATCTTACAGAGCAGAGCTCTTAAAGGAAAAGCATTTGGGGAAAATTCTCTTTGGAAGTCACTTAGCATATAATGGGTGCTATCCTAAATAAATAATTAATGAGTCAATAAATAAATTATAACAACGTCTGCAGCCCTCACCGCGGAAGCAACCACCAGGCAAGGCAGGGGAGGGAGCAGGAGCTGCAGTGCCACGGTGGGATGTTCCATCCCTGGTGTGCCACGGACAGAATCGTGTCCCAAATTTTGACTCAGGGAGGGCCTGATGCTCTGGGTGCACCACTGAAATCTGTTCCTCTCTACAGCCTCTGATGTAAAACGCTCTCGTGTACACCTGCTGCCTAACAGCGCAAGTGTGCAAAAAGTACTAAAAATGGTTAAAAATATTAAAATCTGCATATTCTTTATTCTTTAGTACATCACAGCAGTCCTACTTATGTAATGCTTCCTACTCAATATATTCATCGTTTTGCAAAGACCCTGAGAATTCTTGTAATGCAAAAGACAAGGAAGTTCTTTCATCCTACAAGAGAGGATATTCCTGTTGATTTATTACTGCACAGTAATGCTGTAATTCTGCATTTGGCCTAATTTGGTGCCTCATACACAGAATCACCATTTTTCCAGGGGAATCCTTCCAAGGTATAACTACACACTGACACTTGAAAAAGAATTAATAGATGGAAACCTTAATCAGAGACCTATAGTTATATTACATCCTCGAGGACTTCTCAAAAGTTACCAGAGCTGTAAATAAAATCAGATTTTTTTTTTTTTAAAATACTAATGGGAAGGTTCCAGGTATTGCCTTATAAAAGAATTTTGCTTTTTAAGATGGATCCTGGTTAAAAACATTCTCTACCTAATAAATTACTGAGCTTATAGCTGAAACTTTCTTTATCTTATAAAAAAAAATCCTTCAAAAAAGGTTCTACAAGGATAGACTTTCCATACAAGTACTGAATGTGAATAACATCTGTCCTACATACAGCTTTTGCAGAAGAAACAGTTTTATTTTAGTTTATTATAAAACTGAATTTGATTCTCTATGCCATTATCAATCTAGTCACAAAAACAGTTTGGGGGCTAGAAATGTTATTCTCATTCAATACATTAATCCCATCATTTCATTGCCTAAAAGTGGTATCTTACCATATAATCTCCATGATAAAATTTACAGATAGACTTTCCTGCAGTCTGGGTACATTTTTAGCCATTTCATCAGATTAGACTGATGCACAACTTTTCTGCTCATCTCCTCCTCCTCCTCTGTAGCTCCTACTCTGACATTCTTTTGTAGAACAAGGTGATTTCTCTACTTTTCTCTCTATTATACAGCATTTTGATCCTTCTCTAGGTAATGGAACTTGCTCCAGTATTTTCACTTATATAATTTTCTGACTCCTGTGTCTTGCTCTTTTCCTTTCCTCCAGACTCCAGCCTGTTCTGGAAGGCCCCTTGACTTTCAGATTTACCAATATTTATGAAATGCCAATACTGTTCATATAATAACTACATTAAGCTGATTTGTTTTAATAATGCTGCTAGAATTTATACAGGTCTTTGTAACTGTACTCACATGGATGTAACAAAAAACTGCTTATCCTCATTTATCTTTGTTTAGTTAAAGCTTAAATTAGACCCTTAAAACTATCTAGTTAATGTTATTTTTTCAATCAGAAGTGATAATTTAAATATTGACATTTTAGATGACACCAACATGTTTTTGATTTCTGCTATGGTTACAATGGTTTTTTATATCTGAATGTCTGTCTTAATTTTGTTGGGGTTTTGGTGTTTTGGGTTTTTTTTATTATTTTGCTGAATTCAGAAGCGTTTGCTTTTATTTCAAAGTATTTCTATGTTTGTAGTAAATTAAACATTAATCTTTCTCTGCAAATGTCAAGTGATATTTAAATGTTTTTCTGGCAGATAAATGATTATTAATATTAATGCAATAAAATCACAGCTCTTTGTCCTTTCTTTGATATTTAAGAAAAAATTAAAAATGTCAAAACAGTTCTGCAAAAAGAGAATTCATTGGTCTGCCATCCACTCTTCATTAGCCTGAGAGGTAAAAAATTACTGATCTTGTGAGACAATGTGTTTATAGAATCAGAAAGGGTTGAAAATGAATTACTCTATCAGTAGTAGAGTGTGTATCACTTCAATGTGAAAATGCCTTGTTAAAGTTCATTTTAATTTAAAGCCCCCTTTTGTCATTCAAAAAGCTTTAGCACAACGAAAGAATCTCTGTCACTTTCATAATTAGCCCCTCTTGCACTAAATGAGAATAAAATCTGATCAGAATTCCATGCAGGCAAGGTCATAAATCAAAGAGAAAAGCTCCACAACAGTCCTGTAAGATGTCCAAAGGCACACACAGCTTGAAATTAAAGCACTGTAGTCAGGACCCACTCCCAGAAACACAGCACGAAAAAAGCCCCAATAATATCTGTTTGACAGGCTAAATTTATCTCCATATTCTGTAGCCCTATAAACACATTTTGCTGTTTAGATACAAAAGCAATTTCAGCACCAAGGACAATCCAGGAAAGCAAACAGCTGTTAAAGTGCTACTATCGCCGTTTGCCAAGCAAAGTCAAATTAATTTAACTTAATGCTCTCACTTCAAACTGTGGCAGTAAAAAAAAAAAAAGAAATAAAATAAAACACCAAAAAAAACCATATATGATAATTGTCATAAAGCAGGAAAAAAAGTTGTATTAACAGAAAAAACTACTTAGGAAATCAAGTTGGATTTTATACATAGAAGTGAGTATGCAGCCCAGCTCAAATGTAAACTGGATTTTATTCAACTTATTTCCATTTTCAGATGAAAGTAAAAAGACATTTTGAAAGATGTAATAGAATTCTCAACCTTGGACAGTTATGGAGAGAGTGACAGCACATCACTCTCTCTACTCAGGGATCATCATAACACCAACAGATAGCCAAGCCTTCAACATATTATTTTACTCCCCATGTTAACACAAAATGAGGATTTCATCAGAAAATGATGCCTAAAACATGGGGAGAGAGAAGGGCAAGGAGAGGGCAAGGTAGGAAGTTGAAGGGAAGCCTGCTATAAAGCGGCAGCCAGCAGTGAAAATTTGAATTCTACAATAGATACTCCTTTTGCAATTCCATGTATCATGTTAACATTAAATGCTAATCTTTAATTTTAATCAGGTCAGAGTACTTTTAAAGTAGCTACATCCATACAAACAGGAACTTTCATGAAAATTCACATGCACATCTATAAAGTATACTTATATGTGTATACTTATATTTGTATTTGTATATCTCTATCTTCAAATACGCTGCTATGTTTATTGAAACTGTGCAACTTTCCTTTAAGAGATTTTGGGTTTTAACAATATTTTCTCTGCAGAACCAAGCTATTAACGTCCGGTCTCTAACCATGCAAACACCAAAATACTTTCAAAGGAATGGCTTGTTTGGAGGGCGTGGCTGCTTGCACATCTGTCACATGTTCCTGAAATTTCACCTTTACAATAATTATACCATGATCACAAGTAATTCAATTCCACATATTTGGAGACACGTGGAATTGGTCTGCTAAGGAACAGACTGGAGAGTATCAGTGTGACAAAAAGAGAGCACTGCCTTTCTTCATCCTCCTACAACCTCACTTGGGTTTGCTAACATACAGCTTCTCACGTTAGTTTGGGTACTGAGCACTTGGGTTTCCTCCTGGACACAGCCTCCAGTGCTTGAGGCACAAAAGAAATGGAACTTCCCTTGTCTCTCAGACATACAGGTATCTAAAAAGTGCAATTTGCAAACTCCCATACGAGCAAAGCAAGCCTGGGAACTGTGACGAGGGCGTGCAGGTGATTAGAGAAAGAAAATGGATTTAAGATGGATGGGGTGAGAATCTGAGTCAGACATATTATTGAAATTGAACTGCCGAGA
Organism: Thryothorus ludovicianus; assembly: GCA_013397245.1. NCBI lineage: Eukaryota > Metazoa > Chordata > Aves > Passeriformes > Certhiidae > Thryothorus > Thryothorus ludovicianus. The sequence goes on from VZTB01009808.1 coordinate 104,623, forward strand.
TCTTTTTCTTATAAGTGAGTATTCCAAAAAGCCAATAAAGTTTTTAAACAAAAAGCAGGCATTTTTTGCTATATAATAACCTAGATTAATTGGCTTTTAAATACAGAAAACTCAAAATGACAAAGTATGAAAGAACAAAAATCAAAACAGAACTCCCTTGCTCATTCTGCTTCTGCTATTACTTTTCACCTTTATCTGAATCTCACAAAATGTGCAGGAAACTATGATTTTTAAGGCCAATCACATCACATACTCACTTTTTCTGCTCTTCTTATAATTCTTTGATATCCAGAAGTTTCTAGCCTACTAGACGCCCACTTAAGCTTGATTTAGGATTCCAATTAAGTGGATTAAAATTGAATTTTCTTTTATTTGACTGTATCTCCAATTTTTTTTTCTCACTGGGTTTGTGTTTTGTAGGAACATATTTTTCCAAAAAGAAAGAAAAATCTTAAAAAAAAGAAAATATGTAGATTTTCAAAATAGACAAAATTTTCTCATAAATTATTTTATAAAGCCAGAAAAAAATCAGTATTTCTAAAGCAATTAGTACTTAAATGACCTTACCATGATTGTTGAGCTGTATTATTGTGTCTCATGAGCATGAAGTGACCTTGATCAATTATACAGATCCAATGATGCTTTTGACTCGTCAAAGAAAGGGACATACACACACTTTGTAGTACTATTTCTATTCAAAATTAGCCTGAATTTCTAAAGAGGGGTGCCAATTTAACTCTACACAAGAATTTAAAGAAATATCAAAACTTTTCAGTTGAAAATAGCAACAAAACACGCTACTTTTGTTACATATTATATTTCTAATAGTATATCCTGACAATATAAGAAGCTGCTGATGTAATATGAGCTCCTTATAACATAATGTACATTAACTGTGAAATAAAGGGGTTAATTTCAATTACATCGTTAAATATATCCATGGTTAATTTAAATTTTCAAAATATGTATGTGCTTTACAACACATTCATTCATTATGACACACAAAAAAATCGTTTTCTTATTAAATGCATTGGAAAGTTTTAATACATTATGAAATATTGGACAAGGATTTACATAACTAAACAATTATCACCTTAAGAAGCAAGGAATTATTTGTGGTTCCTAATTTTAATAAAATTCTAGCATTTTAACCTAAATAACCTGTAATTCTTAAGTTTATTTACTTGGAAGTAAAAAATCAGCTACTTAATGTGTTAGTAAAAAAATTTTTACATGTTACTATCCATTTCAAAAACTTTCAAATAAAGAAGTCAACAAATGTCACTAGCTTTAACCAAACAGACCTGCTTTTTCAAAAGCCAGTCTTCAAAATCAGGAACTTTTACGAAATCTGTCTATTTATTTTCATATTTTTACCACACTGACAGGAAAACATTATCTCTGAGACTGAAGGATGACTTTCTGTCACAGTGCTGATGTGAAAGGCAGTCAGCTACAGAAGGACCTTTGGCTTTAGAAAATCCCAGACTCACAAGAAACATGGCAGTCCCACTGTCCCCTTTAAAGATGGAAACAGTTTATACTTTGGGAATTATAATTAGAATTTAAAATACTTCCAATTCTGAACAGGTGGGCAGCTTCTTACAGTTACTAGGATGGCAGGAGTGTTGTAAATATCAATTTTATTAAACCTTTACAAGTAAGTATACAAGTAGGGGATATCAAGAAACCTAAGGGGCTAGCAGCATTATTTTCATTTTTCTACAAAAACTAACTTTTTTTTGTCAGCAAAGTGACTTTTCTTTAAGCTCACATAAAACTTCACCTGCAAAAATCAGTTCTGTGCACGCAGAGGGATTTGGCCTCAGTGCACAGAACCAGCTATTCCAGAGTCACATGGATATTTGTGGGGTTCTTTTTCCCCTTTCTCTCATTAATTTTGCATTTGCTGCTGCATTTTGCTGCTCCCTGGAACGGAACCCACATCCCCAGACCTCACCCTGAGCATTGCAAGGGTGGTCCCAGGTGGCCCCAGCCGTGTGTGTCACAGCACAGGGCAGTGACACTGCCCACTGCTCTCACCCTGAACTGAGCCTCCACCTTCCTCTGCAGGGCATTTGACACCAAAACACACCCGGACATTCTTCCAATATCATCCAGCAAACAATAACAATAATCATGGAGGAATGATTGGCTAGCAGTTTTTAGGGGCAAGATAATTTTATAGGACTAGACACGTTAATAAAGACTACTACTAAAAATAAAGTTTATTTTATTTGGTTAGATTTTCTTGGTGTTGAAATCTTTCTGCAAGACTGGAAATAATTCACAAACATTATCTTTCCAATGTAACATCCACAATAAAATGACTTTGGATTGCACATTAGTTAGCCAACTTTGAATTTTTTCCACATTTTCTAGTTCATACCCTGTGGAATTTTATTTTGTTAAAATACAGTAGCCTGTATTTGCTCTCACTCTGAAGTCATGTAGATAAAAAAGACCAAATCACAATTATCAAATTACAATAATACAATTTTCTGATTTGAGCATTCTTCCTTTCTCAGAAGAACCAACAATTCAACATATGTCTTCCAGTTATTATTATCAGTTAGCAAAGCTTGTTACAGTACTGTCAAAGAACACAATATTGCTTTTCTCCTCATCTAGGTTAAATCAGCCAAAACTGAATAGGTTGCAAAAGATAATGCTTGTTCTCCCTCCTCTTTCTTTACTCAGCTGGTTCATTCTTCATTAGCTTGAGTCAGAGGAGATAACCTAACACAATTTTTCCAACAGTACTTAAGTTTCCCCTTAGTGCTGAAATAATATCAGTTATTGTTACATTCTATCTGAAATAGTATCTATTATTCCTAATATCTGTTGAAGCATGGCAGACTATAAAATAGCACCCCTACAAAGGAAAGTCCGTCTTATCCACTGTGATTCAGGATGACACATACTTTGTTCAGTTTTAAAGAGTAATCAAAGGTGTGGGCTTAAATCCAATTAGTGTGCTTCAAAGAAGATAATGTCAAAATGCTTCAAATGGTGATTCTACTGTGTAACACTGAAGCTCTGAACTTCTGGGAGCCTCAGATTTCTAGAAGTATAAAATGAAAACAAAAGTACCTTGTAAAGCACACAGTGATCTCCTGCAGCAAAGGGCTTAAAGCCTAAGTTATTATTAACTAGGCTAACATTCTAAATAGACAATAAAATCAGAAGTCTTGGAAGTCACGTACTCACATCCTAAGAAGTATCTAGATGTCATTGTGACACTGCAGATACGTGAGACAGACGCTTTTAATTGAACTCCTCATAATCACTGTGAATGTTCTTCTTTTCCTGCCATCTAATCAGCTCTGACTCCCCTGGCATTCCCCTCACTGACCTTCGGCCGACCCAGTGACAGTGTTTGCCCACTTGCCACGTGACATTCATTCACAGAGACTTTCACAAGCTTATGGCCTGGACAAAACCAACAGAAATTGTAGTTATGCAGAAGTTTTTCCACTGGTTTCTGCCCTGGACCTGGCACTGAAGATCTGGCATGTGTCAGCATAGATCCTCTGTGCTAGAGAAAATTTTTAGAGTGCACAGTTGGAGTTTTGGCCAAGAAACATTTCATGTCCAAAAGAGGATGCAGACTGAATAAGGACAAATGATAACCAAACATCAGGAGAATAGCTCTGGATCCAAGTTCCTTTAAATGTTAAATATATATACATATAAATTAAAAACATTTAAAAAGAAAAAAAATGAAGCATTTTAGAAAGACAGTTGTATGAAAATATTTCAAGGAGGGATATTGGTAGAGGAAATCACAAAAATGGGAAGCCTTGACTACAATAAAATGGACAAAATGCTTACTGATGAAAATAAAATGCAAATATGAGAGATGGAAATAAATTGATCACTAAATCCAAAAGAATAAAGAAGAGCACACAGACTGGAATAATGAAAAACAAAACAAATGCTAATGGCAGACTGATAACATGGAGACCTAGAGGTGATAACAGCAGAGTTTAATTTGGTATAGCAGTCAAGGCACAGGCTCAAGAATTGAGGCTCAGCAAGCAAAAGATGCTTTACCAATAACATTTACACAAATGCAGAGAGACAAGAGAAATAACAGGCAGGATAGCATAGAGATAAACAAGTAAGAGGATGAGAAGTGTATGGGATGGGTGAGATTCATTCTGAAGCTACTGAAACAGAAGGGTCACTGAAAATACATGCAGTAATAACCAGAAGTCAAGTTGCAACTTGCTATCAGCTTTTATTTTTCAGATGAAAGCATAAATTAATTATAACATTGCTGCCCCATTCCTTGTCTTGACTTCACTTTTAGTAAGGAGCACAGCTACAATCCATCACCCCAGCAAGCTCAGGCACCAAGCTGGTATCCTGACAGCAGTGGATCTGTAAGAGCACAAACTCCAGAGTGAACTCACCCTCTCAGTATTCACCCAATCTCAAGACCTTTTGGGCTGTGCTAACACTGCTAAATAATCTAATTTGGCTGTGCCCACACAAGTGGCCATCACCCAAGTGCAGGTATGTGGGCAGTTTTATTTTGCATTGAAGGTGTTTCGTTATACAACAGTAATATGAAATATATATGTAAAGTCTTATATAATTGGGTCCTAATATAATAAAAACTGCAAGTAAGAAGAAAGACCAAAAAGGAGCACAAGTGTCAAAAAAATTCTTAGTCAATCATTCAAAAAACTCACTGTGAACATAATTTCTTAAGCTGACCACCAAAATGCTAAAAGGAAAAAGAAAAACCCTAGATGTATTATTCCTTAGCTCTCCATATTTTATACTGCATTCATGATAAAGGCTTAAAAGTTTTTCACATCAGAAATACGACATTCACTTACAATCTTAAAAAAGGCTACTAAAAATGAATTATTCATAACGTAGTACAGTAGCAACAATAAACATTCAAACCAATTTTTTTTTAAACAGAATAAATTATCCTTCTTATGAAAAAGCTAGAGTTTCAGACGAGAGAAAAAGAGATGTGATTTTACCAGAAACTGTTAGAATATAATAATAACCCTTAATATATTATGGTAATTTACCTTCACATTATGTTATTGTAGTAGATACTGGAATTCCAGTAGCTGTCTAAAGAACATACAGTGATAATTTATGGTTTCTTCCCAGTTTGTTTTCAGAAATACAAACACTCTATCAAAATTAGCATGCTAAAGGCTGAACCTACAAGGCAATTAGGTTACTAAATAGCATCAATAAATGCAAAATGAAGCTCTGCATGTATGCAAAATAACGTGTTTCCCACCTAATAACTTGTATCCAAATTCCTGTTAGGCTGAGCAAAAAATTCTAAAATATTTTCTCCTGAAATCAGATAGTATCCATCCAAGAACAAAAATACTTTTTGTTTATTAAACACCTCTTCTGAAGTATGTTTCCAGCCAGTATTCTTTCAAAAGTACAGACCACTGTTTATTTCACAGCATTTTGTCTCTTCTTGCATTAGAGTGGCAGCTCAAACAAGCAAAGATCTTAATTTGGCTTGTTAACTTTGGAACAGCAGGCAGTTGGGAATTTTTAAGTGATTTAAAGAACAACAAGAAAAGAATCTATCTGAAGTGTATTCTAATTTCAGGGTAAAAAAAGAGAAAGCATTAATCATGTAAGTGATCTCTTAGAGATTTGTGGAGATCGTCTAGCCCTAGAAGAGGGTCAGCATGAGGAGGCTGCTCTGAACTGCATCTGCCCAGGTTTTGAACCCCTCTGTGGATGGAGAATTCACAGCTCTCTGGGCAGCCTGTGCCAGAGTCTTCAGCCCACTGGGAAAAATATCAAACATGACACACAAAGGATAGGATTTACGAGGAAAGGGTGAAGGAGCTGGGCCTGTTCACCCCTGGGAAGAGAGGACTGAGAGGGGCCCTCATCCCTGCCTGTCAGTGTCTGCAGGGAGGGATGAGAGCAGGGACCAGCCTCTGCTCAGTGGTGCCCAGCAATGGCACAAGAGGAATGGGCAGAAACTGATGCAAAGGAAATTCCACCTGGACATGAGGAAGGATTTTCCTGTGCCGTCACTGAGCACTGGAACAGGATGCTCAGACAGGGTGTGGAATCTCCCTCACTGGAAATATTCTAGAACTGTGTGCACACAACCCTGTGCTATGTGCTTGAGCAGGAAGGTGGGACACGGTGACCCACTGTGGTACCTTCCAACCATCCTGTGATTCTGTGAAAGGTATTCCTGTGTCTGGGGCTGGGAAGGAAGCACAAGGGACATAGTTGGTGCTGCCTGAGCCCTGTCCCGAGCCAACAGCAGCAGCTCTTGCTGCGGCCACACAGTGACAGAGAAGCAGCAGCTCAGCACCTTCCAGGGCAAGGGCTCATGTGAACATTTCAAATGGTTCTTCTCTGCTTTAGTCTCTTTCCTTCTGTTCCCCTGTTCTTTATAGCATCCCTATTTGATCAAATCCAGTAGACATAGTACAAGATATGAGATTTCCTACATTTCTGCCTGAATTTGGTTCCCGTGGATCTGATGCAAAGCACTCTAAATGTTTCTCAGCCATTTTGCGCTCATTTCACACAGCTGAAATTCACTACAAAAGGCACTAGGCAGTCAAGAACCAGGGCTTTTGTGTTCCTATCTTCTACAAAACAGGGATAATATTACAGGTTACTGAACTAACTGAACAAAATACCACTATTTAGTCAAGCAGAATATTTCAGTGTTCTCCTGTGATGAAAATAAAGCCTTTCCAATACCTCTTAGCTCCCAAATATTTACTGTTTTGATGCCACTTTCTCTTTTATTCTGAGTACAGCCACTCCTTGTGATAGTCTATACAGCACTGCCTGCATAAGCAGAGTAAAGAACACTTCAATTTCTCCTAGTTCTGAAGGGCTCTGATTTCAAAAGACAGAGGTTAAGCATATAAACAGGACAGTGAAGGCAGAGTACTACTTTCTACTTTCAGGAAATAGCAAGGAGAAGCATTCCTGGCAAATAAAGAATGCCAAAATTTTTCCACTGGCACCACTCTACACTGTATTTTCCCTGGGTTTGGGAATCCAGCAAGATGAAATTTGGGAAGGATGGTTGGCAGCTCTTTTAAAGGCCCAAAATCAGATAAAAACCTAAGGTACAGTTAAGGTCTGCACTGTACCCACCAGAAGAGATTGACCTGGACCTACCAATCACTCAAAACTAACACGATTCTCTATTTTAAGAAGCAATTATTCAAAGCAATTATTTCCTTAGTCAGTAACTGAGGCAGAGGTCACCTGTTATTCTATAGAGTAACCACAGATTTATTCAAATCCAGGGACTGTATATGAGAAGAATTTTGCATCTCCTCATTAGTGACTTTCAATGGTGCTAAAAAATCTTTAGGTACAGCACAAACTCATCTAGATATTTTTCCTTCATACTTTCAACTGTCCCAGGCTTCCATTGTGTCACTATATATACATACCTCTATACATTCCTGAGTCATTAACTGATGTTACATTCATGTTCATATTAACATGTGCAGTTTGAAATAAACACAGCTGCATTTATGTCAATGATTTTATATTCAAATATATCTGATTATGCTGAAATAAACACAGCTGCATTTATTTCAGTGATTGTACATTCAGATAAGGATATTTGTTCAGTGTAATGTAATGTTCCTTCACACTGGCAGGGACATTGCTATTCTTTCTTGTATTTCCCTCTATCATTTTTCCAGATGGAAAATTTTAAACAGACACAGAAAAATGGAAACTGGAAAATTTATCTCAGAACCTGATATGTAGGAAAATCCTTTTGCTTATTCTCAAAAATTACTTAGTCATCTTTATATAAAAGTATCTTTGTTGTTGAGAGTCTTTTTAAATTCCTTCTCTGTCAGAGAAGAAGCTTACAAAAATCCCATGAAAACTTTGAAATCTGGTGGAAATGTAAGCACCAGGAATGTGCAAAATCTTAAGAATGGGTCTGCATCAGGCCTGTTTCTGGGCAACACCATCTACAGCCACTGTCCTCCTAAGAAAACAGCTTGAATGGAAACAAGAACTGTAAGATTTTCCTTCCTGTTATTTGATCAAAGTACAGTTTTTCATTATGTTAATTTTGGCTTGGAACTATAACCTCTAATCTGTTTTTACAAAATAATAGAATAATATTAAATGTGCCAACAGTGATTAACCATTTAATCAGATGTATCCATCAGGTGAAATGAAGGTCCAGCTCAGTAACTGCCAGAAATTGATCCCAATAGAAGAACATAAGAAAATAACCAATCATTTGAAGACACCTCCCACCAAAATTCTCTAGTTTAAATTCACAGTTTATGAATCTTTAGAGCCAAAAATGGTGTCAGTGTTTAGTAGCTCTCAACTGATTTTTCTTTCCTGGGCTTGTCAGTTGGTTTTTTTATTGAAAGCATGACACATGTCAAGTTTTAGCTTCCACAATGTTCTGCAGGAAGAAGTCCCACAACTTAATTAAACAACATGTAAGGAACCATTCTCCTTTGTTTGCTTTCAAAATATTAACTGCTAGTTTCATTTGATGGCCCTTAGTTTTTATACAAAGGGAATAGACATGGAAACACTAATATTTTAACTAGAAATCATGATTTTACAGACCTTTAATATATTATTCCTCAACTGCCTTTTTTCCAGACTAGGAATCCATGCTGTATTTAGTTGTTTCTTATACTGAGGCTGCTGAAAATCTGCAGTGAGCTTACAATATTTGATCACAGATATTTCTGCTTTTGTTTCCAGTCGCTTATTCTGGTCCATTTTGGGTCAGTCAAAGAACAAATCAACACATTGTCTTTAATACCAGCTGAGGAGATGCACACACATGATAAGAGGGAGAAACGGATTGGTCCAGAAGAAGGCAGTGTGAGAATCAGATTGTAAACTGACTGCGAAAATCATAATCAGCACAACAACTGCAATTAACATCCTAATTCTTACTCTCATTGTAACAGTAATATTTCCTGCATTTTCATTAGTTCCATAGGTCATTAATATATATTTCCCACAAGTTATGCTATCTGACTAATGCCATATGTTTTGGCTGGTATCACATTGACACCAAGCACTCCCCATTTGCAAAAATGTCTTCCATACTATAACTGTTTAGATATTTAAAAGGTTAATATTTAGTTCCATTTGCAACGCTGACCTAGCAAGAAAAAAATTAATTTGGCATTACAGCAGTAACATCAATTTCCCATGTAACTTTAGTAATGCATTTACTGGAAAGAGATTAATATCAATTCCATAAATCATTCACGTGCTTTTTCCGGAGTTTGAGACATCTGAGTAATGTCATATATGTTAACTGATAGCACTCTGTGCATGCTACATCCATTAACCCATGCCTAGTGTCATCATTAAAACACACAAAAAAATTAAAATCAATCTTTTGCTCTTACTTTTTTCCCGACTTTTTACTTGCAGTAGTCCAAAGGTATTGATACTCTGATAGAGTAATGCTGCTCTGAACTGGGAACAGACATGCTCAGAAATGGAAAACATTTGCTAAATTATCCCTACTGGCAGCAATAACCACTTCATGTCTTCCCGTGAAATGTGGCATAAATTACTGTCAAAAAATAAGGAAATCACTAAAATGTTTCATTAATCAGACACACCTTGAAGCCCCAAAAGCAGGCTGAAAACAGACATCATTACTGAAATAACACAGTGACTTTCATTCCTTTGTCTCTACTTTACAGAGGAGCATCCTTGCAGAAGTGAAAGTCAAAACAGTTCCAATTGACTTAGTGATTCTAGATACACATGAGAGACTATAATACAGGAAATTTGGAATATCAACTATTTTTTGCTCCAAAACACAGTTTCCAGAGCTACTAAAAGGGTTTGCATTGGAAGAAAGTATCCTTAATCAGCTTTTGCACTTTCTATTTCTACTGATGTGCCATTATGACACTTGCCTGTATGGCTTTATTCCTGTTCTAGGATATCATCACAGTGCTACTGAAATCAAGGGGAAGAAGGGTTTTTCTGTTCATTTAAACAGAAACACACAGAGGATCAGATTGTTTAATAATTTTGGAAGCACATTACAATTCTATGTCAGATGGCAAAAATATAACTCCTTGCTATGCTGCATTTCAGTTTTTCTTTGAACATGATACTTAACAGTATCATCATCTGTGTTATCTTAGTTTTCATTTTTAAACGTTTTACAAACAAAAATGTCCATTTCAGAAAATGCTTTGCAAATCGAATTTTACAATATTTTACTAATCACAACCGAGATTAATCACCCCTAAATTTAGCTGTCTAAAGTTACATGTCAAGTCTTAACAACTGGGACACAAGCACCCCCAAAGGGCAATCCATCCTATATTATCTGTGCTTTTGTTCGGAAGATATCTTTCATGGTAAAGCTCAATGGCCTATTTCACGCCTGTAAGTGGTTACAATGAGATCAGCGGAATTACAATCACTTATTGCAATTTTGAGTGTTGTGCAAAGTGTTTTATAAGTACATTATCCTATTTTTGAAATATAGAAAGATATTTAAAACCTTAACAAAAATGATACGAGAGTACTTCTCAGTCATATGAGATCTCTTAATACATTGTAAGTTTTAACTTTTTTCAACTGATTAATATCATCTGCAATCCATCAGCACTGAATTTTTTATCAGGTTTCTAATGCAAAATATTTTACAAACCTGCTGTAGAAATAGACAAACTAATGTTTGTGAATAATTTTCATTGCAAGGTGGTGGTACAGCAGTTAACATAATTTGAGGCTTACAGTAATTGAGATTGAATCTGAAATTTTACAAAACTTTAATTACAACCTTTTGAACATAAACCACAATACAGAAATTACCCAATCATAACATTTTTTCATAAAAAAATAAGAATTCATCCAAAGGATAGAAGATTTAATGACTCTTGGCGGAGTTCCACTTTTTGGTTGAAATGAGAATAAAAGCAGACAGCAGCTTCATTTCTAATTTCAAGAAACACAGTATTTTTTAACCGTTAAACAGCATTATATTTGACTAACAAGCCAAAATATATATTTTCAAAGCCTTATTAAAAGCCCCTATATTTAACAGTGTGAATGCTGAGATTTACGAACCTCTGTGAGCCAACACTGCTCCTTCAATTCTCAAAAGTAATTATAAAACAAGCAATTTGAGCCACGAGCAGCAGAAACTGTCGAGCTTGGGGTTTTTAACCATCCTCCCAACACATCCCAGTCTGCAGCCTGACTCCAGCTCCCTCCCATATTCCCTGTGACATCCCAGGCAGAAGGACCCTGGAGTATGCACAGGCCACCAAACAACACATCCCTGGGGACAGGAAACGCAGTGACACCAGTCAAAAGGAAAAACATTTGGACTTGCCCAAGCATTTTTCTGCAGCAAAGCCACACGTGGCACTGTCAGCCCAAGTTTTTCATCTGGCAGTTCTCTTCATGGAGAGCCCAGGGAGGCAGAAGCTGGAGAACAACCAGAGCTCAACTGGGAATCACTCTGTGATGGATCCAGGAGGGCAACTTTGCACAATGAGAAAAAAGGTGGGGATTTTAAGGGCTGAGTCATTTGGCTTATGTTTTCTTTGTTCACTTTGCAAAACACAAATAAAAAGCTTCTCATGTATCATGTTAAATTAACTAAAATTTAGTGACCTCATGCAGAAGCAAAACTACTGCAGATATATAAGCTCCCAGAAAAACAGCTTGCCTTCCAGCACGGGAGGTATCATCTCCAAAAACATCTCTTACAGCTAAAATGACTAAGCAGATAAATCAGCTCTTAGCCACAATACAGAATAGGCTGCTGACTTAAAGGATGCCACCAGAAATCACAAGCACCAAGGCAACACAGTAGGGGCAGCTGGCTAAACTAAACTTTGAAGTCCTTTAGATAAAATGTCTGAAATACCAACTCACCTTGAGTATGAAATGCCAGATTCTCCGAAGAACATGTTCATAACAATACCTGGGCCTTCCTCAATCAGGAAAGACTTCTTTGCATAGCAGAAATGAATACATCCTTTTACCCAGAGCACTACATTCTGCATAATTCCCATTTTTGACAGAACAGTATGAGAGGTGAACATTTGTACAGTTGTGCATTGCTGCCAAACTGACTGTGTTAATAATTTAATGCATTAATGAATATTAGGAAACAGAATTACAGCTGATCAAAGGTATGCATTTCAGATGGGGCATTTATCACCTTTAAATTTGTACTGTGTATAGGTAGCTGTACTTCCATGTTTCCCTGAAACTAACTCATGTTTCTTGTGAAAACTGAGAGGAGATACATCCAAAAAGTATGGTATGGTATGCAAAAAATCTGAATTTTCATCAGTTTCTTTTATGCTAATGATAAATCAATGTAAAAGGTTTCTTTTGGCTGTACATATTCTTAAATATTAATAAAGATAACAAGGAAGATTCCAAGCAAAATACTATCTTGAACTATGGGAAACACAAATTCCTGACATACTTGCAAGTTGATAATTCTCCCTTTTCTTTACTCCTCTGTCAGTTATTAATATGATAAAGGGCTCAGGCACCATTCTTCATTTTCAGTAATTGCATTTATTTTACAGCAATGATTTTTTCCCTAGTAATGGATTCATTAAGGGTAAGTAAAGTGCAAGCCACCAGCTGGTTTAGCTCCTTCTATAAAGGACCTGGACAATATAAGGGTTCAGAAGTTTTATAGAAGTCAACAGGACAATGCCATTGTGAAAAAGATTGGACTGTCACATTGCAGAAGTAAACAGATTGCAAGGCATGTCATGTAATAAACTCTACATGGGATTGGCACCAGCTTATCTGAGTATCATGCTCACCTTGGACCACTGCCAATCAAGAAAGTCACAAAACATCTGGAGACAGGCCAGAGGAAATAAAGGATGAGAGAAAATTTGGAAAATGTGAGCGCTAAGGAACCATTGAAAAAAATAGCAGTTATTTAACCTAAGGAGGAAAAGGCCAAGGAAAGATATGATAGCAGCTTTCCAGTAAGTCAAAGAAGAAAGGAATAATCTGCTTCCTGTGCCCCTAGGACTGCACAAGAATTAATGCCTTTTTGGTAAGAACAATTCTACACAGAAAGAAAATGTTTCTCATATTGAGTAAATTGCAGTATTTGAATGGACTGCTGCTTTCGCAATGAAACTAACTGAAAGTCTCCAAAAAAGATAAACATCTGTCAGGAATGGCAAAATAGTTTGTCTCTCAAAAACAGAATGGACTAAAAAGAAATCTCAACGCCAAATTGTATTTTTTATGATTTTTTGAAAGCACGGCACTTCAAAACAGCAAGCTGGACATTGGTTTTCAGACTGCATAAAAACACACCTCTGTCTCAAACAAATTCATACTTTTCAATGCTGTTTAATACAATAATGATAGCCATTACAAAAATGAAACCACATTAAATAGCATTTCTTCTGCATGTATTAATATTTTTCCTGATTTCCACAAGTTTAATGGCCTTTCTCTATTCTGAAATCTGTTTACTTCCATTTCTACAATATAAAACAGACATAGAAAAATAGTCTACTAGGAAACCTTCAGTTCTATCAACCAGACCTTTCAGGAAAATAGAGAATGCAGCCAAAGAAAAAAAAAATCCACGTATGGAATTACATTTAACACAACTTCTACTTTAGAATCATAGAATGGCTTGGGTTGGAATGGATTATAAATATAATTTTGTTCCAACCCCCCCTGTCTGGGGAAGAGCCACCTTCCATGTCCCAGGTTGCTCAGAGCCTCATCCAACCTGGTCTTGGACACTTCCAGGGATGGAGCAGCCACAGCTTCTCTGTGCCTCACCAGCCTCACTGCAAACAATTTCTTCCTCATAGCCAACCTAAATCTATCCTCTCTCAGTTTAAACCCTTTTCTCCCTGCCCTGTCCCCACAGGCCTTGGGAAAAAGTCTCTCTCTACCTTTTTGATAGGCCCCCTTTCCATACTGAGAGGCCACAGGAAGGTCTGCTCAGAGCCTTCCCTTCTCCAGGGTGAACCAGCCCAGCATGCCCAGTCTGTCCCCACAGGAAAGGTGCTCCAGCCCCTGGAGCATCTTCGTGGCCTCCTCTGGGTCCCTGCAGCAGGTCCAGGTGTTTCCTGTAGTGCGGACCCCAGGGCTGGGGGCAGTACTGCAGGTGGGGTCAGTTTTACCATCTGTTCTTTGAAAAAGACAACTTCAATAGGATATTATATTTAATGTGGTACTCAAAGAGCATCAAAACAAGCTTCTGAATGTTGTAGGCTACTGTTTGGACAATAGGATGGGATAGATTTCAACATTAATAACAATTTTGTAAGTTATCAAATAGCAGTTAATTTGCTTTGACCAGTAAAGGTACTCTAAGCAATTACTTGGCTGACATAGAACAAAAGATGAAGTGAATTTACATATGAAGTGTACACAATATTACTCCCATTCTTGCTAATACATTGTCACCATGAGAAAGTAAATGAAGGTATTAATTTCATTCATATTTGTGTTTTGGAAGTATCTGAATATGCAAAGCAACATCACAGCCTCATCATGCTACAATGTAAATAAACACAGTATTTCCAATAGCACCTGCTCCTATCACATTCTATTATTACCAAAGTACATAAAGTATGAACATGAGCTTTGAACTGAATAAATGTTTTAATTTCAAAATATAATTAATTCCATTGTTCAAAAACTGGAATTAAACCATCACACAATGACTCATAATACTTCACAAATAATTTGATGACTGCTACTGATCTTTCTAATCGCAGAGAAGTTTAGCACTATTAAGTAAATTTCCCAGCTTGGCCATGATTCATTTCATAAGCCACCTTCTGATACAAAAATGCAAAAAACCCACGTAACTATTATGAAATAGCACCCAAAGTACTTTCAAATATACAGAACTATTGTCTGAACCTTCAGAGACACACCTTAAAAAAAAGATACTATTTATTATTCACTGCATCATTTACACTTTTTACATAATGCAATCACAGGATTTAAATAACTCAATTTAATATTTATCCAGGAACTGGCAGCCAGTATTCTACCCTGAGGGATGTAACTCTTCATAAAAAGCTCATTTTACAAGACACTGGAGTAGTTTTGGCATTACCAGCACAATTCACATAAACCATGCTGAAAAATATAGTTTATCCTGCCAAATGCCTTTTCTACATATGGTGTTTAACAGTGCTCTGTAGGTCTGAAAGCCAGTAATAATAGACATAAGCTAAAAATCTGGTAGCACACATGTATGTAACACAAAAATTAAAACAATGCTACATCTTCATGGATACATTTACCTACATACCCCACGTGCATATAAGCAATTAAAATTATTCTTTAAATTAATGCGCTAACTATAACTCCTGTGAAAACTACTTTCTTTCAGTTACCAGTAGCTTCCTAAAGTTTAATTCCCTTTCTGACATCAGAGGCAGAACTTCCATTAACCTCAGCAATACAGGATCAGGCCACAAGAAACCCAAAGCCATATATTTAAAGCACATACACATTTTTAAAATTCTCTAATTATGCAAGGATGAGCTTGGCACTTTACTGGGTTAACTGCCTCAGTAAACTTCTAAATTAAATTTTTAAAAAGCATATTTTAAGTACTACATTATAAATACATAAATACTACCACATCAATAATGACAATAAAAACGAGTTATGTATCCACATGTGGTTAAAGATGGACCTGATGAAATTTTTATTGTAGGCAACAGCAAACTTTGACATCTGAAATCTGATTTGGAGTCCTACTGTGACTGAAAGGAATCAGCTGAATTTGTTAAGTACTATTCAATATAAGTCTTCTTTAGAATTAAGACACTTTATAAAAAAGATGATTGATAGAGTTTAAAGTGTTAATATATTGAAAACTAGGTAAAAAAAATGCTGAAAATACTCACCACTTTCAAAACAGGCATCAAATATGAGATGCCCTTTTTTGGGCTGTCCACAGTAACCAGCTGGGAGAACAATGTACTTGCTCACGTTCACTGCTATGATATCATCGCTTCCAGTGGCACAGCCTGTTGCTGTAAAAGTGAAAAAAAAACCCATGAGGATAGAACAAAATATATATAATATATAAAAGCCAGTAGAAGGCTACTACCCCACTCATTTCTACATAAAATGAAATTTGTGCCATTTAACATCTGAACCAGTAAATGAATTCTTTATTTTCAAAGTGTCTATAAGAATTTGGATATAACAATGGCATCATCTGTTAAAACCCCTCTAAGCAACAAACCACCCAGCCTGGTTTCTTGCATGTTTATGACCTGTGGCTGAACCTCTCACATGCATTAGTCTGGATCTATTTCTTTCAACAGGAACTCTCTAGCTCTAGATCCTGCTGGATTCCCAGGGATTGAAACTCTCACCAGCTTCTTTATCATAACCCTCCAGAAGCATCTTCCTCTCTATCAGCATTAATGGGATCCTTCTCTATCCTGCTGCCTATTTTCATGCATCTTAGATGAAGTTAGAACCTTTGAGACTGTTCAGTCCCACTCATATTTGAAATTATAAAATTATTAGAAGGAAAAGACACACACCAATGGAGCCATGTGACTTTCTGAGCCCTCCTTGTTAGGAAACAAAACTCAGAAAAAAACTTGAATAAAGAAATATTTTCTAATGTGGTATTTATTTCATGGTAAAATATATAAAGATATAAATTTTTCACACAATGGCATGATTTTTGTCAAAATACATCAGTAGTGAATACATTGAAAGCTTTATCCTTACGGTAAAATTATACTAACAAATTGCAGTCTGCAAAATGTTTGTTTCCAAAACAGGGATAGAAGAGCATTAATTTTTTTTTTCCATTTGAGATATGTACAAGAAAGGAAGTAAATAATTGTATATTATATCATACATTTATATTATTGTGTTTGAAACACTCAGCACTTTCTTCGTTACTTACAGCTTGGACAAGAAATATTTAACAATAGAGAAACTATCTTCTGTGTTATAGAAAATGAAGAAATGATATGGCTTCAAGTGCAGAAGGCATGTGATGGGATAATGGGATGATAATATCTTATTTCACTCTGATAAATAGGGCTACTAAGGCTTCTAGAAATAGACTTTTGGTCTGTACTGATTTTTTTGACATTTAAATGGGTTATGGGGGATGATAAATGTGACATAAAGCTCAATTTGTTTTATTTTTATATTGAAAACTATTTCACACAAATGTTACAAGCAATTCATATTGTCCCTGAATGATGAAAACAGCTTATTAATTACAAGTGACCTTTCCATACATAAAAGTATTCCAACTCTTGAGGCAAAATACCTTAGCTGAGGTAACAAATTATAACAATGTATTAGTGACACCATAGTTAAAGGGTCTGTCAGGCTTTCTATCATACACCCATATTTTCACAGGTACATAAATCCCACATCAAAAAATATGCAAATCCAGGTCAACATTTGGCATATGAATCCCTAGCCTTCCCCAGGAACAAATTTGGAACTTACTCTCTTTGGGAAGTACTACAACAGAACAAACAGAATTTAGACCTTTTCTTACTTTATCATAATCTAAAAATGTAGATATTTAATAATGCATGATAGTATCTTTTTAGCAAATTATTATTTGTAACCTCTGGGTTATTTGTTTTAGACTTAATAATTACCCACAGACAGCAATCTGTGGCATTTAAATTGTTTTCTTTAAGTATATAATTGCTACTTGGGCTATTTTAGCTAGAAGTTTTTTACTGTTTTTTTACTGATGTTTTTAGTGTGCTGATACAATTTGCTTAAAGCCTGGGAATGTCAGAGGCAAACTGAGGCCTGGATGGGATATTTGTGCATCTGCATGGCTGTGATCCTGTCCCTTGATAAAATTCATCCCTCTGCATTGTGCAAGCTGCAGTGCAGAGCAGCAACCAGAGGAAAACCAATTCCTCAGTTCCACCTGAGTTAGATTAATATATACATGGTGCAGTTAAGATTATTCAAGTTGATCATTTGCAATCAAACATTGTGGAATCAAGGATAGAAAGAAAAATGAGTGGAAAACCTGCAAATCACCATGAGTGCCTGAGCTGCCAGAGACCAAAGTGAAAGAATGGAAGGCAGGGAGTCAACTGAGTAGAGCTGTTTGAAGACTGATCTCCTCTTGGTAAATGTTCTCTTTTAAGTCTCAGCTAAAAGTAATTGACCTCTTAGAAATTGTAAAAGATAACTGGGAAACACCACTTAAAGATGAAGAAACTAGAAGAGATTACATTCATAGCACTGCCACCATAAGACAGTGGAGGAAAAACAGGCAGAAGAGAGAGTTACATCTCCCTGGCAATTTAGAAAATCTGCCAATGGAGTCTTTTCACAATGCAGAAGGAAGCTGTCAAGTAACTGTGTCCCAGCAAAAAGTTTCCATCTGCTCCTCCTGACCTAATGTAGCCCTCCAGGAATGAGAATAAAATCATCAAATAGCCTGTAATTCATAGTCATTTAACAATATTAGTCTCCTAGCATGTTCTTTACTCCACAGTACTTAGAATATTCAGAACGCACTGTTGCTATATTTTGAGTTACATTATCTTTAATCTCTAAACACGCAGAACTGCTGTCTTTGAACTTCACATTATTAAACAGCACAACAGCAGCACGTCCCTTCTGGCAGGTTCTCCTTGAGTGACAGAGAAAAGGCCAGAGCAGTGCCCAAAAAGGAGCCTGTATGAGTCCATTATAAAGCATGGCTTCATGCCTGTCTGTTCAGCAGATGCAGAGCGTGGTGCTGGGAATACATTTCCACCCTCAGATGCAGAGAACGGCTACCCTGGGCTCCAGTCCTCTGGCCAATAAAGAGATCCTGTCCTCACAACTGGGGAGCCCTAAGCAGATTTTCCTGGCTGGAGGCAAAGATGTATGACAGAACCTTGTGGGGAAGGGAAATAGCTCTTCAATCTGAAACAAACTGAAAGGGAAAGAAGAGAATTAACTGAAGTACATCCTGCACATTCTACTTAAGGAGACCAGATTCTTCTTTGAAAAAAAGGTTAGATAAGACAAGTAAAGGAAAAACCTAGCAAAAAAATTGTCTCAGAATGTAGTTCTTATTTTGTCAATTATTTTTCTTATGGGTTGTAAGACACATAGCTATTTTATTCTAATTCTTCATAGCTTAAACTCCAGGAGGCTCCAGCAAATCCCTAGGATTTACTTTTACCGCAGTATTAAACTTTAATGGTAATTTTCTATCAGGTATAAAATCTGTAGGTGCCTGAAATCTCTGTAAGCATATAAGGCTTTAAAATAAAACCTGGACAGAGTCTTCAGGTATCTATATTCATCACTATTGTCATTGTGGATATATTTCACATCAAACTAGAGAAAATTAATAGAATCAGTTCCAGGAGACTGAGATCCGTGGGAGGGTTTGGAAATGTCCAGAGTTTCTTTGCCCTTCTTAAATTCAAAGGGTTGAGCCAACATTTTTTTTTTTTTTCATTTAGGAAAAGATGAAATCGGTATTTGTTACAATAAACATCACACAAATTTAAGTACATTTTCTTTAAACACGGTAGTTTCTAGAGGAAGGTACCTCCCTAGAAGGTAACAGTGACTCTTTGACTTGGGTAAACAATGAGCCCAGCTTCCAGAAGTGCCAAGCATGAAAAGCCACGGAGTTAGCAGCCAGCAGCTTCCCTCATCCTACATTAGGTAGGAAAGCACAGCTACATTAAAATAGACATGGAAAAATATAGCAGGAATTTGCCTGGAAAACCTGCATCATTCTTCTAATCACACTTACTGCCTAACAATGACAGAAAGGTGAGGTGACACAAAAACCTACAACTGCAAGGCAACTTTGCACAAGTCTTTCTTTAATTAAAAACGTCATCAAGTTACCCTTCATTCTCTTAAGAGATCTTTATTTTAGAATAAAATTAGGATACATTTTGCTGCTGGAAACATCTATGATATAAAGATCTAATAGCCATATCCCTACCATCCAAGGGCCAGGAAAAGTTTCCAGGTATCCTAGAAAAGCCCCATCAGCTTTGAGCAGTACTGTTAATAGAAACCCACATAAAAAAAGTGAATCTGAACTTTCAGTAGTTTTCATTAAAAAAAAAAATTCATTCAGATGACCAACAGCAACTCCTATTAGCTCCAAAACCTACCAAATCTCCAGATAAATACTGCTCAACTCACACTTTGGCTAAGCAGCATTTACGGAAGGTGTGCCAATAACACTGTCTGCTCCACATACCTGAGAACAACGTCATTTTAGCAAAACTCTTTTAAATGATAGCACTTAGTACAAGTCTGTAGTCTCAAGAGCTGATTATGTTCTCTTGTTCTTTGACTTTTTGTTTTAAATAAAAGCTTTTATATCATTGTCCCTAGGCTTCAGAAACACTGATATTCAGGAAGACAAGCTATTTCTGCTATGACTTCTGAATGCTCAGTAGCCATTCTAAAAATCCTACAGGCAGCAGCAGTCAGGAACTTGGAATTCCAGTTCCACTGACTTAAAAATGCTATGAAAAAGAAGAAAACAACTGTCATTTTGATCTTCACAGCCATGTATCCTGAAGCAAGGCTTGGGCATGACCCGGAGAATCTAAACATACTGCAGAGTGCTGTCAGTCTGAAATGTACTTAAATCACAAGCACCGTGATCTGAAAGGAAAGGGGAAAAAATATGTTTAGACTACAAATCCCAGGGTTTGAGACAATACCTGGCATGGCTGCAGCCACACCTGCTGCCTCACACTGGGGTACTGTGCCCACTCTGTCACCATTACCTATTTCAAAGGTCCAGCAGAACAAGGAAAATGTTGGTTACCACAAGAAGGCATTTTCATACAGCTTGGTCTAGTTCTAAGAAATAGTAACATTGTGTTGTCATTTAAAAAACAAATTTGAGATAAAGCAGCTTTACAGCAATTGTCTCTTCAATTACTTTCCTCCTACGGTTTGACCAACAGACTGCTTGTCAAATCTGTCTCCAAACTGTGAGATGATATTCATATTCAAGAAAACAAGCAAAATAAAGATGAACTGTAATTTAGCAGAGATTATCAGGCAAATTCTGAGATTTACACAGGTTCTGAAAGTAGTCAGGAGAAATAAACTGCAATCTTACTGCCATGGACTTGAAAGAGCTTGTGGTTGGTTGCATAATAGGAAGGAAACAAAATTTATGGTTTGGGTCTTCAATTTTATTGCACGAGTTACTCTTTCTTCAGAGGGTACCAAACAATATTACCTTTCAACCTTCCTAACATGACTCCTTAGCTAATCCACTATTAATTTTTATTTTGGGCTAGAAGCATAAGTAGATCTAAATACCTTGTGTCTCTTTAGATGCACATAATCAAACTCCTTTACTCCAGCAGAATATGTGGAACAGGTGTCTGAGTCAAAGCCCAGGGTGGAAAATCTTGTTTTTATATGCAAATATATAAAGCAAAATGATCACTAAAGCTGGTGACATGTGGGGTCCCCAGTGGCACCACAAAGAGGACTTTGCCTGCAATATACTGAGCAGAAAGCCCAGGGTAAGTAGGGAAAAAAAGGTACATGAGGTGCTTAGCCCAAAACAAAGCACTGACCACCAGGCTGCTCAAGTGTGAAAAGGTGATGAGAAATCTGCACTACATGGTCCTTTCAAAAAGACCAGATCCACACAGAGGTACAACTATCAATCCAAGGTCAATTATAGCTCCTGTCCAAAATCCAATGAGGAACATTCAACTGAAGATATTGGGCAGACAGATACAGCTCTGTACAATGACTCCTCACTCACAGGGGCTGGCATTGTCTTATGAGTTTATAGAAAAAGAAAAAAAGTCAGCTGTGTGGACTTGCACTTGTTTCATATTTGTTTCTAATCTTCAAACTAAAAGCTTTACTTCAAGACTACTCATTTATTATCTCAGTGTGGGCTATCCCCAAGGATATACCTTTCTGTTAGAGACAAATAGCAGTGGAATTTTTTGTACCACTTCAGTGAAACCCAAAGTGTCCAAGAGGGTATGAACAGATTTTTCTAATGAAAATTTTAAAAAGCAATTAATGTTTTGAATTCAGTAAGCAGGAAAAAAATCCATTACTCTTTTTACTGCACATATAAGCTCTAAACTAAAATTTTACCACAAATGAAAAATAAAAAGAATGGAAAGTTGTATCAAATACATTAACTGAAAAGATGTTTATTTAAAAACATTGTAAGGATGAGTGAATTTCATGGTATATAGATTTATTTTTTTAACAAGTATTTGGTATCTTGATAACATCAAAAGTATCACATGATGCAACAGTTGCTATAGTAGCAATACTTCTGTAAAAAAACCACATCAAACAAAAGCATAAAACATATAAACGGTAAACAAAAATGCAGTACATAATATACAACCCCAGCTACCAGAGAAAAGAGAAGATAATTGCTATTGAGTTGAACTAGTCCTAAGAGTTGTATCTGCAAAAAGGTATCAGCAAGTTCACCCTTTCTGGGAAATAAGGGAAGGCTCAAAGAATTAGGTCTGCACAAGAATGAGAGGAGATGCTGAAACATCAGTTGAAGAGCACACAGGAATTCAAGTTCTGGGTCAAGGGAAAAAAATGTGGAGGATGTTCCTACCATTGCCAGGGAACTAGGCCTGTTTCTAGGGATTCTGAGGCAGGGAAAGGAACAGAAGAGTTAAAGCCAATCCCCTGTGTGGTACTACACTTTGAGAAGTGAAACTCATCCATAGCATCCCATATCTCTCTGAAATTTGTACGCAACTGATTTCCCAAAGACAAGGAGGGCATGTGACCTGCAAATAATACCAAGTCAAGCAGGCAGGCAATTGCAGGGTTTGGAACTGTAGTGGAAGAAATTCCAGGTAAGGGCAAAACCTGATATTATTCATAAAACTGGAGAAAGATGGTGATGGTTAAGTTACTAGTATTTGCTTGTGCCGTCCTAAAATGTTGTAAATATTTCTCATGCGATTTAATACTGAAACAAATCAAGTTTTATATACCTGGGTTTGTGTTATATGTGAGGGAGGATAGAAGAAGTGGAAGCAAAGGGAGAGATTCATGAATTTATGCTGTGTATACATTCATATATACTCCTGGATAATATGTACATGCCCATATTTCAACAGCTGCCTCGGGTGTGAGGCACTGATTTAACAGAAGTGCATCACCTCGCTTAAACCTGACAGCATAACTGGAAGAAGTCATGAGAAAATAAATTTCCAAAGTAAAGATAACTCACATTGAGCCCAGGTAAATGTAACTAAACAGTCTTATATGTAGCTACCAATGCAATGACCCTGACCCAAGATTATATAGCCTTCAGTGACTAACAAAGTTTAATTTCTCCAAGTTAACACTTTGTGTGTCTCCTTTCTTGGGGACCAATTGATTCTCAGCTGGGAAACTGAAAAAGACTCAATAGGTAATAAATATCCCTGATATAACAGAGAAGGAGGTTGATTTCAGCTTTTACATAAGGCCAAGGCTCTATTTCTTGTCCTAGTTTTCAGTCTCCTCAGCCCTGACTATCACATTCAAAATATTTGTCCACAAAAGACATCTCCTAAAAATACCAGGTATGAAGTACCATGGAAGTCTTTCAAGACTATCAGCAAGGTCAAGTATGAACATATAAACATTTCTGTTCATGAAAATTAGCCTGTTCATGCCAAATTTCCTAGCACATTTCATGTCTTACTATGTCTGCTGATTGAACAGGAACTTTCCAAATTTATATTTAAAGAGATGTCTGTGCCATAGTGTGGAGGCATGAGCTTATCTGCTGAATCCCAGGAAGGCCAAAGGGAGACAGCATAGCTGTGATGCTGAGCTAGCAAGCTGGATCATGGACATTATTCCAGGGTTAGCACTGAGGGAATACAGCTGTGCTTTCTAATTTGGAAAGGCCTTTTATCTCATTCTCAGCTATTCTTCACAAGCAATCAGCCTGGTGAGCCTCAACACAGGTCAGCTGTGGCACTACACCAAACCCACTATTAACAGCTATTTTAATTTTTTCATACTTAAAGTGCAACTACTGTAAATTTCTTGCAGATGCACCTGTCCAATTTTTTAAAAAATTATTTGATTGCCACTAATTCAAGCGTTCAGGAGACTTCAATTCCTGACTCAACCACTAACATCAATAATGATGGTGGCAATGAATCTTTATCCATGGGAAACTGGGCCTTCCATGAGAGCTCCAGGGCAGGCAAAAAATCCTGTGGGGAAACACATCAGCAGCTTTGCACCAGTGAGCACCATCTCCCTCTTCACGGTCTTGTATTTCCCAGGAGGCTGGAAGAAAGGTGCTCACTGCAGCTCCTTGGGCTTTCGACACAAGTGCAGTAATTGAAAATTGGGGAACCCCAGGACATGGACAATGTCCATCCTGGTTATTACATACCATTCCTGGATCCTTCTTTGGGTTAAACTGCTTTTTGCCTTGGCTCTTGCTTCCTATTCACCTGTTGTTTAGGGATGTGGGAATGTCTTCTGCCAGTTAACTTAAGCCAGCAATAGTTTCAGCCACAGTTTCTTCACTTTTGAGTTACACTCTTCTTCACTTTACATATTCAAAATAATTTGGGGATTTTAGTATTACTTCTGAAATAATTTGTTCCCCCAGGTTGCTGAAATCAATTACACTATTAATTACTGCCATAGTTACAGTTACTCATTAAAACAACTCCTTTAGCTTCTTCATTCAGAATAGCATTTCTCTCTACTTTCCAAAACAGTTCACACCAAAAAATAGTATTTCAAACCATTGAGAATTTCTTTGATCCAAGCATTGCCCACTCACATTCCCTTTATTTAAGAACATAATCTAATATTTCATTTCAAACTATTAGACCACTGCAGTTTTATTTTATTCACAAAGTATTGTATAGCAAAAACAAAAATTTAAATATTGCTTCAGAATTCCCATTTTCTAACAGAAAAAACATCAGCAAAAATAAACAATCTATTAACTGTCTTGCATCAGCAACATAACAGAAATAAAACTACAGAGAACACTACTAACCAATACAGCATATTCAGCAGTTTTTTTAACTAAGCAAATACTAAGATGATACAATATTTATGGGAATACGAAATGCATACAAAATATTTCGAATATTCAGAACACAAGCCAAAAACTCCACCTTCAAGAAGGCTTACACACAGAAAGCTCTGAGATCAAATTACTGTTTATTTGTACCACTCAGAAATAAAATCACCAGCAGATATAGCGGTATTGTACCGTTACAAAACATCTGCTACTCTGGAGCACCACGGGCTTTGGGTGTAGGTAAGCAGTACAGAGACAAGTTTATCTCACAATCCTATTTCACATGGACAGTTCCCATGAAATAATGCTGCTGCTTTTGGATTTGTATAGGTTATTTGAGGAATTTTTCATTAATCACACACATCATACGACCTCATCTGCATTTTATATGCATGAAAACCTGACAGTCCCTTGCCAGGCTTCCCAGGTGAAGGTGTCTGTAATCACAAAGTGACTCTGCTGCTTACTGCAAACGAGAACACATCAGCAGAGCTGCAATGAATCCAAACGGGCTCTCTTCGCAATGGATTCCTGCTGCTCTGGTGATTCACGGGAAATGATGTTCCTCTTGCTTTAGTGGAGATTGAAATTCAACACATTTTTCAAGGTGCTCATGAAACAAAATGTAAAAGGAAAATCTTGCCAGTTTTCACTCATAATTGTGAGATCCACTGCTAAGTAAACAGCTCTGTGAATTAGTGAGCACATGGAATCATTAGGGATTTTATTCATCTAATAATAATAATTTAAGACAACTACTTTTTCCTCCATCTCCTTTTCTATGCTCGATTTTTGACATAAACTATGAAATCAGCTAGTTTACCATACGGAGAGAACAGGGATACATAGGTATATTGGAAAATATCAGAACATGAAAGTTTTAGTCTGTAACCTTTATATATTTATCCTAAAATAGAACCAATCACAAGAAGAATTTGCTATACACAAATTGCCAAACATTTGCAGGAGGACAGCCCTAGATTTAATACTGAAGTCCACATCCTGAGTTTTGAGTCTGTGAAATGGAAGTCATTATTATTTTGGTAGAGCAGTTTTCCAAACCATTTCAACATAAAAATAGTAAAATTACTTCCAAAAAGTATGTAAAAATCCAAAGTTAAAAAATACAGAACTTCTTCAATAGCAGGCTTGGCCTCTGTGGCAAAGTTAAGAAAATGAGTTGTGAGGACAATGTGACAAAGAAGCTGGGATATGAGATACATTGATGTGTACCTATAACCAACCTCAATTAATTGTAAATTGGTTTACTTCTATTATAAATTAATGCCAGACACAGCTTGAGCCCAGAAGAACTTATTATCTCAGGTACAATGCAATCTAAACATGGCAATTCTGCCTCAGGGCTCTGCATGCCAACTACCTTTGGGGGATCACTTGAGAAATCTAAGCTGGTTTCTATAGATTCCCATCGTTCTGGAAAAGGGCAGCACGATCAATCCTCCAGAAACAAGTGATGCAGCCCGATGCACACACCCAGGTGCCTGTGCTGGAGCTGCTGTGACACTGGCAGGAAACAGCTGCACAAACTCCCCTCCGTGTCCCCCAGCACCTTGCACATCCAGGGGTTGCTGCTTTCTGTTACCAAGTTATCAGACATTTTCATTAAAAACATTTTTAAAAGTTAACAATGACTATTCAGCCATTTCCCTCGGTGACTTCTGTCCCTAAGCAGGTGTCGTGGAGGAAAGAGAAAGAGGAGGAAGGAAAATTTCCCAGCATAGATAAGTTGTCCATCTCTTGTGTGGCAGCTGCCAGCCACTGTGTGAGGTGTGTCACCTGGAGGGCGGGCTGGTGCTGCAGACCTGAGTGCCCCTGTCCTGTCAGTGGGCCCATGTGGAGATCGAGCTGGTTCCACGGTAACACAGGGAGATGACTTTAAACACCTATTTTCCTGAGCATTAAATCTATATAGCTCCACTTCCAAAAACAGAAAAGCTATGTAGGCCACATAAATGCATTCTGAGGTTAAGTTGGTCTTTTGCATGAGACTTTTGCCTACTAAAAGCAGCGGCAGCCACACTAAAGAAATTTGCAGGAACTTCTGTTTTATAAATTTCAGTATAAAACCTATTAAAATTCTCAATATGTCTCATTTTACTTTTTACAAATTCAAAAGCCTCCTCTCACAAGTGCTAGTAATTAATAGGGTGGTTTGAACTTCACTGAAAGAAAAAACGTTGGGAGGCTTGAGGTAAGTAACTTTTCAAAGCTTTGATTATTCGTCAAAGAAAAAAATGTATGAAGTATGGCTAGGAAATGGTAAACCATTCAAAAATGGCAACTGGAACACCATTCAAAAATGGCAACTGGAACACCCAACACTTTCCTGTTTCTTTCTTTTTCTGAAATTATATCTTCTGGCTGTATAAAGCCTTCATTAGTATTTCTCAGGTCTCCTTATATGGCAAATTATGTAACAAAAATATGATCAAAGCTTTAAGTACCAAAAATATATTAGCAGTTCTTCTTCAATGATTTTTTCTAGTGGGGATTTTTTTTCCACTGGATAACTGAAAAACATTGGAAACTACTTGAATAGCAGCCTACTGGCAACAGAGTCTAATGATCACTGTAATACCTTCCTGCAGCAACTAGAGTTAATTTCTGTATAGAATTTCAACGAATTTTTCAACTTATGCAGTTAAAACTGAAAGAGTTAACAGGTGTACAAAGGGCCTTAGATTCACCAAGAAACCTTTCCCTCATGTCCACTGGAATTCCAGCTGCTGTGGCTGAAATGCACTGGTAAGTTCTGGCAAACGTCTTTATTGAACAAAACCCATTTTAGATTTGTTTACAAATCCTTTCTGCAGCATTTTACAAACTGCAAACAGCTCTTTCTGCAGTGTGAACACCTGCAAGGCTGGGCCCAGCCCCACACAGGTTTCTACTGACGTTTGAAGCCTCCTCGTGCTGATAGGAGGGTACAGTGGGCAGATCCCTCAGCAGGAAGGCTGCACTGCCTTTTCCCAAACATGGAATTCTGCTATGCTCACAGGTTAGTGGTGGGCGTTACAAAATAAGCTCTCTTGTTTGTATACACTTTAAAATTCAGAAATCATTTGGAAAAGTTAATTCAATTGAAGAAATTAAGTTTACCTGGAGAATCAGAGGTACCCCTGATGTATGGTGTTATTTTAATGATCAAGATTAAATAATATTGTTAAAGTAATTAGCTGATCTCTCTTATTTTAAATTTCCTCAGGATAAAGCTGGTGAATTAGCTATCAAAAAAGCCCATATTTAAAGACAAATAAATTATATTCTTATTTAGTTTGGCTTTTTATTTAATAATTAAGGCCACTGAAAAGAAAGCAGCTATGTTCCTGATACTAGAATGTTGTCATACCATATGTGATTAAATATTTTTTTTAAATAATAACTATTTTTTTTAAGAATAATGAAAAGCTATCTTCAAAACAATCCAGCTCAGCACTATCATACTAAAATCAATTAGAAAACACTGCAGAATTTACACAGCTGCTGTACTGGCCCCTTCACGTGCTGATCTCTGAAATAATCAGCTCAACACTAAGTGTTTTAGGAACACTAATTACTACAGAAACCTTGGGTGGGGTTTGAGCATTCAGCAGAGGTTTGCAGATTTCTCCCAGAAGCCAGGTCACAGCAGGGCTGTGAACACTGAAAATTCCAACCATTCTTACCATGAAATGTGACTCAACACCACTCTGCAAGGTACCCACCGTGACATGTAAATAAACATTAAAAACTCCACATTCAGCTGGGAAGCCTGTGCATTCCGATAACCAGGATTTTTTGGTCTAAAGACATTTATTTATATCCTGTTCAGTACTGTGAGTAAATTCCTTTTCTTGCTTTCACTATGATTTCAGTGATGATGACACAATGAAATACCAGAAATACTAATATCCACAAAATGACTAGCAACTGTGGAATAACACGTATTAGAACTGTCAATCCAGGCTAATGTGCAGTTGCCTCAGATAGAAAACTATTACAGAACTTAGAGATAACCTGCACCCTTTGATCATTCAGGTCTCCAGATGCAAGTCCTCTGAAGGTAATACAGACGCCTTGAACAGAAACCTGGGGAGAATGAGATAACTAGTGAAATTCAAAACTGGAAAATACTTTCATCTGGTTCATGGGTCAAAAAATTTAGCAAATACAGGCACTCTGTACTCACTATGACCTACTCCTAAACCTTCCCCAGTGGAGCTAAAATGTCCCCTTTGCTACAGAACTGGAAAAATTAATCTGGTTTTGATGAAACTTAACTAAACTGGTTGTTTTCCTGTATCTTCCAGAGGTTTATGACAGCAAGGTCAGCTGAGCAGAACAACTGGAAGTCAAAACAAGAAGCCCCTGAGAGCAACCAACTAGACTCAACCACTTTCATCCTCCTGCAGACTTCATTTGGGAAGATTTACATTGCTTTTAAGTTGGATTCCCAGCTTGAGACATAAAGGTTTCAGCCTAGAAAACCCAAGAGGAAGCACACAAATGCAGAGTTTACTGCAAAAAGCTGATTTAAACAATTTCAATAAAGCAGGTAGGACTAAGGAGACAACTACAATAGGAAAATTATTAATTCAGAGTAAAGTAAGCTGATTTGCAGCACTCTAACCAAACACCAGAATACAGAAACTATTTTAATGGATTAGACCAGATGTCTGCCTAGTCCAGTGAGGATAGCAGCAGAATATGAACTCTGTACTAGACAGGTGTGAGATAATCTACCTTCCATATTAAGTCTCAATTTTACTTGAAATACACAGATTGGCTGAAACCATGATGTAGAGAATAATGCTGAGCCTAATAGCAGACCAAAAGCTGATGAAAATCTCTCTTCTGAAATGCTTTGTGCAATTCTGTGTGTCCTAATCCACCCTTCCCAACTAAAAAAAATTAAAAGGGTTAAAAATTTGCAAAAGCAGGAACAAAAATCTTCTACAGGGAAAAGGAATGAAATATGAAAATATTTGTATCTAGGGAAAGAGTAAGAATAATTACCAGTACAAAACAGATTAAGGTATTTATTTCCCTATAACTAAAAGAGATACTAATAAAAGTGAAACAAAAAATTTTTGTGTTATAAAATGATGCATTTTCCATGAACTATAATTAATTTGCAAAACATCTTGACACAGTGTGTTTTCAAATCTAAGAGTTTAGAGGGGTGATAAGCATCCTAGATGTGCATATAACTCACTGTCAGGTAACTTTTAGGAAGACACCTAATTTTTATAATCCCTTATCTCTAAGTGCATACTGTATTTTTTCTGACATTGACTCCTGTCAAACTTGGGTTCTCAACTAAATCAGTAAAGAATGGTCCATCAAAGCAATCTGTGCTGCCATAAAGCATGAATAAGTTACCTTCAATTTCTCTGTAACACAGTTTTCTTATGCAAAAATTGCAAATAATAATCAGTATTTCAAGATGGGAAGATGAGATGATGAGAGTTATTGTGTTTTCTGATTCATGACTATAAACATGATGCTGCTGTTAAAAAAAAAAGAAAGAAAATCCAGCAAGTATACTCATACTGGCTAAACTGATTTATATGGTTTGAACAATGTTCAGTCCTTCTGTAATGGCTTTATTCTCCTTGCACTGGTGCAAAATGCAGGTTCCAGAGCTACATTCCTGTGTCTCCTAAAGATCTCACACATGATGAAGACACTCTCAGCAGGGAGGATGCAGCAGCAACATTCCCCAATTACGTGTTCAACAGTGTCAGTGTCACCCAGCAGTAAAGGGGAGGAAAAAAGGAGATTCTTTGAGGGATTTGCCACAGAAAGAACTTGCCTGTCAACTTAATGTCAGTTGACAGTCAGAAAAAATCCTAATCACCCCACTCTTTTTTCCCCTAGTTTCCATGACCTTTCTTCAAAGTGGGCCAAGATCACAAGTTTTCCTTTTCTCTGAGAGTTTTGGGTCTTTTCCCTATCTTTGTGGTTCTTTGCATTTTTAATTCCTTATCTGGTTTCTCCAATACAGAAGGACCTGCAAATTAAACTTGCAAAGTGGCCAGACAAGCATTTTATAACTCAAGGAGACATGTGTCAGGACATGCAACCAAACATGAATTCAGCACAAGCTGAAACGCAACATTTATAAGAAAATCATTGATTAGTCAGCAGCAATGGTCAGAAGTGGAAAAAGTTCTGTGCAAGGTTAAAATTAAAAAGAAAATATTGTGAAGCTGCAGGTTTAATACAGCAGAGAATACAATGTAAGGTAATCTGGAAATAGTGTGAAAATTACATTCCATGTTGAAGTTACTGACAAGGGCACAGGCACAGGGGGTAGGCAGGAAAGTTGACAAAGTCCAATGGCCACTGGAGATGTGTTCCCTGATTCACAGCTCAGGCACAGCTGATCACCTGTGCTAGCAGTGTTGCAGAGTGCAGAGGATGAAAATAATCACCTGCCTCATGGACAAGTTCAACACACAATAAACTTCACAGTGTTTTTCCACAGGTTCATAAACAGCATAGCTGAATACAGGGAGTTCAAGAACCATATGGACAATCCATTTAGATTCTGT
This sequence comes from Thryothorus ludovicianus, assembly GCA_013397245.1. Classification (NCBI taxonomy): domain Eukaryota; kingdom Metazoa; phylum Chordata; class Aves; order Passeriformes; family Certhiidae; genus Thryothorus; species Thryothorus ludovicianus. The sequence continues at coordinate 136,240 of VZTB01009808.1, forward strand.
AGTATCATTTCCCAGAACACAACAGCATTTGACACACTTATCTCTTTTTTTCACTTTAAGTGGCCCAAAAAATCCAAGATCAATTCCATGGGTAATGCATATTTATTTGAAGCCACTTCTGAGACTGAAAAGCAGAGGTCCAGCAGCTAACACAGCAGGCTGGGAAAATTAACTCCTGGTTCAGGAACCCAGATAATTTATGTATGGTACTGTGGGAGATTAAATATTCAGGAATACTGTCATCTTTGTTCCATCTTCCAAATGTTAGTATCTTTAATTTTTGTACTATATTTTGAGAGTTTTCATTTTCACGTGGATTGGAAAAGACCTTTGCATTTTGTTACAATAGGAAAGACCCCTACGCCTAGAGGGTCCTTCTCATTTATGAGGTGACATAAAACTTCAGTTTCACAGACAAACTTATCTCACATACACAGTTAAAGCCATTGTTGATACATCCTGAGTAGGAAGAGCAACATTTAGCACCTTCCTTAAAGAAATCCTCAGTAACAGTGTAAGGGATGGGAGCTGTCCTGTGCTGCTCGCCGTCCCTCTGCAGCCTCCGGGTACTTGACACCTCCCAGACAGGTCAAGCAGCACCTGCAGGTCAACCCGCAGGCTACCAGCCTTGTGCTGCACTTTCAGTTCCAGACCTGTGTCTTCACGCATTGCTTTTTCATGCTAATTCACGCAGGCGGTCGTTTCTTGTGTAAGGGGAGCTCCTCTGCACCGCCGGTTTGCTCTGCTCTTCGCCACCGCCACCTTTGCCCCTGCGCGGGAGGATGGAGCAGAGTGCGGGAGGATGGAGCAGGGTGCGGGAGGATGGAGCAGCGTGCGGGAGGTTGGAGCATGGTGCAGGCTGCCTCCCCATCAGCCTCCTCCTCTGCCCCGCCGGGGGTCGGCCCGCGGCGCCGGCCGGGTGAGGCGGCCTCTGGCCCTCACGCCTTCCACCGCACAGCGGGTCAGTCCCGCTCAGGCAGGCCTGGAACGCGGGGGGCTCTTCCCTCTCTACCTGCCTCAAGGAGCTTTCCCCACGACCACCTTGTCCCTGCGAAGACTCTCGTAATCCCCCAAGGGAAGGGGCTTTGCCCTTCCTCACAGCCCCCCGGGCAGGAACCTCTGCCGCGGTCCCTTCACCACCTCCGTGCCCTCGGCCAGAGGTGTTGCCCCCCCGTCTCCCCGAGGAGAAGGGCTCAGTCTCCGCACTCCGCTGCGAGCCAGGCCCCCTCTACCGCCAGAAGCCCCTGGAGAAGGGGGGCTCCCCCTCTCCCCCCGCCCAGGCGACTGCGGCTGGCACTGACCCGTCTCT
>VZTB01009808.1:137663-156548 GCA_013397245.1 Thryothorus ludovicianus
TGGGGGAGCCCCGCGCCCCTCCGACATGGCGGCGGCGCTGACGGCCCGAGGACCAGCCTGCCCGGGGAGAGCCTTCCCTGCGAGCGGCTTCCCGGGCTCATCCCGCCCGGAGAGAGCCTTTCCCGGGGACAGCCTGCGCAGGAAGCAGCCTCCGCTCCCATCGTCGCCCTGCCCGGTGGTGGCGGGCGGGGCGAGAGGGGAGCACCGCCGGCCGCCCGCCTCTCACGCAGCACGGCTCCCTCCCGCCCGGCCGCGCCCGCCCCGCCCCGGCCCGCCTCCCGCGGCCGCTGTTTACCGGCTCTGCTCGGACGGGGGAAGGAGAGCTCGTTTTCCGCTCCCTGGTGGCTGCCTGGCACCTGGGCAATTGCCGCCACTGTGCCCCGGAGGATGGGGCTGTGCCGGTACCGGAGCTCCTCCCGAGGGTCCTGCCTGCCCGTGGGAGTCGGTGTGGGCCTGAGGTGCTCACAGGGCGCTGAGGAGCAGAGGCTCGTTATCACAGAATATCAGTTGGGTTGGAAACGACCTCTGAGATCATCGAGTCTAGTCTAAGACCAAACACCACTGTGCCAACTACACCATGGCACCAAGTGCCACGTTCAGTCTTTCCTTTAACACCTCCAGGAACGGCGACTCCATCGCCTCCCTGTGCGGTCCGTTCCCACGTCTAATCAGCCTTTCTGTGAAGAAATTCCTCCTATTCCCGGTGTTCCGGAGGTGCACGTTCCCCTCCCCACGGCTCAGGGCCGGCGGCCTGAGCGGGTTCGGGCTCTGTGCCGCCCCAGGGGCGCAGCTCCGGCCAACATGTCCACTCCATGTGTGCCTGCCCCACCCTGCCCTCAGACTCAGCAGGTGAGCCTGCTCGTGTGGCAGTTGTACCAACTTTTATGTTTTGTTGTTTTTTCTTTTTTTAATTTCTTAAGGCAGCCCAGTGGGGAGCTTCATTATGTGTGCGAGTGTTGCCCGTCTGTCTCCTTGCCCCAGCCGCAGCAGGTGAGCCTGGCCATATGGCAAATGCGGTGCTGGGGACGGGAGGGCTTCTGTGCCCGCGTGTTCGCGGGCCCGCTGGGTGACACTCACCATGTGGCGAACACGGCGATGAAGGCTCCGGTGCACAGGGGCTAATTATGTGTGTGAGTCCCGGGGGACCCGGCAGGCTGGGTGTGATGATGCGTGTCTCTAATGCTGAGCTCCATTGTGCATCCTCCACGCAGACAGCCCCAGCCACAAGCGAGGCTGGCCACGGGGCGAGCGCAGGGTTACCAGCACAAGCATCGAGACTCGTTTTTCTGTGCATCCACGGGCGGACTTGGGGCTGGATGCACCCCGAACCAGGTGGCTGCTAAAACTCTGAAACGGAGTGCACGAGCAATGCTAAGCAGTGGAAACAGGCAGGACTGTGTTTATGGTTATGCGCACAGTGTTTGCTTCCTTAGGTCTAATAAATTAATGTAACCACTTCCCAGTGACCAGTGACTAGTCAGGGAAACAATCCAAGATGAAAAATTAAGGCATGTAAAATTGTATCTTTCCACATCTGAGTTCTGTTATTTAAACATCACTTTACCTCTTTGTCTTCCTACCTAGTAGGTGCCTTTTCTGCTCCAGTTCAGCTCTTAACAACACTCACGTGGATAATACCTACAGGTTCTACATGCTTAGATTTTTTTGTGGGGTCAGTTGCTTCCTTTTTCCCTGGAAAAGAGAAAGCTTGCTCCTTTTTGCAGCCGTGTTCATTTAGTTCATAGTTCTTGTTATTTTTCCAGCATTTATTTTTGTGGTTTCACTTCCTTTACTGTTTCCTTTCTTTTTCAGTGACACTTAGACCCCTTTCCTTTATCAATTTCTCTTCACTCTCAGTATCTTGCTGTAGGATTATATAAGCTAATTGAATGTTACTTTAGCCACATTCCTGTTCCGTGATGAAATACCTGTCTGAAGTGGTGTACCAAGGGGGCTTTGTGATGGNCTGGGCAAATGATCCTGGGATTTCCCTCTTCAGAATATGCCACATATACTCTGATCTTTCTCTTCTTTCTTTTATGTTCCCGAATAGCCATGTCCCATCCCAACTCTCCTTCAAATAATTTCTCATACTACTGATCTCTTCATTCCTTTATTTGATATTTCTTTTTTCTTCTCCTTCTTTTTTAGATCTTAAACATTTCTGTCCAAGTTTGCAGCTCTAGTCTGATTTCTTACCATGTCCCCACATCCCCTTATTCCCTTTGTTCTACTTGCTATTACAGCTTTAGTGTCCCCTCATCCATATTTCATTCCTATCTATTAATACCCATATAGCATTTTTCATCTGCAAATTTCTAAGAATTAAGTGCCTGTGGAGAGACCTTCCATATCTGTTCTTCGGGTGACCTCTTTATTCACATTTCTCTGGGACTCGCTTCTATGGTGACCACAAATACTAATCCAAAGGCCTTTTGCATCTAATTGCCAGCCGATTAACTCAACTCAAATACCTGCAAGAAGTTCCATTGAAATCAGAGATATTCAGGGGAAAGCACTTTTTCCAGTCAAATTATCTCTTCTGAGTTAACACACTTGAAAAACCTAGAAATGCCACAGTCATTTTTTTTAGTCTGAGTTTAATGCTATGTTATAGTCACCTCACCAAGCTGAAGTGGTGTTAAATATAGATGATATGCAGTCTTTCCAAAAACAGTAAGATAATTTGACAAGAGAGAACTGAAAAGTTCATATAGAAAGTTCTCTTGGAAATAGAAAGATAAGTGAATGGTGTAACTAGAATCAGGGCTGAAGAATGAGGGAAATGGTTTTCAGGGGAAGCAGTCACTTGTTTTTATTTGTGCATTTCTAGAGCACCTGAGAAGATGTTGGTGTTGTCATTAGTACAAAGAGGCCTTTGGCCCCAACAATCTGATTTTGGACATTACAAAACAACAAATTTGGACATTACAAAAATTGTTACAAGACACTGGTGGCCCGGTTATCCTCACATTTGCTGCTTCAGCCTTATTCCTTGTTTCCAGTGCGTCCCCCCTCTCCCTTCTGCATCTTGGCAAGCAAAATCTGCCTCACTTCTGTGGCTCTTTGCAGCTTATTCCCACCCCATCATCTTTTAATAGCCTATGGAGAAACCAACGGCTTTCCCCCACACATTTCATTCAGTAATAACTCTCTACTTGTTACATTTTCAAACCAGCTTCTTCATGCTTTCCCTCGCTGCTGCTTCGCACTCCCACTCACTTAATTTTCCTCCTTCAAATCCCTCCCTAAAAATCTCCTCTGCTGTGATGTCTACTGAAGGAATGATAATGAATCGTCAGCTGTGTGCCAAGCTGAGTGTCTGTCGTGGGGACTGGTCTGATGTGCTGGGCAGCCACTGCTCGTGTGGGACTGGCAGTGCCTTGAAGCAGCCCCTCTTTTCACTCTGCTCATTATGAGTCCTGGGATGGGCCCTTAAAACTTGTAATATAAGCAAACAAAAATAAATTGAGGCAATTGGAATGGAAATGCTGGCCAAAACTAGGAAGATTAGACAATATTTCGGTTATGATTCATCAGCTTAGGTAAATTTACATAAAAATTAATGTGACTGACAACTCCCTTCATTACAAATATTGAGAAATGTCTTATTTTTCTAAATACAGATTTGTGCAATTTCTCTACTTATTTATAATCTATAATGACTTGAGAAGTATGCTTTACTTTTTTAATCTGTGCTTTTACTTGAAACATTAGATATTCCATTGTTTGTTTATCTTTCATTTGCAGCCTGCAAGGCTGTGGTGATTAAAGAGTATAAAAAAGAATAAAAGCACGAGAGCAAAGACTTGAAAAGAAAAAATATTCCTGATCACTTTTTTTTTAACATGAGGATAATTCAAATATGTTGAAGATCAATGATTTGTGTTATACATTCAATACTTCTGATTCAGCTAGAGGTGGCTGTTGTCAATACATGTCTGTCGAAATCCCAAAGATCTTCCAAGAAAATCAATAAAAATCCAATTTTAAAATCCTGATATTTTCAGTGTTTAAAAAAATTGGCAAAAAATGCCCTTTCTTATACATTACAAAAAAAGCCAGTAAGGTGCATTATTGATTTTTCACAAATCATTTGTAAGTGACTGTTAAGGCTGGATGAGAAGGAGAAGATGGAGCATTAGCACAAGTTTTGCATGCGTTTCACACACCACATGCCTGGTGCATGTTGTGGGTCTTCAACATGGGGCTTTAAGAATCCAGGTGTACTTGTGTAGAAATCACATAATTACTCTTTTTTTGTATCCCTTTCCCCATGTGGAATAAAGTAGTGCAAGCATTCAAGTATATTTCAACTGTGACTGTCAGAGAAAAGGCCATAAAAATGGTTCTGATACAAACAGGGCATCGATGGTGGCTGTGTAAGCAAAACAGGCACAATCTAAATTTAAAAAATAGAAAATCAAAAGTCTGGTCAGAGTTTTTAGCCAGGTTGCTATGGTCTGGTGGATTCAGATAGAAAATTAAATCTGATAAAGAAAGAAAAAGCCAAAATGAAAAACCAAAGCCCAGACTGAGGTAGCAAAATTGAAGTGAATTTTAAACTGTGGACACATAGTGGAGGAATCCTTTAATCTTATTATTGTAACCTTAATCCATTCGTTCTCCCAGCATTTATTGCTCTCATTAGTTATGTAATATCTAAAAGCACACTGTAAATTTTTTTGTATCAGGACAGTATCTTTAATGTATTCTGAACATGCCTAGTATAATTAGAGAGCTTTATACAAAAATAATATTACCTGCTGGGGTTTTTTTTCTGTTTTATTTCTAAGCATATGAAAAATTAAAATGCAACAAGTCTGGAGAGGTCAAACTGAATCTCCCCTTATTCTGTTCATGATTTCAGAAATAATCAAAAAGTTATGCCGAGATAACTGATACGAAACCAGTGACACTATCACCACAAAACTTGGATCAATTTGTACCCATGCAGGCGAAGCATCATCTCATTTCACACCTGATTTTTTTTTTTTAATTCTACATTTTATAGATATTTTTGAACTGTTTGTTCCTAACAATTTGTTCTCACGGATGTGCATCAATATTGTGTAATTACACAGAGACACTGTGCAAACGACAACTGTACTGCAGGGAAGGTGAACAACTTGTGCCTGCAGGACATGGAATGCTACCTTGCTTTTCCACTCTTCCACAAGCACTTTTGGACTTGTAAAAGCCAGGGATCAGACATCCTTGCTCTTTCAGTGTCACTCGAAGGCAGGCAGGGCTGACAAGGGCTTGGCTGCCAGCGTGCACTTCTGCCCTGGGTTTGACCAGGAACGGGAAGGAAGGTCAGTGCCAGCCACCTGGGTGCAGAATGGACAAAGAAATGTTACCCAAGTAAAGAAATGTTACCAAGTAAAAGTACCCTTGCTATTACAAAAGTAAGACTTTGAAATTCTTTTCAGGAAATAACCTTTGTTTTTAAGTTCCCATCAGAAAGGTGTACACAGGAATGTGATAAAAGAGCACTTTATCTGGGAAAGGTGAAGGGCTAAGTCAGTTCTCCTGGGATTTGAGCATGTGGATCAAGATAGTTTAGAATTTCAAACCCAAAGAATAATGCTAAGCTAGAATTCTGTGCCACTCAGAGGAGGAGCCCAAAGAATTCTTCCACACTGGAACCCTGGAATTCCCTGGAAACCCCCAGTGGGGAAAGTGCTTTCCAGGGGGTTCTACCTGCTGCTGCTAAACACAGTTTGGAACTCAACAGGTGTTCCCAAAGAGTCTACAGGATTCTGATCCAGTCCCAGGGGCAAAGATTAGTACACCTATGCTTAGAAATTAAAGTATATGCTTGTGTGATGTTTTAATATACTTACTAGAAATATTTAATATCTAAGTATTAGTTTTTCATTAATATTTCGATATTATTATGGACATTGTCTAGACTCAGTCCCATGTCTATGTTTACAGACACATTTTATGCATTGCATTTTAATCATCTATAAACTTTACAGTTCTCTGCTACCTTTTAATCCTTTTCAGTATCTATTTTGATAAAATTCTTTTAATGTAGCCAATGAACATCTGGAAAAATGAGAGAGGTACAATGAAAACTTACTTTGGATTGACTATTGTTTGCTGTCTTGAAAATGATTATTTGGCCCTCAACTGAAAATTAATTTTTTAGAGAAAAGGAGAAATCACAATAAATTTAGGAACCACGTTAAATTCCAGACTTATAAAATAATTTCATGATTTCTCAAGGTTCTAGTGGCACAGAAAAAGGAGCAGCAAATCTCTGAGAGACAATCACTACATGTAGCAGCTGGGAGAGAGGAGGTAAACTGAAATGGCAGGAATTTACTTGAGAATGCAATAAGCTTATGTTCACTAACACATGGCAACTAATACATGATAAAATCCCAGTGCAGAAAGGCCATTTTTAGTTTTCACATTTGTTAGCAGATCATGGTAAACAGTTGGCTCACCCTAATATGCTCGTCTTCCCTAGCATTTTTTTCTCACACTAAGTGGCAAGGAACTCTCTTTTGCTCCTATCATATACGAGTCCTACAAGTACTCAGATAGGAGTGGAGGAGATCTGTGCCAATGTCAGCCACATGGATGAACAATGATGGGTTTATTCCTTTTGGGAATCCAAGGAATGAACTCAGGGGCTGCAGGCTGATTGCCTTGGGTAGCTAAGTTCTTGTGAGGGCTTGAGTCCAATGCTCATTCTCAATGGCTCCAGACTGTCAGCCCTTGAGGTCCTGGTTCACCTTTCACCTTCACTGGAACATTGCTGCTCCTTAAGCTCTTCAGTGCCACCAAAACTTGTAGTGCAAAGTATTATCAATATTTACCTTTATTAATAGTACAATAAGGAAAACTCAAGCCCATAGCAGTACTTCATCAGCTTAGGAAAGGGATAAGAACATGTTAGACCAATTCTCTGTGGAATCCAGGGTACAGAGGACAGCAAAATATGAGACCTACCAAGGCCAACCACCTTCCTTCAAGAATACAAAAGATAGAGTTGTTCGGTGAATCGAGTCCTAAATACTCCTTGCTATGGCAAAATAATGAGAACTCAAGAGAAAAAGATCATTATGCCCCTAGGGACAATGTCATTTCTGATGATGGTCCACAAGATGATCAGGGATTAGTGCTCCCCACATAAACTCCAGCCTGACAATGGTGAGATAGGCAGAGACCTGGCTTTAGTGGTGATAGAGAATCATTACACCAAGGCTACATTCACAGTAACATCTTAAAATTACTATTTTATGTCTTTGGAGACATGAAACACACAGGATCTTTTCTTTAGTCTCTCTATTTTGTCCAAGTAATACAAAATTCTAGATATTCCTGAACACCATGATTACCAAAATTGTTTCCCTTGTTAAAATAGCAGTGCTGAGAAGTGAATATCCAATAAGACATAATCACACCCAATTATCTGCCCCCAACCTTGAACCTAGAGTCTGTAGAAAAAATTACATTAACTTTTTAAGGTTTGTATCCATAATATTTTCTGCATTCTAAAGCTTCAGTGACCCTTCCAGCCTGAAAACTTTCTGCCCCTCACTGCAAACTGACCCTAGAGCTGATAAAAAACTCTTCAAATTAAGATCTTAAGGAAATGAATGGGTATATATGTATCTGATGAAGATCTGCAGAAATAATTTAATGTAATTGCTAACTAATCCATCTTGAAATCAAGGACAATTTAAAAATTAAGGCATTAATATGAAATTAGAATCACTTGAAGTTGGGATGAAGGAAGTACCGAGTAAAAAATGTGGTTACATTACCATGTTTATCTCCTAAATGAAGATATTTGGTGAAGCACAGATGGGCTACTTTATTTTGTAATCCTCTGACCCATAAGGATTGGCACTGAGACAGCGTTCCCACTAATACAGCTCTCACTCCATACTTTTTCACGTGGCACTGAAATACTACATTTGGGAACTCATTGACTCACTTAGGAGGGCGGCTGCTGTACCAGAGAAAGGAAGCTGATTTCCTTTTCATATTTTGAGCACACATAAAAGTGGTGGCAACTTAGGAATCAGCTCTTAGAAAAAAGACCTGGACTAGAAAAGCTCTTCAAATCTTATCTTCTAGAAAGTAAAGCTCCATTATATGGGAGAAGGGAAGCTCAGTACTGACGATCTGATTAAGGAGAGGGCACAGAACTGTCCAGGGCAGCTAATCTTGACCATTCCTGACATTGTGCCAAAACTGTAATGAGAGGCAGAGCTGCTCTCAAGCCAGGCACAGTATCTGCACCTTGACATTGTCTGTAGAGGAGGGCTTCCAAGTAAATTCCACCTTTGCTTGAAATTCTGTGCTGGAGTCTGCAGGATTGGACACTACTGCAGTGATCCCATCAGCCACCTGAAGTTACACCATCCTGATGGGGTCAGGTATGACTTAGCAATCACTTCAGGATTCTGCTGCAGCACAAGAAACTGATTTGGATTCCCAAGTCCCAGCCTTGCCCATCAGCACCTCCCTCCCATACAGAAAGCAAGAGCTTTCAAAAGGAGCAGCTGCAGCCAGCCAGCGAATATGACAGTGACAGAAATGTGAGCAAAGTGTCCCAGTGTGGCATGGCACTGTGACAGGGATCCACACAAGAGCCACGACTAAAGGACACTTAAGAATAGATGCTATTTAATTAGGACCTTCACAGAAAAGCATCTGGTATAATTGGTTAAGGGGAAGTCTTCACTCAGGAAACATTTATTGGGATATAAACAATGTCCAATTGTAAACACTAATTAAACAGCAGGCCTAAGGTAACTGAGTTTTGCCTGCCTGACTAAGATGTAAGGTTTAAAATCCATGCTGTTATGGCACAACTGCGAGAACAAATAATTGCATATCCAAAAAGTCAATTATGCCCTTCTTTTTGCAATGACATGCTCCAGAGGTCAGAGAATGCTTTAAGTAACCTAGCCAGTTTTTGATAGAGATTGAAGCTTGATTGCTCTTCAGTGTTTGTGAGGAAATTGGCAGTGGCAAAACAAGCCTGATGGATATCCCAGCCTGTCTGGTGGTGTCTTATGTGACCCACCATCATCAAGCTCTAGGCACCCTCATGCTCTGGTTTCAGCAAATTCTCATCTAATGAGATTCTCATCTCATCCCACAACAGTTCCTCTAGGAACTCATATCATTGACCATGGATTATTTCAAAATGTCCTTTCAAAGAAAGTTCATTTACAAGTTTTGGTTATAGTTATATATATAGTTTGAACTGATGCAAATTCCGTGGCAGGTACACATCCGTGTATCTACAAACTCATATTGCAGAACTTCAGACCTTCTGCAATGGGTGCAGCCTGGCTTTACCTCACCTGCCCCCCAAGGTGCCTCCAGGTTATTCACAGGCAAGCCTGGAACTTCTGCAGCATCTCCAGCATCCTTTCTCCTTAGCCGAACAATAGTTGCCATTGCAATCCCTTCAAAAACAGTCTCCATAACAAAGAAAATTCTAATTTATTAACTTTCTTCTTGCTTTTCTTCCTTGTACTGTTGGAATGAACTAATGCTGCAAATGCAAAGGAAAATAAGAGATTTAGAGGGCAATCATACAGAACCATAGAACATCTCAAGTTGGAAGGTACCATAAGAATTACTGAGGCCAACTCCCTGCTCCTTGCATGACTCCCAATCCATGTGACTCAATGTCATCTTCTGTGAAGAGAGGGATGTTTGCCCTTGAAAGCCATTCTAGGCACTAACATAATCTCTGGGATTAAGGAGCACCATTTGTCACAAACAATGAACAACTGAAATAGAGAATCTCCCATGAAGAGCCCTCTTCCAAACCCTCTTCCACAGGAGCTTTATGTCTTTTATGTGAACACCATTAAGGCTTTTTTTTAATAGTTATCATGACACAGTATAGGCTGCAGTGCATTTGCTGCACTTTCAAACTGCAGCCCTCAGATAATGGAAATTCTGTGAGAAGGCTGCAGGCTGAGCAGTGACAGACAAATGCACTGACATCTTAAGTTAGTTTATAGCCTTTTAAAGTGCACATAATTTTCTCACAAACTAAACACCAGCAGCAAAATGTAACGTTAAAAACTTTTAATTTTTTTTTTTTTTTAGTTCATCGCCTCTAGCAATATATTGAAATGAGCAGTAGGTATAAAACTATACTCAAAACCTTAAATGTTTTCACAAGAATTTTTACTTTTAGTAATTTAATTTATCGCATTTTAGGTTTGAAAGTAGCAAGGACAATTTCAAACAAAAACTTCAAAAACAAGATATAACCAAAGACTTTTTCAGGATGAAAGAACACATGTAAGGAGGATCAAGACCCTACAGTGAGATCAGCTATTAGCTAATTAAATATGTGACTAAAATTCATCATTCTAAATAGCAGCCGTATTGATGGTGAGCAATCTGGTAAGCAAACAAATGATAGTGGATTTTTTTTTCATCTCTTCAGAGAGAAACATTTATCTTAATAAGATTCACTGTGCCATAATACATGTGGAATAAGTCAATGTCTACTAATTAAAGGACATTGTCAACCTGATTTTCTAAACAGCTAATTAAAATATGCAGCATCTAACAACAGCCTTCCTTGCAAAATATGGTCTGTTTAAAATACACATCCCTGGAAAAGTTACTTGCATTTCTATTCCCTTGAGTTTTCCTTTTTAAATGGTTTTTAAAGAAAGGAGGATCTGCTGAGCTGAGGTTCTATTTCTGTACCAAGTTCCATCGATGCACAGCCCTGTACTAAGGCAGAAGCCCAATGTTTTGTAGGTCTAAAAGGCTAGACAGGACAACAGTGACACTAATCCTAAGGGTTTGCTGGTGTTGCTTTTTCAGAGATGACATGATATTCCCCTCTCTGGGTTTTGTGAGGATTTTAGATAATCTAGATGTTACTTGAAACTGTAAAATTTTCAAGAAGAAATGTGATTTTCATATTGATGAGGAATCTTTTAACCTCCCATTTTATGTATTACATTAGTTTCTCAGAAAAAGCAGCCTTCTCTCTTTCTTATTCTGATTCTGTAAGTAGCTTTTTCAAGAGAAAGAAGTTGTTGTAGATCTGTCAGCAAGGCTCTGGGAGTAGGAGGATGTTTGGATTTCCGGCATATTGCAACGCAGTTCTTGGCCACCAGCAAAGCTATGTGTGTGAATCTCATTTTATATCCGTTGTTTGCAATATCACATATTTTAAGAGGCTTTTGAAATAGTCTCTGTACTCCTAATCACAAATCATTCCCTAAAAGATGCTGAGAAGGCGAAATACAAACCTTTACAGGACACATGTCAAGACAGAGGATGAAATGACGCTGTCATGGAATTAAAATAAAATCAGTTATATCTTGAACAATTTAGTCTGTGTTCAAAGTTCTTAGCTCAAATCAGCCAATTGTTTGTTATGTTTTTTCTCTCCCAAATCAGATTGTCATTTTCTATAACGTACCTTTTACATTAAAACATTAGACAGCAAATCTCATTAGCCAATTTTTAAATCTATACTAAAATGTATTTTTGCAGTGCGGAAACCTGAGACAGTGGACTGCGAGCTCTGTGACTAATTATTTTCAAACCTGGAAGTATGCAGAGCTCATCTTCAATTCCTATTTACATTTATTTTTTTTCTCTAAAGATCACCCGAGTCACCACTCCCACCATTTCCCCTTCTTTTCTATCCTCGACCAGTACAAAGAAAACATCATTTTCCCAGCCAAGGCATATGCAACATCCTTCAGAATGCGTCAGAGCAGCTCCCTCATCAGCCAGAGCAATCACTGTGTTAATATGAAGTCCTTCCTGCCCAGCAGCACAGAATAAGCTTGAGATCACCACACGTTTTTTTATTCTCCAGCAAAGAGGTGATTTTAGCATTTTGTTACCTAATACTTTATAAACATTTTCCTTTCATGCACCTGTGCCCTTTTGTGGGCAAGCACCCAGCTCCTCCTCTCAAATTATGACAGCTCAGTGACTGACCAGGGGCTTTGGCAATGACTTGAAATCAAACCTCTCTTGCAAATAATTCCAGAATAAAATGTAACAATGACTTAGGAGGGTAAAATACATTTTACTTTTCTATAGCTCTCTGCATTGTGCAGTGTTAACAGAAGTTAAAACCTAGTTTAGTCGTTAAAAGTAATCAGGTATGAATCAGAGAAACTAAGGAGATGCTGTTGTTGAGAAAGCAGAATTATTTTCACACAGACAAGCATTTTCCTCATTCTAACTTCTTCTTAATAGGTATATATCTTTAATAGAAATAACAATTATTTTGAATTTTATCAAGAAATTTTCATCTGTAATATGGCTCAAACAAAAAATACTAAAATGCTAAAAGCATTTTGTTTTTTTAAATACACATCTAGCATGTTCATAGCCATAATGTGATACTGTAAATGCCAAAAAAGTGAATCACTGATATATAATTTTAAAATGCCAGTGATTTCCCAGCTGTCACCGATCTTGGAAAATTTTCCCAGTAGCATGTGGAGATCAATAATTGTTTACAGACTTTTTAGTCCCAGTTTGTAAGGAAGGTATCACTGTGGACTATGTCAAATCTTTTAACTGTGAAGTTAAAGACTGGTTTCACATTTAAATCTATCCAAAAGCCCATCATGCTTAAGAAACACAAGAATGATGATCCAGGGAACTGCTGCTTGTCCTCTGGGACAATAAAGGTGCAAGTCTGCAGGAGCCATTCCTGAAGAAAGAAAGGTGATTAGAAGTAGTGTCCAGCATGGATTTTCCAAGGTTTGCCCCACCTGACCAAGCCTAATGACCTTCTGTGATGCCCTGGAAGATGAGCAGACAAAGGTAGAGCTGTAGATGTTGCCTACCTTGTTTTCAGCAAGGCTTTCAGCATGGTCTCCACAGCACCCTGGGATCCAAGCTGGAATGTTACAGTGTGGGTGAAAATCTCCTGCCAGGACCAAGCAAGTCCTTCTCTGCCTGGAAGCTGCTTAGCAGTGGCATTCCTTGGGCACCTACCCTTAGACCTAAGCCACAGAATATGTGTCAGTGTCCTGGAGGAGAACACAGAGCACGGATTATTTATCTCTTTTTGTTTTTTTAGGATATTTAAACTCTGAAACAAATTGCCCAGAGAGGCTGGAGGATCTCGATCTCTGCAGGTTTTCAAAACTTTGTTGTATCACGTCCTCAACAAACTGATGTGATTTCAGTGTTGACCCTGATCTGAGCAGGAGTTTGCACTAGAAAACCTCCTAAAGTCCATCCCAACCAAATGATTCCATGATTCTGAGAAAGAGGCATTTCAAAGTTCACTTTGGCCATCCATCCTATCCTTAGGTTTTCCCTATACATACTTCTGGGCTGATGTCAAAAGTAAGTAAATTAACAGGTCCTCCTCATCCTTGTAGCTCAGAAACAGGTTTAAGATCAATACCCTGTGCATGTTGATCCCAAATTCCATGGCAAGGTTAATGTATCCCATTAGCAGAAAATACCCTTCACTCACTATTTTTCTCTCCTTGCACACGTACTCATGTGAAAGAGGGTAAAGAACCCTTCTCTTCTGAATCCAGATGATTTTCTATTCAATGTTTTTCAGAAAAGATACTATAAAATAATTTTGTCTTTGATTATGTCTCTTTACAGCTTATTCATCAATGTTTTTAGTTATGGCAGATCAATTCTTTTCAGTGCTCATCCATTTCTCTTTTGTTTCACCTAATTTTCCATCAGCTGAATCTTTTCCTTGTTTAACTGAAATGAGAACTGAGGCTTCACATGCATCATGGTGTCCATAGCTCTGAACATGAATTGGATAAGAAACTGTGATGCAAACTGGTGAAAGGGCATGCTATATCCCAACACTGTAAAGAAATGTGAGTTTTGCACTGTTCTTGTGAAACCCAAAATTTAATTACATTACTCCATGTAGTGAAGTCAAACACAGTGAAAGTGGTGTCCCTTACAACCTTTCAGAGGTTTCATCTCTTCACAGCTACATTCATACTGCAAACTCCATGCTTAGCAAATCAGACATTGCAGGCAACCCTCAAAATGAACAATAACACTGCAGTGTAGTCGTTTGTCACAGGACTGCACATTCTAAATGTGACACTATTTAGCAAACAGTAGAAATGCATACTGGAAATGAACCATATATTTTCTCTCTAATTCCTTTAGTAAGAGTGGTTAAACACATTAAGTTGTGCAGTTTCATATCTAAAGTCTTATTTCCAGCATTATCAAACACTGCCAGAAAGTATTTCTGCTTTCTTTGTGTGCATCATCATAAAGAAAAAAAATCTGAATTGTAAGGAAAACTTCCGAATGTATACATTTAAAGTGACAACTGGAATTCTCCAAATTTAGGCAATCAAAACAACATAAAATGGAATTTCTAAGATATGGTATATATTCAAAATTATTAAGCATGAAAATAGCCAGAAGCCTTTTTAGGGCAACTATAGCATACATCAGTGAACAAAACATCATTTGGCACAAACTGAAGCTAAAAATCAACTTCTTTTAAAGCCATGAAAAACCCAACACTTTTCCTGAGGTGCAGTACCATGTTTATCAATAAAAGAAGTATTTTAAACATTTTCAAACAGAAAAAAAAAAATCTTTAAAGTTCAGAAAGATATAAATAACATATTCTTCTTCCTTATCCTTGTTCTTTTTTTCACTCCTGGCTATGCAAATTAGAAAAAAGTAGAAAGTTGTGATAGCAGTGGAAGACTCACCAAAATACACTTCCAAACTAAGAAAAAATATTTAAATTGGTTTCAAAAGAATCAATAGTTATACTGACAGTTGAAGGCAGAGTGAATACGAAGTCATGTGGCTCTGAGGCCTGATCTTTTAAGCTGCTCCTAATTAAATGCAGCTTTGCTCTTACTGGATGTTAAGAGCTTTTCAGGTTACTGCCCGTATTAAAGGAAAATTAGATACTTATCTGTATGAATGTTGCAAAGTTGATTGAAAAAAGATAATGTGTGAAGACTGTGTCAAAAAATAATATTGCTGATTCATTCTAATGTGCTTAGACATTCCTGAACTCTGATGGTTCATCAGTACCTCATAGTATGGGTCATAATCCTCAGCAGATAAATGCTTAATCCGAGATAAATCGTAATAAATCCAAATGAGATTAGACCTTTACCAAAATATCCAATGAGTGGTGTAAAAACCCGTTTGAGTGACTGTGATACATCAGTGGGAGTCACCGACTGAATTCTGTACAGAATAGCAGAGAAGGTGCAATAATATTTAAAAGCAAGGCAGAACTGTTCTGATCAGCACCACTCGGGGGCTGGTGTTGAGTGTTCTTCAGCAGCCTCCCTTCTTAACAATATTCCTCTGATCTGCGAGGCTTCATGGTTTACATCAGTGTTCTGTCAAAGTCACCTACTTTCTGAAACAAATGTTTTATTTATCTCCTCCTTCCCACTCCTACTATTGTGGATCTGAATAAAACCTGTAGGAGCCTTAAGGCTAAAACATTCAGAGGGATCCACTGGCATTTTCATCCCCTCTGTGTTTGGTAGCTTGTGTTATCAGGTTAACTCGTTAGGTATTTACAGTAAAGGACATCTTTGCATAGCATTTTAAAAAATCAAAAAGCCAGTTATTAAAATTCATGCTATGATTAAACGTGTTATGGTTAGAGATGGACAAAAATATAAGAAAAACCGTTTGCTGCTAAAATCTGAGATTGCTATGAAAGTCTAGACTCTTGACCTATAAAAAATTTTGCTTGCCTTTAGTTGTGACACAAATATAACCTCTTAACCTGCTAAATGTAAACAAAAAGCTGCTGTCTTCAACTGCTGTAGCTTCAGCTACATTTTTAGGTTTTTTATTCTGCAATAATAAAACCTCCAAGAAATTCTATTCTAAAACATTGTGTTGCCTTGCATCCAGCGATTTAGAGAAAAAAATCATTACAAGAAATCACTATTTAATAAATTGCAACCTGAATTAAATTACAGCTGTGAATGAAGCTGCCCATGGACGTCCGAGTTCCATTAGCATTACTGAACATACTCAGAGTCGTGATCCTGGAACATTGACTGCATGGGAGTTTTGACTGTGGGAAGAATTAAAGTTTGTATCTGATGTCCTCAAAGCCTTTGATGTGTTTATAGCTTTTATAGGTCAGTTGCAAAGATAAGCTTTGTAATGGCTTTCTACACTTACCCTGGAAAAGCACTTCCACTCTCTTTCCATTGCTTAAAATACAGAACTATTTACTTCTGACATTTGCTATTTGTCCTAAACACCGTGGTGTGCATTTCCCGAGTATCGATTCACAGCGCGTCTCCTGAACGGGCAATTTCCTCGCCCCGCTCTGACACCACAAAGCCACCAGACGTTGTCACCGTCCTCCTTGGGCTGCTGCCGCCGCTTCCTCCGCAGGTGATGCGAGCACAGCTCTGCCTTGGCTGTTCCGATTTCAGCAGCGGCCCTGGGTTTCTCGTTGGCAGCTCCCGCCCCCTCCGTTCAGCCCAGGTTTCCAAACTCCAGCACATCCCATCGAGGATGAGACAAAGGAACGGGGCGGGCGGTGGGAGGAGAAGGTGAGCAAGGTGCTCAGGTAGAGACAGAGACACACAGAGCAGCACAGGTGATCTCTAGAGCAGGTGCACAATGAGCACTCACGTCCTCTGAGCTGAGACTTCACCTCACTTTCACTGCCGGCAACACACGACTCGTTTTACTGAAGGACAAACGTAAGTTCTTATTTTAGAAGGTGTTTTTGTTGGTGGTTTTGCCATGTAACTAAGAAATGAAGTAACATGAAAATGAACTAAATCTTTTCCTTTGTGTAGTCTCTAAATCATGCATTAGTATTATTCAGTTTTAAGAAACATTCACAATTACTTCCTATTTGAGCAGATCTACCTAGAATTCTCCTTTCATAATAACCACGTTGGTCTTTACACTTCTCAAGGGTACAGACGACTTTCCCATGACTATTTTTGGTTATATTTTTAAAGAGTTGGTAGGAATATCCTCTGAATCGAAACTTGCATCATCAAGCCAATGCCACATAATGATCATTAGTTGTACAACAGCATAGACCTTTCTCTACACCTGTGGAGAAATATTTGCACTGTAACCAGATCTAGTAAGAACTATAAAATCATAGCTGCACGTTTTTGGAGTATTAAGTAGAGATCTAAAAAATCAAGGCAAATAACTGAAATCCTGAATAGTGCAGCCTGGGTATGCCACAAATAAAAAAGCTGTGTAAAGAGATGTCATTTTCCTGGGTATACAGAGCTCAAAGTAAAACGCTTTTAGAAGAGCTGTTGTCTAATGTGGTGATACCTTATCATTTAATGGATTGATGCCCTTTTCCTGACTGTTGTCTGCAGCTAGACTTCTCAGTTTTTAAGAATATCAATACCTCTTCAAAAGTTCCAGAGGCTGTAAGTCAGGAAGGATTTTCCATCATTCTGTCAAAATAAACACAAGGAAAATATCCAGCGCACCTAAAAGTACAGCAACACTATTTTGGGTAGGAGAGAAGCATTCTGAAACCAGGACACTGGTTAGGGGCAGATGATTTAATAAGAGTGCTGTAAGAGTCAAACTTGTTTAAAGGAAAACAAATAATCTTACTTTAACTTTGTCTGGCTTTCTGACAATGACATTTTGTATCTCCTGTTTAGAATAATTCATGTATTTTAGGGGTTGCCTGCACGGAGTGTATCACAGATCCTTTCCCTATGTGATAGCATGTCTCTAAAACAAGAGGATTTGGACCAAACTAATAGACAGACGAAGCCAAACAAACAAATTGCTGCTATGCTAATTTCTGAAACAGATGGCTCCGATCCAGAATTTGCTGGGAAACGCAATTCCTTGTCAATCTAACACAGAATCATGTCTGTCTTTCTGTAATCCTGTATGTATAGCATATAGGGAGGAATCTGGCTCAGTATACTCCACCCACAGCTAAATTTATACACAAAGAACTGAAAATCAAAGTGCATAAACAAGTACAAATTCTGCTGTCCTTACTGGAAGCAGAGATTGGACCCTGTTTTGAAGTTTCAGGTACAGATCTTCAAAAGGCCCAAGATGTTCAATCTTTCCTCACTTTGTGGTAGAAATACCCTTGAAATTAATGCTAGTCGTATATATGGCTTGCAGCACTGAAGCAAACCACACAAGCTAGAAGCTTCTAATTCATTTATTTAAATAACTGGGTTTTATTTAAATAACTGAGATTCTGTTACTTTTAACCAAGCTACCTGAAACAAAAGTAAGTCAGTAGAAACATAAATAATTTCACACCCAGGTTCCTGACCAGGCCACAGCTGAGGCTGTGGGTCTAACTCAGCTTCCTCAGACAGTCTGTCTTCGCTGCTGGTGCATCTTCATCTAAATTTAGCCTAATGTTAAGAATGACCTACACAGCAAAAAAATAAACTGTTTGAAAAAATATAGGACAAAGCTTATGTCTAAGGAAAAGCTTCCCACAATGTTCTATTTGTGGCACACGATCATACATTTGTGTCACATCATCTTATCCTTCCCTTGAGCGGCGATTGAAAAAGAGGCTTTTTAACCTACTCAAAATTCTTCCTCGTCCCTCTCTACGGCCGAGGGTCACGGACTCAGCCAGAGACAGGGGGAAGCACCTGCACGGTGGAGACCAGCACAAACCTCACTCCATTAATTTCCATTCCCACAGCCTGGAGGGAGCGGAGCTGTGCGGACCCTGCTGGGGGGGTCAGCCCTGCTCTTCCCTGCCGGCACCCCACACGAGTGCCCTCTCCATGGCCATGGCCTGTCCCTGTACCCCACACGAGTGCCCTCTCCATGGCCATGGCCTGTCCCTGTACCCCACACGAGTGCCCTCTCCATGGCCATGGCCTGTCCCTCACTCCCCACACGTGTGCCCTC
>VZTB01009808.1:158031-176447 GCA_013397245.1 Thryothorus ludovicianus
TGGGGTCCGTGCCTGTGTCCCTGCCCCCCCCCCCCCCCCCGCTCCCTGTTTCTCTGCCTGTGTTACTCTGTGATGCGTATTCGAGTTCCAGGCTCAGTCCCGTTTACTATGATGACTACAATTAAGGTGTTTTTAATTAAAGTCATTACCTATGATTGTGTAGTTTTAATTGCCTAATAGTTACTCTGGAAGTTAGTGTTGGTTTTGTGCCGATAGCATTTATTTTTTTTCCCTGCAGCAGGCTGATGGTAGCATTCCCAGGTTGAAGTATTAAAAGCTTGGAATAGATAGAGTTTAAATTTCTGTTCATTTGTTACACCATATATATAAGAAAAAAATTCCTAAAGCATGTCCTATCAATGAACATTTGTGTTAAAGAATATAGATTTCCCTAAATATTTTCTCTGAGTTCTTTTTCAGTGCAATGGCACGCCTTGAGTAAGACTCACTGGTTGTGGAGGCTGGCTGGCAGTAAGGCAGCCTACAGGGATAAATCATCTTTTAAATTTCACCAAAGCAAGAGCAGGACAGCTCATATTGCATCACTTGCTCAATTTGTTTATTGGTTCTTAAGTAGGTCTCCCACTGGCGTCATTGGAAGGTTCTTGTATCCAGTGGCACCCTCAGTGCTATTTAAGACTTTTATTATCTCCTTGTATTAATAGAGGACCACTGAATATTATTTAACAGGTATATTAGAGGTTTGGTTTTGTGCCAGCACTCGGCCTTTTCTTGTAAGAAGGGCCGGGGAGAGCAGTTGAGACTTCTTTTAATAAAAACAAAACAATAGTTCCTCCTGTTTTTTAATTCAAAAATTCCAGAACAATATTGGAAACATTAAACAAGAAAATTCTAGTGATTGAAAAGCAGAGGCTGCAACACATTCAAAGCAAAAATGAAATTGATAGTCTAATTTTACTATCCACACTGAGTGACATCCGAAATAGTAAGGAAGCCTAAATGATGGAAAGTAAATTAGATTTTTAAATTAGGTAATGTTTGAAGATGTTAGAGTATTACTACATTTATTTCCTTGTTAATATTCTGAGATGTTTTAGGAAAAAGTAAGGAAAGATAAATCATACCAAAATAATTTAAATGACACTTTAAAAAAAAAATCAATTACAATGTGAGGCTTATTGCTATGCAGAGGAAGAAGCCTTTGCACAGAAATAAGGCTTTTACTTTATTCCACCTATTGAACAGAAAAATGTAGACTAGGGAGAAAGTGCTTGTCTAGCTTTGGCAGTAGAGAAGCCTGGAAATAGTCTGAGGAAATGGAGATTCCATTCCATTTCAGCACTGCTGGTGAGTTACCTGGCACAGGTTTCTTTTAATCTAAATTTTAAAGGAGTTTTGAAACATAGTTAACTTTTTTTTTAGCCACGTGAAGGAAGGACTTGATATTTTTGTCTCAATGTTGAGGAAACACCTGAAATTTGCAAGTTTAAAATTAAATAATTGCAAGGAAGATGTGTACTGTGTCAAGAGAAAACTGCTTTATGTGTTTACTGTTTTTGTGAAAGGGGGAAAAGGTGACACCCTACAGCCTTGAGTCAGAAAGCCACAGGCAGGACAGCAATTGTGTGGAACTTTAAATGTGGAATGAGAAAGGTGCTGTTGTGGGCAGCCAGTTCTTCTGGGATAGTTTGAGGGTTACCTTTGCAGTGATACATCAGAACGGAATTTTAGGAGGCCGTAGATTTCTCTTAAATGTGAGAGTGTATTTTCTAAAAAGTGGGAGCTTGGCTTTTGTGTAGGTGCAGAAACAACCTGGAAGATGTTTCCTAGGCTTGGTAATCACAAAGAGTTAAGGTGTATCCCCATGGAGTGTTTTGTGCCAACACTGTAGGGGAGAGGCAGAAGTTGTTAATTGCAAAGCACTTTGCTGTTTGCATTCTGGGCTGTGGGTGGGAATTCCTTTTTTATCCAGTTTTATATTGCCTAGGTATACTTGAGGTTTTTACAGCTGGGAGTCAGCAACTTTTTATTAATTTTCTGGAAATAGATGTGTAGCAAATAAGTTCTTAAATCCCTCCAGGTTGTGTTAGCGTTTTTCTTTGCTTGTTTCTATCAGCATTAACTGTTACTGTTCAAATCAGCCTAGTAACAGTTTTGAAGAATGGCAAAAGTAATGAGAATGGATGTATTTTCATGAAAGGATAGTATATAAGAGGAGAGAAGTAAAACCTTAATATTGCCAGTTAGATTCCTATTATCTGTAACTGCTTTCTGGCCCTAAGGGAAGTTGATACCTCTAACAGTAAAATCTGTGTGAAACAGCATCATATTTTTATACTGGTCTAGCTGCCTGGATAAAAGAAAAACATGTGGAGTGTGGCATTACTGATGTGGCAGTTTTATCAGGATGCATTTCTAGTAACAGTGGATTTGTTCTGGATTAATGGGAGGAGTGTATAATAATTATAATTCTGGTCCTGCAAGAGTGATACCGTCCTAGGCAGAAGAGTGTGTCTCAAAACTAATGACAAAACATGCCTGCCATACAGAGTTAAAAATTCTGTGGTATTTTCTTCACTTCTGCTTAGTTTTTGAATAAATTGATGAATCCTGCATTCAAACAACAGAGAAGTTCAAACAAGGTGTAGGATTAAAGAGCAAGCTGAAAAATCATGACTCAACTCAGTAACAGTCACAAAATAATTGTGGTCACTTCTAATTAGCCTGTTTACTTCATGGTACCAATTCAGATTTTTCTAAGAAAGTATATGTGCTAGTGTTTGTTTTTTTTTTTAATTAGCTCTCCTTGATTTTTCTTACATATCTTAATTAAAAGTTTGGTGGTAGTTGTTAATTATGATGTACTTGTTTGGCCTTTTGTTTAGTCTTTGTTCTGTTTATGAATGCTGCCTTCGAACAGCACTGCTCTTACTCAAACATCTTGCACGATAGTTTTCCTTGGGGGTTATGGAAATAATAATCAGCCTTATGCTTGCTCTGTTTCCAGGTGCCAGAAAGAGACTCTCTGGAAACGAGAGCTTAACAAACTGACATTTCGTGTTCTACCATCACCTAGTCCAGTTTGCCAAAGGTGGAGTTTTAAAGTATTAAATTGGGTTATAATGATAAGCAATCTGCTAGGGGATTTTCATGTTTCTGCCCTGGTTGGACTTCAGAGTTCTGGTTTCAGTGACCTTCTTTGTTTTATGTGAAAAGAGGATTGTTGTGGAGAATCTAAGAGTGTATTGTCCTTCTTGCAGTCTTTCATATTTTGTCAGGTTTTTTCTTCTCCAAACTCTGCAACAAGTGTAGCGTAGAAGCACAGAAAACTCTTAACCTCTTGCAAAAAGAAATAACATGTCAAATATTACAGTATATAACTGAATTCAGAAAGCAATTGACTTGTGAACCAGGCTTGGTGAACCATTTTATTCACAATGTCTTTTCATTACTTATTCAGATAATTGATGCAATGTTTGAAGTCCCTGAAGTGCACAGAAGCATCTGCAATTTCACTGACATAGTAAACTATTTTAGAGAAAAAGTACTTCAGTATCCTTACAATAGACAAAATATGCAGCCTTTGTTTCCATAAAGATTTAAAGTTAATGCATGGGAGATTGGGTTTGGGATTTCCATAAATTAAGGGGAGCTCTCACCTTTCAACAGTTGGGTTTTTAGTACTGAAAAACAAGTGTCATTTCTTTGTGGGTTTTGTACGACTTCAGTAAAAATAAGCATTCTGGTGCTTTCCCCTGGTTATAAAAACTACTACTAACAAACGGTGGTATTTGTAAAACTGCTGACACTTGTGCACTCTAAGAACACATTGAACAGATGCCTCCTGTTGCCCTCCACTCCAGCGTGTTTACTGGTGCTTTGTGCAGCCTCGGTCATATTCTTGTTTTCGTGTTTCTGAGTGCTCCTCCAGCCTCTTCCCTCTGAATGCAGTCAGCTGCTCCCTGATTTGGTTTACATGCTCTTAGTGTCTCCCTCGGGTTCTCTCCATTCACCCGTCTTTCACGACAGGCTCTGCAAGCTTTGTTAATCAGCTCATCCATTTGCATTAGAAGGTGGGGTTTTTGGTTTTTTTTTCCAGCACAAGAAAAATTTTCACTCCTTGCTGCTTGCTGTCATTCCGAAGTTTGGAGCTTCTTAGTTTGTTATCAAATTTATCACTTGCTGTAGAGATAGAGCTACTTTTCTGTGGGTTTTTTTTTGCATATGTGTCCACATGTCTGTTATCTGGCCCCTTGCCTGACTTTATAAAAAAAAAAGCTTACTTTTTCTTCTTGATTGATTTCTTCCACTTGGTTCCTTTCATTTTCTTCACTGACTAGTAGTTTTATCACTTCTGGGATTTCATGCACTATTTCCAACACAGTTGACTTTATTTGAACCATTGTCCTCCATATTTTCATGCAATGTACAGCTAAAGAGTCTTTGTGTAGCTGAAGTCATTGCATCTTGCTTTTGTTAGTTTTTTTTTTCCCCTTGTTTTTTTTAGGTCTTTTTCAGTTAGGCACAGTCACTTGCTGTAAAATGCCTACATGGCAATGTTTTCTTGTGTCCAATATATAAACAGTAGATTTCCTGAGCTTCCTGACAATCATGTCCACTATATATTCTTAATTTTTCTTACAAATGCATAATTCTAAATGTCTTAATGAGTTTTAGCATCTCAAATCACGCGTTTTTGACAAGCTTGCCAATTTCTTTAGTTGCAGTAGCCCATATAAAAGTCACCTTTTGCCAAGATGTTGTTCACTGCTTATGCAGAACGCCAAATTCCATAAACATGAATATTGTTTAAAAGAAATAACTTCTATTGGAGGAGCTCTGTATGTCTGAAGAGCAGCTTTCCCATTAAACTGATGTGATACAAAGCTGGTCTGATATAGACTCCTGTGTCCAGGTCTGTCACTTGCCAGCAGTTTTAATTATTGCTCCTCTTTCAAGTATTCCTAGTTTTGAATAACTTCTGTTTCACTATGCTCCTAGTTTTTAAAGAGAAGTCCTTTCTCTACCCAGCTTGTATGTTGATGTATTCCTTGCTTAATAGATTTCTAACTCACTGACAAGTCTTCAATAGATAGCAGAAAGGTGAAATTTTCAAAGATGCTCAACTATCACAGGTTTTGCAAAATCAAACATCCAAAAAGGGTCTTAATTTGATCTCATCCCTTGGAAGGGAATTACACAGCAGCAAAACTGGATGCTGAAGCCTTAGGAAAGCATTGTTTCCATAGGACAAGGTTCCTGCTAGCAGCCTTAATGTGTGGGAGATTATTTCTGCCGTGCCATGATGAGAAGAGATAAAGCACTTTGTAGACATTTACTGGCATCCTAGGTAACACCTCATAATCCAGACAATTTACTTTTGGTTGAATTGAGATGCCTGTTGGTGTTCACAAAACCAAGCTTTCTGTTAATGTACTCATTGCTGGATTCCACTGCTCTAAAGGAAACATCAGCTTTAATTATGTCTTGGAAGAGTCGTTGGAATTCCTCTCACTCGGGGCTCCACGCTGTGGCCTGTCCTGGGCTCACTGGAGCTCTTCTGGGGCTCTCTCAGCAGCACAGAGCATGCAACAGCACTGGGTTTGCTCTCTGCAGCTCTCCTTGGATGTGGCACCAGTCAGAGGAAGTTCATAAACACAACAGATGAAAGCAGGCAAGGAATCAAAGATGAAAGGAGATTGGTAGAGGAGGAAAAAAGGCATTTCAGGAAGTAAGTAGCACATTAAGCAGATTGGGTCTGAATGGTTTGTTTTGCTTTTTTCTGTTCTGAGGAGGAAGCATGATATTTGTTGGCCAGAAAAGCAGATTCTGGAAGAATGATGCGCCTAGAAAGAGAGGACTAAACCTCAGTGTGCTTAAAGATGGCTGCTGCACGTTTCAGTCAGGGCTGGGATGTGTCCTTACTGTCCTGTACTCCCTCTGACCTGCATAGTTTTTTGTGTAGGTTGCTCTTGTAGGAGTCACCTCAAGGATCTCAGACTTTTGTGCAGGTAGGAAGAACTTCCAGGAATATCCACCGGGCAGCTTATCTTAGCAGATGTGTGATACAGAGGAAGGAGCAAGAAGCAACAAATACTTTATATTTAGAATGCAATTCCATGTCACACTGGGCACTTTTCAGTCCATTATATAATTTACACTGACTGAATGTCAGGAGGTTTTACTGTTTCACATGATCTGTGAAGCCTCTCTTTCCCAATAAGTCAGAGTCCTGTGATATCTAAACTGGACTTACCCTGTCATAACAGGACAGCCAAATTTCCCACTTCACCAGTGGGACCTTAGGAGGAAGAGCAGTTGCCACTTTGCATTTGCCACTGCTGGCAGAGTGACTGGAGAGGTGAGAAACTTCCTCTCCAGCCCAGATATCTTCCTCTGGCAGCAGTAAAGACAAACTGATGCCAAATTTCTTTCCTCTTGTCCTCTGCTGGTATGTGGGGGAAGATATTAAGGTCAGCCCCAGGCTCTGTGTGCTGTGACAGCGTAGGTTGTTCCTTTTACACAGATGGTCTGGCTAATGAGAGTACATTGCTGAACAGTTCTGAATCAGGGTTATTAACACCCAGAACTAACTACACTTCATGGAACCACGAAGTTAAATCATTTGTAGTACTGGGATGCTCTGTGTGCTACAGACACTCACTTTTTGTGTGCCTCTCTGTGCACCTTACTGGCTTTCCCCTGCAAATGTCTGACTGATGAAAATCCCAACCTGAGACGCAGTATGGGAGATTAGAGCTGGAGCTGTGCAGCCTGTTGTCCATTTTTCCATCCACTTTCTTAATGGTAAAGTGATCTTAGAAACTGAAAAGCCAGAGTTTTGCCCTCTGTGCCCCAGCCTTGAGCTTAAATGGAGCACCTGGACTGGGGTGGTGGTGGAGGCTGCAGGTGGGACCCATCAGAGCACTCAGCCCTGGGAGTACGTGGAAGTGCCATGCTCCCAGCTCCTCTTCCTTGCCTGACTCCCTGAATCTCATGCTGCTCTCTGCAGGTCACTCTACTGGAAACCTGTTTGAAATTTTGCCAGGTTATGTTGCTTTTTGTGGTGTTGAACAACACATTTGGGATCTTCTTGTGGTATGAGAATGTCATTGGCTGATGGGCTTTTTTTTTTTCCCCTCCATCCTCTTTACCTGTCAACTCTGATGCTCAGCAGTTGCCCTTTCACAGAATGGTGAGACTGAGTTTGTGGGCAGGATAGGAAAATGCTGAGGAGCAAATTTGGTACACTGGAGCATCTGGCCTGTTCATCTTAATCTGAATCTTACAAGCAGTCTCTTGTGTAGAAATTGTGAGGGGTTTTTTTTTCTGGATTCTTAAATAGATGAATCAAGTAAAGCCTCCATTAAGCTTGATTGCAGTGTTTTTAAAATTATTTCTATCTGGGTCTTGTGGAAGCATTTGGAGGAAGATTTTACTGTATACACTTATATGTTGTTTTCTTCCCAACATTCATTTTTAGTATCTGGTCTTATTTTGGTTTGCATAGTTGATGTGACTGTATCTGTGAGATGTTTTTTTCCTTCATTCATTACTTAAAAGCTTATGAAATGTGCAATAGCATCTAGTTTTGACAGATTTTTTTAATAAATTACTGTTATGATCCTAATGATACAGAAGGAGAGGTTGGCTCTGCTTTCCACATGGAACAGCAAGTGATGAAATTCAGGGAGTTCATTACTGGAGGGAATTCTGCATCTGCCAGCAGCATGTGCAGAGCTGCAGTCCTTATCATGGCAGTGTTCATACCTGGTGCTGTGGGCATGGGAGGCTCTCTGATGGTGATGGTTGGACTCTTCTGAACAGATGATAGCTCCTAAATAATTGGCCTCATTCTCTGTGTTGACAGTCTTCCAGTTAACAGTGAGGTCAGAGGGAGTAATTGGTTAATAGCTTCATTGTGTCTTAAATTTAAATAGCACCATTAACCTCAAAGGTCACGAGCTGAAATTTCCAGTACCAAAGCACAGAATTTTATGGTGTGCACCTATACCGTCCTGTTACTTTGGCAGGAAGCACAAAATTATGGAAGTAGTCTGGAGAAAGGCACAGCACGGATATGCTGGAGGAATTTTACTGTTTGTTGCCAGCAGCTGAAATTGGTTGTCAAATGTTCACTGATATCTGGCTTTCCTTTACCCACAGAAGTAGGACCCTCTACCACAGCAGAATAAAATCTTATCCTTTATTTGACACCTTTTTAAAAAGCAAATATATTTTTTTTGCACACTAGGTCTATGTTGGTTATCTGTGCTCACCTGGAACATTATTTTAGGCATTGGGGCTATGGAAAATGTTAAAAATAAAGGACTGTTTAGTTTATTTTGTGAGTTTAAGGTTCCTTCATTGTACGATGTCAGAAGAACAATTAAGTTTTATCTGAGCAGAGCAGGGTGTCCCTAGGTGCAGGTTACAACGCATCCAGTGATACTATTAAAAGGAAGATCGTTTGTTGTTGCATTGGGGAATCCTTATAAAACATCAGGAAAACTGCCTGGAAGAATATAAATGTGTTCAGGCAATGGAGTGAAATATTCTTAAACTGCAGGGTGATGGCCTGTAGCTGGGTAGGTTTTCAGAGCAGCTGTTTTGATGTGATTGTTGCTTTTCCCAACACTCATAAATTGGATATACTAGAACCCTTTTCTTTTTCTTGAGGCTTTGCTGTTCAGAGGTCCAGAATCAAAGCTTCTGTTGTAAAAGTGAGATTATCTAGCCTAGAGTTCATGAAATAAACTTTGGGTTTTTTTTTTTTTCCTTTTTGATAAGTTATTTACATGCTCCCGAAGATGTTAGGCTTTTGCCATGTACAGACCAATGTAGTCTTGCAGGATTTGCTTTGTGTGGCTGTTATGGGTGCATTGATTGTTTGGCTGTGGGTCTGTGTTAAACTTGCCTGGCTTGAACCCCTACTCACTGAAGAATTTATTTGTACTTATGAGCAGCTATGCTGAGTTATATCAAGGACTGCTCTGTGGTGTTAAGAGACCCCAGTGTGGCCAAAGCTCATTTAGGTGAGGGTCAGCTGGAGATCATCTGCCTTGGTCACTGTTAAACCCACAGTGGGATTGGTCTGACCAAAGGTGGGCTCTGCTGGAGTAAGACTCCTTGAGTGCAGCCAGTAAAGAAGAGAATGATTGATTTTCCTCTCAGAGATTTGTAAAGCAGGACAGATGACCTCTGCCTTAGAAGTGAGTGTCCCTTTCCTAGAACTTTCTGTCCAAAGGGCTGGAGAGAGTCCCTGCCCAAGAGATGGGTAACCTTGGGTGAGGTAAATTCATCCACACTGGCCTCTAGGGCTGTAAAGCCTATCCTCTCCCATACAGCTTTTCTCCACAGGCTGGAGAAACCACAAACAACCTGGCTGCTGCCTCATCTCTTACCTGCCTGTTCAATGGAAAAACAAATCAGCTGTGGCTGTGCAAGAGGCAGTTCAGCACAGGAGTGAACTCACTCTTGGGTGCCAACCTGCCAGCCTCTCCAGCTGAGCTGCACAAATCCCTTGAATCCCAAGCACCAAATATCTATTGCTAGGTAATTGTAACCTAAAGTTATTTATTAGGAAGTTTAGCCTGTATAATAACTTTTATACCTATAGTACCTTTCTAATTTTTTTTAAAAGGACAGTATTAAAAATACCTATTGTTCATCTGCCATACTTTAAAGGAAGCTAAAAAATATCTTCTAAGGTATGTCACACTTTGCAAAGAGAAGTTTAAAGAAAACCGTAAACCCACATGAAAATCTGAGAACTGGGTAGGAAAACTAGAGCCATCCTGATCCCAAGAGATGAGCTCCAGGAACTCTAGAGGGCAAAAAGAGGACATGCAGATTATTTCTTTCAGTTGTCTTTCTTTAGCCTCTCCCTGCTTTTGTGTCAGTATGGAAAGTTCAATGCTGGCATTGCTTTTCTCTTAAATACTGCATCAGTTCTGTTTTTTTACCTGTTACCCTCTCTGTATTTTACCTTATTAAAAAATTGTCATTTCTGTAATCTAACTTGCACACTAAAGGCTCATGTGAGCCATATCCATGAGGGAGCTGTTTATCCCTGAAATTGGGATACCTTATTTAGGCAGCTTACCTAACCTTTATTTCTTAAGGGGTAAAATAAAACAGATGTACACAGGATGCTTCTTGAAAATCCTGACACTTGTACATATAGTTGTAAGCTTTGGAGCAAGAGGTAAGCTTGGTTTCTGTAGCAAAGCCATTTTAAACTTTTTCTCCTTTCCAGCATCCTTGATTTGGGGATAGGTTGCATGAAAGGGTTTACCTGAAAATTACTGAGGATTGTTTTTTTGTAAATGTATGAAATTGTGATACTTATTTACCTTCTACCTGCTGCTGCTAAAATACTCTATGCAAAGTGCCAGTTACTCTAATGAGAAGTAATTTGGACAATTAATAGTTCTGGTTGGTTTTCATTGTCTTTATTCTCTTTTGTGTCTTCCTTGGTTCTGCATCCTTCCTGTGTAATTGCAAGTTGCAGGAGGCATAACCCTTCTGCATGCTGCTCACAGGTCTCTTTTGATTCCTCCTGTACCTCTGTTCTGGTCCAGCCACCTCGTGCTCTTCCCCAGATCTTTCTGATCACTGTTTCAAAGCTTAGAAACATCAGCACATTAATCCCCTTCCAGGTTTTTATCTTTGTTCTTGTTATTGATATTATTTGGCCTGAGCACAGGGTGTATAGCACACTGTATTACAGATGGACTTAAAGCAAATCCATCGACTGTTCTAAAATTAGGCAATGCTGCTTGAAAGACCCTGTTCACTTTTTCTATGAAGGTTTTTGTGCTTATACATAGGCACATTAAAAATGGCTGAACTCATGTAAATCTCCCTGGTAAGTCTGGAGTTCTTCAGTGTCTAGGTCCTTTCATTATTTACAAGTAAATACATTTTAAAAATGCAGTCATAAATCTTTGAAAACATCTTCATTTGTGCTCAGTTGAAACTTTGCTAACTGTATTATACAGAATTGACAGCAATGTAGAAATGTTTTAACTCTCCCTGTAGGTAGGATTGAGCCCTGCTTGTAGAGATAGGAAAGCAAGCTGTAGGATTTAGGATGTCTGTCACACACAACTTTTAGTATCTCTGAATTTAAAAGGAGGAAAACAAAATCAGGGGACTGAAGGCATTAAAATCTGTATTGCTGAGCCAAAAGTGAAAGAATTGGAAAGAATGACTGGTACCTTACTGCTGCGTTAACATGTTTACCTGCAGTGTATACTGCCTTTTGCTTTTCAGTCTTGTGCTGCTGACAGTGGGTTCTTTAAAATGTATTGAAAATTGGCCAGGCAGGACATACTGGGACCGAGTGGATGCTCTGTGTTTCAGAGCTGGGAGAGGAGTGGCTGGAGCCAAGGACATTGCTGGGAAGGTGCTGAATCATCTCCTCCAAACCTTTCTTGCACTGTAGCAGTGCTGCTGGTCCCTTCCCTGGCTGGCCTGTGCCCTGACAGGCCAGGAATGCTTTGCTGAGTTTATTCACATGCACACCTAAATCTGTGTGACTGCCCAGCTTCCAGTTGTGGAATTGAGGATGTGGTTCCTATCACTGCTAAGGTTTCTCTCACCATCAGAGCTATTTACATCTATTCATTTTGTTACCTCTGTGCTCTGCTGTGCCCTGGAGAGTTTTGTTCCAGTCTCCCGGCATTCAAACATAAGTATCCACAGTGGGGTTTGCAAATACACACATCCTTGGAAAATTGGCATGTGATACTTAGAGCAGCTATGCAGCATCCAAATTACACATCTCATAAGGCATGAAAAAGTGGGCAAGCAACATTAAATAGTATATTTGTGCAAAAGCAGCTGAAGTGTGATTTCTGTGGGAACTGTGACTACTTGCCTAAGCTTTGTGCATCTAAATTCCTCATTTAGGGTTGTAAGGATTTAGGAAGGTTTCCTGTCTTATTTTGCATCTAGTGTCTAGCTCTTTAAGGAGCTAGATCTCTGACTACTCTTGATTTTTTTTCTTCTGTGGGTTGGTTTTTTTTTCCCTTCTCTGTTTTCTGGGTTCAGATCCAAAAGGTGATAGTTTTTCCAGGTAGCTGTGTGTTATATTTCATCTCCTCGGCATCAGGAGGAATTTCATTCCACCACGCAGAACATTGCATCGGCAGCAGAGCTGGTACAGCTTGTCAGTGGGTTCCACAGCAGGGACAGGACAGGAGGCAGGGACAGGTTCCTGTGTTTCTGAGAGGATCATCACATAAGAGAAACTAATAAAAGCTCAAGACCACGTCAGTCATCTTCACCTACTGTTTTCTCAGGGATTGTATGGTGTTTCTTTTTTCTATGACTAGTGTTCAGTTACCATGATTTACGTATTTTGCAGTGAAACCTTAAAAATTGGGCTCAGTTTCATGAAACGCATTAATTCACTAACCTTTAAGAGCCCAAAAGTCATTTTCAATGTCATACAGGGTTAGTCTCAATCACCCACTCCTGCTCAATTTTCACAGGGCAGTTGGTAAAGTGTTTTATTTTGCTGGATTTTTTTAATTACTCAATCGCTAAACAAATTATGTATATATACACTTAATTGTAAGCTGTTCATAACAGTGGAAAAAAGCCCTTACTGTATAAATAAATAACCTGTTTAACCATTGTTTTTCCCTCTACCCCCCAGTCTCTGTCACCTCCTGCACACATATACAGCAAAGGGCAGTCAGCTTAATTGGGCTGATTTCTTTTCTTTTTTCCTTTCGTGTTCTCTTTGCTGAATTCTGGTTTTGGGTTGGATGCCGTGAACAATTCAGCTCTAGCTTTTCTCATCTGAGTTTGTGACTGTCAGCATCGCATGAATTACACGTTTATCTTTTCAGTTTCTTGTA
This sequence comes from Thryothorus ludovicianus, assembly GCA_013397245.1. Taxonomy (NCBI): domain Eukaryota; kingdom Metazoa; phylum Chordata; class Aves; order Passeriformes; family Certhiidae; genus Thryothorus; species Thryothorus ludovicianus. The sequence goes on from VZTB01009808.1 coordinate 170,865, forward strand.
ATTTCATGGATGGTTTTCAATTAGTTAATTTTCTCTCTCTGTGTATATTTAGAAGGGCTTTGCACACCTTCATGTTCCCATTTTCTCCCAGTGCTCTTTTTTAGTAAGTCATGCAGTGCATTTGCATGGGGTTATAGGTGGTGGAGGATATTTTAAATTATTATGAGATCTTCTGATGAAAAGACTGTGTGAGCTCAGTGTTGCTGAAGACAGTGTTGATGTTGTATCTTGAACTGGAGGCTGTTTCCGCAGAGGTTCTTGAATTACTGCATAGGACAAACCCGGGTGCTTGCATTGTGTAATGTCCTTTTCCTGCCCGCTATCTTTATTAAATCATTTTGTACACGAGATCCATCTCTTGCTTACACATGCCTCTCCTTGGTTCCTCATCCACCTGCACCCTCCCATCTGTCAAACAACAAAATAACTCCTTGATAAGAATTAAATATTAATTTTATGTGAGGAATGTCTTGGTAAAGAGTAAAACTGTTCCAGAGATAAATGTTTAGTTCTCCAGAAGAGTAGAAAATGAGGTGATGGAAAATGCCAGGTTGTAGTTCACAGGCAACAGCATTTAAATGGTTTGCTATAATCATATTAGGATAGAATTAAATTGAGTTCTGTATTTTGTGCTGCAGTGGAATAGGACTGTTACTGATCATTTTCTCCTCCCTCTTGCTTTGATGATTAGTGTGAAAACTCAGGCAGCAGAAATTACAGGAGTTCTGCAGCAGTGCACAGAGACAGTGGTGTGAGGAGGTCTGACTTGGAGTGTTGTGTCCTTGCACATGAGAGCTCTGGTGCTCTCCTAATAGACTGAAAATGAGACCACTGCTGCTTTAGAAGAGGTCTGTTCCAGCCACATTGCTCCACAGCTTGGCAGATGGTGGCATGTGAATGGTTTCATATTGATTGGATGGATTTGCCTCAGGGTAATAGGAGTGTGGGTCCTTAAAGATGTAATTCTAGATATTCTTTTTTTCTTTTTATTTGAAAAAAAAAAATCCAACAAAAATGTGCATTTGTAAAACACTTCTCTTTGCATGAGAGGAACGTGTGGTAATCAAAGCACTGAAGTTACCTGGAAATAAGAAGTCCTTAAACAGATTATCACAAAGACCAAAAAGCCAAGAATACTTATTTACTAAGTGATTACGTTTTTACATTAGAAGAAAGTGACACTTTTAATTAGTGTTCAAGGCATATGGTGAATGAGAAAATAAGCGTATTTCATGCAAACAGAAATCGATGCAAATAACCTTTCTCATATAAAAAGGGATGACTTGAAACTCAATACATATTCAAGAAGGTTAAGTCATTACTGCATCACTTTAATATTAGTTAAAGGCCAGCAAAGAAAATCACTACTCTGCATATACTTAATGTGGATTGCTATAAATGAAAGAAATAGGTGATGGTGCTTTGTAGGTGGTAAATCTGAAGAAGCCTTTGTCCATCTAATGCATTTATTCTTTAACCTCAGTCAATAATCTTTTGAGTTCTGCCCTAGCACAGGTAGCTGCCAGAGATTCCTCCAGCAATTCTTCCCAGCTGGCAAAGACATTCTGTGATGCTCTTTGTTTATTGTTCTTTCTCACACCTCTGCTTTGTGCTTTCAGTCTTGTAAATGTTGTTTGTAAATCCTTCGGTATGAAATGACTTTTCAAATGTGTTTGTACAGCACCTAACACAAAGATCCCAATCTCATTCGAGCCTCTGGGTGTTGCTGTAGAGTGTTGACTGAATTGGTATTTTTTTTATAGTAATGGAAGTATTTCTTGAGGTATTTGACCTTAAATAAAGTGGAAGAAAAAAAGCTTAAATAGCTTGCAGACATGATGGAAGAGGGACAGTTTGATACCTTGGGAGACTTAGGTGCTATTGAACACTGGATCCTTTCCATGTGTTTCGGTCTTGTGCTCTGATGCGTGCAACAGTGATTTCATAAATGAATTTAAGGCACAGTAAGTCATAGCAGTATCTTATCAAGTTTTCTTCAATTTGCTTGTTGGTATAGTTCACATTTTCTAGCAGAATTATTTACATGCTGAATTTTGTCTTTCCATGAGAAAACCTTCTCGTGAATGTAATGCTGATTTTTGTTCTTCTGTAGTACAAACCGGTTCGTTGGGTGTGCTTTCCCTTTTAATTGCACTTTGTTCTCAACACTGATTGGATTTTGCCACTTTTGCTGAATGAAAAGCTCCTGTATAAATTTTAAGGTCCCTTTAAAAAAAAAAAAAAATCTGTGTAAAAAGCTAAGTGATCTTAGGGTTTTGTTCGTGGGCTTGCTGCTGGGGAGGAAAGGGCATAAAACAGTGACAATTTTTTTTTTTCTTCCTGCTTGATAAGTGTTGGGGGGATTTACGTTGTATATCACAACCAGCAGCTATTCCAAGAAAAATCTTTAAGATGGTTACTTGGATCTGTGTACACTGCCCACCTGGTGGTTATGGAGTGAACTGTTACTTTAAAGAATAGTTTAAACAACAGCCATGTTTGGGGCAGGCTAATCTTGCAAAGAGAGCAGTACATATAACAGGAGTCTACAGTGTGATAAGGGGGAAATTCAGCTCACTGACTAGATGTTTTAATGTGCGAACTCTAGGGAAATAACATATTGACTATTCTGTTGTGCGCAAGAAAATTGAAGAACCCTTTGCAGACAGAGGGCTTGCAAAGGATTCTTTCTGTTTCTCTTAACCAAAATCTGTGGCAAGATGTTTGAAATCAGCAGGACGCTTAATGCTGCTTTGTTAAATAATGAGGTAATATTTTGTCACTTTTTCTGGGCAGCATCTGTTTTTTTCTCCTTTTTCATATGTTGGTGAAGGATTCAGTTTAATCTTATGCAAGTAAGATTTTTTTTTTAATTTTTTATTTTTAAAGAAATAACTCTTCAATTTATTATTATTTTTTTTTCCTTTTGATGCTTTTGGAGAATTGGGTTGCCTTTTATTTGCGGTTTCAATCGGCTGCTGTTGCCTAGGACATTATGCCACGTAAGGCTTCTAAACTGCACAGAGTAGGTAGTTATTAACGCTGAATTGGCTTCTGGTATAGTCCATCTGGGCTCTGTATGAGAGAGCTTGCTAGCGGCTACTGATGCTAAGATACCCGCAACCTTTGGGATGTATGCGTGGTGGAGAGGGGCTCAGTGATATGAGATCGCTTCTTTTAAGGGAAACTGTCATTAATGAGTCAAGAAACTGCTCATTTATGGTAAGGAGAGGGAGGGGGGGGGGAGGCTGGGAAACAACCCTGTGATTTCATTTTGATATTGGATTAGCTGTTTTAAGACAAGTTTCTTTTTTGTGGGGAATGGAAGATTGCACTAAAAATATGCTTTGCTCAGGGGCTTGCTGGCTGTTGCTGGAGAGACTGTATAGAGAATCTGATGCTTTACAAATGTCACCACTGTAATGCGGTGGTCAGTCCCTTTCCCTGAAAGATAAATGGTACTATTGGAAACACGAGAATAAGGTTGACTTTTTCAACAATAGGATTCTGCCTTTGTCTTTCCAGAGAGAGGCCTCTGAGGATGTTTGAGCGTTTGTTTCAGTGTTTCTCGGAAAGGCTGCGTGTGTGGGGTGCTTCTTGGGAAAGTGGTCAGTGTGCAGAGTACCTGGATTTATAGACTGATAAAGATTAGCTAATTTTTTAGAGGAGCAGCGTGAGATTGTTTCAGAAAAATGGCTGAATCTGGATATGCATAACGAATTTATAGTAACAAAGTAAGGTGAAGTTGAAGAGACTTAAAAATAATTTCTGGATGCCTTCTTCCGTGTTATTAACCCCTGAAGAGATCTTAAGTAAAAAATATGCATTATAAATCTAACTTTAATATTTGATGTATGTTTGTACACGGATCTATGCTAATATACCAGCTGTTGTAGTGTTTTGATGTCTTGTGTGTTCAGTCTAATGGGTCACCAAAATTTGAGTTAGGAAATGTATCTTACAGGCTAGTTTTATCTATGCTAGTTTTTACTAAGCCACAAACGTGCTCAGGAAGATGCGTGGTGAGAGAAATCGTCTGCAGCCTTTCACATTGTTCATATTTTAATTGAATTCAGTGCTCATTCCACAAATAGATTGTATGATGTTTTTTTAAATGTGATTTTTCTCCTTGCTTGGTTTGTGTGTAGTTGGATTTTATGAGCTTTACTACATTTCATACGTTTTATTGGTGTGTTTAGTCTCTGTGTGTTTTTGAGCGTGCCTATGGTTTAAAGAAATTTTAAATGTACTGAATATCAGTCCCCAACTTAGCAGTGTGGAGGGAATATTTATACTTTTTTAAAAATGAAACTTGTAGAACAATGATGATTTGTTTTACATGCTTTGAAAATGGTGGGTTGTGGTCAGGTTTTCTTTCTCTAGGAAAGAGCTAAGTGAGCTTATAATGTGGCCCATCCTAGCTTTCTCGGTTTTCAGCTCTTACATTTAAAAATGCTTGCAATGATACTGAATTCTTTCTTAAAAATACATATTTAGTTGTTGAAATGAATCTGTGGATGGTAAAACTAAATGATCCTATGTGTATCCATAGTGTAGCTCTTGGTTGCTTTAGTTGTGATAAATGTAAATTCCAGGTTTGTTGTAATTACAGAGTACCATGCCTTGTTACTCTGGACAAAACATGCTTTAGGAAAAAACCTCTCAAGTAAAAAGAAAGAAACGAATGCTTCCTAACTTGTGAGAATTCTTTAAAAACTTGTTGTGGTCGGAAGGGGGTAAAATATTGCTGTTTGGAAGTGAAGTTTTGTTAGTTTGTCAGTGGCAGCGAGCGGAGGATTAATGAGTGTGCATTGTTAAGTTAAGCACGTTTCTCTAAGGCTGGAAAAGAAAATTCTTTTAAATGCCCGAAGTTTGCTGTCGTTTTATTTCCTGTCGAACTGAAGAATAATGAAGCGAGGCGGCAAAATAATTCTGAAATACTACTGTCGTTCGGGGGGAGCGCCCGATAAAGAGGTGTCTGCTGTGCCTTAGACATTGTCAAGTCGCAGCAACATCACATCCACGCCTTTCAAAATACGTATTTTAAAAAACCTCACCGGGCGGAAGGAAGGAGAGATGGGTTGATTATTAAAATCAATAGTACCTGCAAATAAATGCAGCTTTAAATGCACGTCAAAGTGCTTTTGTTGTGCCTTTAAGCCTAGAGGCAGATCATTAAATATGCATTTCTCCGGAAAGCAACTGTCGAAAAAGATAAGGTGGTTAAAATACGCCGGACCTGGGAGCGGGGCGCGCAGGAGGTAAGGAGATGTAGGCACTGGAGCATGGCCGAGCTACGGCACCGCCGGGCCCAGGGGTGGGAACAGGGGGAACCAAAAAAANAGAAGGGGGAAAAAAAAAAAAAAAAAAAAAATTAAAAAAAAAAAAAAATACGGGTCTGCGTGTTGTTTCTTCAACCGGGGCCTTAATTACCAGACACAAGCAGCAGTTCAGAAATCTGGTCTCTGTTGTTGTAGAGGTCACCGCATCATTAACATTGTCAATCTGGCAGCGGCTAATTTCAATAGCACCTGATGTCGCAACGCCTCCCCTACCCCCCCCTCCCCTCACGCACCGCACACA